>MU968403.1:11613322-11943288 GCA_034641835.2 Pinus albicaulis
TGCAAGGTAAAGTTATGCCAAATCTCCCACGATGACCTGATTATGGTCTGGTTTAGTATAGTGAACTTGTATGGAGTGACATGTGTCACTGTTTTGACCTAAGGCCCTAAAAAATGATATAGTAAATACTAAAATTCGTGCACTTTTGGTCATGTTTTACGAAATTGAAATATGATGCTCATAGAGGATGTTATGATGAATTTCCCAAGGTCACCTATTTGAGACTGAATTCTGGAGCATGGAAAAACCCTAACTTTTTCGGACCATATATGAGAAAATATAGCGAACTGACATCTGTTTGTAGCAGTGAATCCCTAGAATCCAAAGCTATGATACCAAATGTTATGTAACCATGTCATAAAAGAGATAGGTCAACGACTTCAAAATTAGCCTCTTCGAGGGGGGAACCTCCTTTACATTACATAAATGAAAATTTATTGGATGATTCAAATGAAAATACCTCCTTTCTATATATAGGAGTCTAAGGTGTCACAATGTAATCAAAGCCTACATAACAATAATAATTGAAGGGGAAAAAAATCACAATAGTGGGCTTTTAGGGGGCACAAAAATAACAATAAGGGGACTACACTATTATTATAGGGAACTAACATGTAATATTAGATATATAATAAATTAATTAATTATTGCATGAAATAAATAAATAAATTTCATTCTAAAATTTTTTTTTTTGCAAAACAAGGATCTTCCAAAATATATGAATGATCCTCATCATATAGATCCATATCACGTTGACTCTGGTGCTGAGATGAAAGATGATGCTCATGATGGCATAGATACATATGACAACAAATTCGATGTTGTTACCAAATATGATGATGACGATGATGATGATGATGATCACAATGGTGATGATGATCATGAGGTAGTTATTGGTAACATCTAGTGACATTCATGATCATATAGACTACATCATGGATAATTTTTTATATATTGTTATAATGCTAATTTTCATGGTTACTATCATATGTATCATTTTTATGGCCTCCTGTACCATACTATTGAGTTGTATCTTTTTGACATGTATCATTTCGACTTATCTCATTTGGAAATGACATATCATATTGACTTGTATCATTTTGTCTTACACAATTCATCATTTTTATTTATATCATTTGTACATGATGTATTATTTTGACTTATGTCAACTATTGGACATGCATCATTTTCACATGTTATTTTTTATTTAAAGGAACAGGTATATTTCTATTAATCAAACTAGAATCTGGATAGTGCCATTACATTGAAAAGCATCAAAATTTCCAAAGTTCTCCAAAATTTCTTTGACCAATATCTTTGGGTATGCAATAATGTTTTTTCCATATTTACTACATCATTCTTCTTGTAATTTATCCAAAATACCCCATTAATACTTACATACCTACATAACATGATCTACCTAGCTATTACTGTGAAATTAACTACTTGACTCCATCCACATTGTTATGGTCGAGTTTCTCCATAGTGGCCTTTTTCGCTTCCTCCTGGTAGAATAGTTTCGTTGCTCCAAAATTTCAAATTTATCCATGATCAATTGGATTATTTGTAGATTTGGTCTTGTACTTGGGTCCTTGTAATGATTCAATTTGATACATTTTTGAATTGTAATGAGAGAGTCTCCAAAGACATATATGATGATTATCTTGTCAGTATTGACTCGTCAAATTCTATATGTTGAAAGTGGTTCATGATTTCGATGCATATTTATTACATACAATGATTTTGACTTGCCGCTCATGATGGATCTTGTCATATTCACTTAAATTATAGATATTTGATTCACTTTTTTAAATTATAGATGATGATCATGTTACAATAATTATCTTGTTATTTTATATACAATTGATGTTGTAGATTATATTTTGATGGAGATTTAATAAGTATAATGTTGTTGTTAATTTGTATGGATGTTTGCTTTTCGTAAAATGTTATCCTATAAAATATCTCAAATGCATTCATATGATGTATAATCATATAACTTATTTTAAAAACATTATATATTTAACTAATTAAATTGAAATAAAACGTATTCATTTAACTATATTCAAAATAATAATCATTTTTTGGAAGCAACAATGGAAGCCAAATTGGAAGCCATGATAGAAGAAAAATGAGAAAACTAGAAGCCAAATTAGAAACCAAACTAGACACATATCCTGGTGCTACACCTGGCACTAAACCTAGCTCAACTTGGTGCTAAACCTGGCTAAATATGGCGCTAAAACTGACACTAAACCTTGCGTGATTTCCTACGATCAGAAGCAAAAAAAGAAGCAATAATGGAAGCCAAATTGGAAGCCACACTAGAAGTAAAACTAGACCCAAAATTGGAACCACACTAGAAGCCAAATTGGAAGCCACACTAGAAGCCAAACTGGAAGCCACACTAGAAGAAAAACTAGAAGAAAAATTAAAAGTCACACTAGAAGCAAAACTGGACACAAAATTGGAAGGCACACTAGAAGCAAAACTAGAAGAAAAATTAGAAGCCACACTAGAAGCAAAACTAGAAGAAAATTTAGAAGCCATACTAGAAGAAAAACTAGAAGAAAAATTAGAAGCCACACTAGAAGCAAAATTGGAAGCCACACTGGAAGCAAATTGGAAGCCACACTGGAAGCAAAATTGGAAGCCAGACTAGAAGAAAAATTGGAAGCCACACTGGAAGAAAAATTTGAAGCCACACTAGAAGAAAATTGGGAAGAAAATTTGGAAGCCACACTATAAGCAAAATGGGAAGACACACTAGAAGCAAAATTGGAAGAAAAACATGAATAAAAATTGGATGTTAAATTGGAAGCAATTCCTCACACTATTTTCGTTGATAAAATGGTGTTATTTAAATCGTTATTCCTGGTACTATTTATGACATTATGGCGCAACCTAAAACGCAACTCGAGCGAAATTGTGGGGCGCTATTTCAGTTGATTTTTCAAGCGTTATTTATGGCACTATTTCTGATGTTTTTTTTGGAGAAATTTACGGTGGAAAGTATGGTACTAAAAAAACATACCTGGTTGCGACCATTTTTGCACTAGTAAAAGTATCCAATTCATGAACTGAGAAACACTAAAATCCGACGCAATTTTAGGTGTTATTTCCCTATCTTGTTGTAGTGTTAATTAATAAACAAGATGGGCTGCGGGGCAGCAAGTCCCTGCCCCCCAACGAGATATGTTGTGTAGCAATCCTTGCCAACAAAGTATCATAAAAAAGATGAATACAACCTCAGAACAAACCATAGTTCTGAGTAACTCTTAGATGCTCTACAAGTGGCAATTTCAAATCTTCCAATATTATAATGTTGTATTTTCCATCTAATCTTCCCAAAAAAAACTCATTAATGATTGATTAGGTGTATCAAACAACTATGATCGAAGAAAAGGATGGTTCTTTTCTCATTGTGTCTCCATGCTTTTGGTTTTATATGTAAAGCGTATGTGTAATGATTTGTTAAACACTTTTGTTTTCGGCTATCGCTATTGGTTATGTATAAAAAAAAAAAAAATTATAAAGCTTTTGACATTTGAATCCTATCATTAAATATTTTTCATAACTTTTCCAAATTTTAAAAAAATTGGATTCTTGATATTGTACATTAAACAAAGTTAAATCAAAATGTACTCCTATTTATTTATTTAAAGAATAGTTTTGGCATTGATTTTTATGTAAAAGTTTTTAAATGTGACGTATGCACTTCCATTGGAGCGACTATGTGAACAACGTGTAGGAAGTAAATTGCATTGAAACATAAATTGCATTGATGTTTCGTATATCCTAACATTTTGAAGGCCCAAGGTATTATGTTGAAACAACTCACTCGATGTAAAGCTTGAAGAGCAGCTTTTTAACAACACACAAATCACCCATGCCGGTGTGCCAAGTGTTTGAAATCATGCGTGAATGCCTATGCCAAGTGTGAAAACATTGAGGATGCGTGCCAAGTGTTTGAAATAATGCATGTCCACAATGGTCACATTGAGAAGGCCTTGAAGTTAATAAAGCAAATGCTCGTGTCAAGCGTGCGTTTGGATGAATTCAACTTCTCTCGGTGTCATTAGTGCTCACACTAGTTTGTGAATTAGCGACCAGGGTAGTCTCATTTCATGTCGACTACTTCGGGGACATCCTCAGATGGCCGAACAAAATTCTAGAACCCAAGTCCATTTCCCTTGAAGAATTCTTCCTCCTCGGGAAAGAAAAGTATTATCATTGGATTCTTCCCTCAATCGCTCGCTATAAGGGTTTATTAATTATAAGGATTGCGGATTTTCCTTTGGCTACGTCAAAAGACCAACAAGATAAAAGTTAGTAGCACAAATTGGTATCATCATAGGATCCAAGTCTCCAGACCAAAGAAAAGGCACCTAAGATAGTTGCAGAAAAATCAAAGCAACCAGCTTGTTTCGTAGATGAAGCATAAGAGGTGAACACCTATTGAACCATATATATCTATAGATATAGGTCGCCGGAGACGAGCTTCGAAACCGAGAGCAAGCTCGAACCGGGAGGGAAGCCGCAGCTCGCAATGAATTAGGTCTCCACCGAGACAAAGAAGCAGGTGATTCTAACCATCGTGCGTGTTGGAAGACGACAGCCCCTCAAAGGGACTACGATGATCTCAAGCACCAAAGGTGAGGACGTTGTTGTAGAGAAAAATAAGTCAAGGATAGGTAAAAAACACCGTACATTGACTCGTTTCTCCGAAGGAAAAACATGGATGTCAAAGAATTGTCAAATATTATGAAGAACAAAAATAAAATGTTGTCAATATTCTCAATATTGTGAATATTTTAAGAATAGTTAGCCAGAATCGATGTATCAAAGAGTTGTGAATATTCCGAAAATGAAAATCTTGATTCCAAGAACTTGAAGTCTCGTCTCGTAAACTAAAGGATTTGAAAGAATTAAGAAAAAAATATCCGTATGTTGAAAATTTGTGAATATATGAGGAACAAAACTCGTTGAAATAGAAATAAAGCCGTGCATGTAAATTTTTTGTAAAATGCTCCTTCCAAAGAACTAGCTTGCATTAAACTTGTTTGTTCATGTAAGTCGTAAAGACCCATTGTTGATATCTTTACGGCACAATGTAAGATGCCAACCAAAAAACACCGATCGTTATGCAATTTTGTCATTAAATCAAAGATGAAGTGAAAGAATTCACATAGAAAATGATAAATCTAGTGTTATCTTACCTCTCGCATTTGTTACCAATAGGTTTGTCGATGAATTGGCAGCGTTGCGGAATGGATATGACGACGGCGGATCGATCCCCGCAGCCTTGGCTATTTTGGAGAGCATGGCGGAGCGTACTCAAAGTGATCTATGGAGAATTTGTGGACCACGTTGCGTAGCTTGTCATGGATGGGGATAGTGTTTGTGTTCCGAGCGGCCTCCATGCACTGCGTCGCATTCGTTGCCTCCGACTTCACCGCAAAAGAGGGATATTTGCTCAATAAAATTCAATGATGAAAGCATATTCACGAAACTCTAGCTTATGAAATCACTCGCAAAATTGCCACCGTAGCCCTCGGCAGTCGAAGAAGAGGAAGCCGATACGTTCCTTCTCGTATTAGTAAGGTGGTCGAGTTCGCGCTATTTATGGCGCTCAAATGCTGTCAAGGTGACATTTTCATGGCTATATAGGTGGCAATGTGACATTTTCATGGCTATATAGGTGGCAATTACAAAGCCACTCACCGCAGCAAGAGAGCAATCTATCTGTGTATGTACTTAATCCGCAAACATAAAAATGTCAAAAACTAATGCTAACATTAGTTAATTAACATTGAAAGTATTTGAATCCAAAAATGTGAGGCCAAATAAGACCTATAAAATGCTCATTGGTTGAAATGACGCGTTGAACGGTTGAAATGACTTCCGTTGAACTAAGCTTATTGCTGCAACATAAAATGTCAAGAACTAATGCTAACCTACTAATTAACATTGAAAGTATTTAAATCGATCCACATTTATCCTAAGTATAGAAATATGAGGCCAAATAAGACCTCTAAAATGCTCACTCGGTTGAAATGAGCATAACATTAGTTAACTAACATTGATAGTTAACTAACATTGAAAGTATTTAAATCCATCCACATTTATCCTAAGTATAAGGACATATTGAGGCCAAATAAGAACTCTAAAATGTTCATTGGTTGAAATGACGGTTGAACTAATCTTATTGGATGATGAAAAGAAAAGAAATTTCCAACATAGATATAAATTGGTTTGTTGACCTTTGATTTCAGCTAGTTTGTTCACCTTTGATTTCGGCTGAAACTAATGCTAAGGACTAATTTTTGATTAGTATAGTCCCTACCCTAACCACAAGCAGCAGGGACTAATAAAAGAGTATTGATGTTTGTCAACAAAAAAGTGTGAAAAATCATAAGTGAAAGTACCAATAATATTAACTATAAGTTTAAGAAGGATATCTTTTCATAAATTTTGAATCGCAAATAAATATTTAAATTTTGGAAGGTAAATCATTTTTAAACTAAAATATTAAAACATAAGAGTGAGTACCAATAATACTAACTATAAGTTCAAGAGGGATATTCTTTTATTGATTTTGAATTGAAAAACAAATATTTAAAATTTAAATAATAAATCAATTTTAAACTTGAAATTCATGAGGGAGGTTTCTTTTTATTGATTTTGAATTGAAAATAGTATTTAAAATTTAAATAATAAATCAATTTTAAACTTGAAATTCAAAGAAGAAGAACTAATAGCTTTAACCACTAAATAAAACAAGGTTTCAAAGCTAGCATTCTCCATTTCTTAGTTTCATTATTGAATTTTAGAAAGGTATAGACTAGTTTCAACATTTGAACGTGAGTCCAATGTTTTGGTTTAAGGTTTATTTCAATTAGAAAAAAGTTTGTGTTTCGATTCTCCAAGAATTGTATGGAGTGTATTAATGTATCATGACAACACCGTATTGTTCTACAAAGTCAATGGAATTCCTTAATGTCGGTATCTAAACTTTGGTTAGGGATCCATATCCATTAAAAAATATTTTTACATTTGATTCTCCAAGTGATATATCTTTGTGTCACAAAAATACTTGAATGGGCTTAATGGTTAAGAAAATGTGCTTCCCAAGTTCAAATTTAGAGTGGTTAGATATGTACACCTTTCTAGATTTAGTAGTCAAATTGTTGCACAGAGGTATGCTTTTTGTCTCAAACATAAGAGAGTCTCATCACCTCTACCGTAGGCTTTATTATAACCTTGAAATCAACTTATTATTATTAATGCTACTATATTACCTCACAAATAAATAAAAATGAATATCTCGATGAACTCTTCATTTATTTTTGAATAAATCTTTATATTCATTTATTTTTTTAATAAATATTTATATCTATTAATAATAGGTTTCATATTTATAACAAGTTACACTAAATTGCAATATATTAGAGAGGGAAATTAGTTGCTAACCCTTATAAATATTTATAAAGAATGCTTTTATCAATACATGAAATTGTGAAATTGATTAAATTTTACATTTATAAGCAAGTTAAATAGTAAATAAACTTACATTTTTTCTTATAAATGATTTTTTTGATAAATTGTAATTGTGAGAATTTGATTTAAAATTTTTCACCTATTTTAAAATATCTAAATAATGAAATTTTAAAAATGTTGATAAATTATAAAAATATAATTTTATCTTAAAAGAAAAACTCATTAAAAATTAAATTTATCTAATATATTATAAATAATTTAAATTATATAATATATTATAAATAATTTAAATTTAAATTATATAATATATAATAAATAATTTAAATTTAAATTTCAACAAGAATTTTCTTATTATTAATAATGGAGATTTAGAATAGCAAAGTATATTTTTAAAAATATATTGAAATAATTATTTAAGTAAAATGAGAATATTGATTCTCACACAAAGTACTTCGGCATTAACGATTAATTTGTTAAGTATATGTAAGGATTCTTTTATAAACATAAAAATAAAAAATAAAAAACTCAATTTAAGAGCTAAATACTTTCCCATACGTATAAAATTTTTATATTTATAAAAATAGATTATTTTAATATATATATACATAATTTTCATATTTATAAAAATAGATTATATATATATATATATATATATTGAATTTGCTGGGTATTTTTTCATTTATTATTTTTAAAGTAGGTTTACAAAAGATGTGTTTTCATAGACTTCAACTTGTAAGAAGGAAACCAAAGTCTATTGGCAACCAGATCGCATTATACGCCATCCAAAATTTAAATGTTTCGAGGATGTTCAACCAAGTTTTTGATCCTATGCAGCCTAGTATCATACTATGGAAACATAAACCACTGCAATGTAAAAGCTAGCCGACATCATTATAACAAAATTAACAGGAAATCCATAGAAACTTCTAACATCTAGTCGTAAGAAGAATCCACTAGTGTCGATCCTTCACACTTGACCCCCGGAATTTCTTGCCGTCGCATGCTCTACAACATCTTCTCCATTAATCCTAGCTTGAAATTTTGGTGGATCAACCGAACCCGCATCGACTGAATTTCCTTTGTGAGCACCGTGCGACTAGGTTCATCATCCCCGTTTTGATTTTGTCCCTAATGTTCGTCTCTCTCGCTCGTAATTTTCGCATATGGCTTTCGGCGTAAATTATTCATGATCCAGCAAGTTTGGATGACTTGTTGAAACAATGTCATCCTCGCTCTAGTGTTTCCCTGTGTCCATGATCAAACGGATCCCATTCCTCTTCTTGAATTTTCTCCTCAGCCTTCTTCCTCTCACTTCGTCTCCCACCGGATATTTTGGCTTTCACTGCAGGCGCGCCGAGATTTTGCGATATGCATGCGTAAATTTCGCATTGTCTCGCCTCGACCTCATTCCTATTTTCTAGGGTGCCCGTCTCATGGAAACAGCTGCTAGCCTTTTTCTTCTATCACTTTCCTTGCGGTCCTCTCGACCCCTCTTCCTCGCGTCTCTTATTTCTTCTTTTCCTTCCCTCTCGCCTTGTTCCGCGCCCGACCTCGACCACCCACACCTCTAGCCTCTTTAATGGAGTAGTGGCCGCAACCTCATGGCTATTACTTAGGCCTCACAGAACAAGCAAATACCATTAATAAATTAATGGTGGTATTATTTCTTGGTTCCATCCTCCAATTCCCCAATTGAAATGGCGCCTTCGTGTTTACATATAATGCGTACAGAAAGCAGTTCCCAAGTTACAAGAAGGGTGATTCCCACCAAAACCTATTCTCCATCATTACCATTCCCCACCACCTCTACCGGCCTCTCCTCTCGCAAGGTCTTGAGGCCTTAGCTTCGGCATGTAAATTTGGCGCATTTTGCCTTACTCCCCGAATAGAAACAAGGTTCGAAAAAACTAGTTCGTTCCCTCTCTTTAAGAGTCCCAAAGTGCTACTCATCTCCCATTTCCCTCCCAACCTTTCACATTGAAAACCCCTCTCTCAAAAATTCTCCCTCAGCCTCTCCCATCCATCTTCTCGCCGTTATGAGGTTTCCCTATCCCACCTTCCAATAGCCGGAAAAGATGCAGACACTCTCCCCCCCAAAAATCTCATTCCTCCTCACCAAAACCATCCTACCCAAGGCCCCCTCGAGTCCCCCTAAGACAACAAGCCCGAGCTCAAGAGAAGGCTTCGAGGAGCACCGAAAATGGTTTCTTGCAACACCATATTTAGAGGTCCATGCGAAAGAAATGTCCGAGCATAATCATAGCTAAACCCGACCTGCCATCCCCGACTATCAAGAACCATATTTTCCTCTTTCTAGTTTCATGCACAGTAGGTCTTGATACATACCAGTTGTCTACGCTTCTTAGTGCCTTTTGGCGCAAATGAACCTCTAAGCCGCCTCCCGTGCGTGCTCATCTTCGCATGCTTCTCGCTTTGACAATATTTAAGCATGCTCCGCATGCAGTTCTTACATAACATTTGTCAACGTCTCCACTACTATGAGCCAACAGCCAACCTATCACATGCCCCCATTCATTACCTTTCTCATATGACGGTGTCGTCTTCCACGCCCTTCTCCGCAACCTCCTTTCTGTACCCTTCATCCACGTGTGGTTCGGCGAGACCATCTTCCTTGTTCGCACCACGATCGTGGGTAGTGTATCGCATGCCCCTTTACGTCTTTCTACAAAATTCCCTCAGTCTCCGTTAGACCGCACCCGCTCAAGTATTTCACCTACAAGGTCTAACTCCTCGCTCTAATTATTTCATCCCCAACCGCTAAGAAGTTCGTCGTTGCATTACCCGAGTGTCTCACATGCCTCGTGATAATATAGTGCATTCCTAAGATTAACATGTCTATCTCATGTGTGAGTCTATCCTTTCTCCAACTTTTCCTTATCTTCCCATTTGGATCCTTGGTGAAGTTTTTTTATTGTCTCTATCACCAAGGTGGAGCCCCTTCACGACTAATTTATGGAATATTTCTCTTTGTGCCGAGATTATTCCTCGCTTCACAACATTGAATTCCACCTCATTATTGCTTGTTATGCCAAAATCAGTTGTGAACATTATGACTACCTTTCTCGTGTGGTCTCCGAAGATGTCGCCATACCCCGTCGCTGCCCGGGTTTCTTTCAAGGCACCATTGAAATTTTATTTTATGAATCCAATTGTGCGGATTCCCGAATTGGGAATCCTCTAAAATCCTTTGAAAATGGGGCTTCCACGAGCTTGGTTCTAACATCCGAGGTGAACGATTCATCATAGTGAGTATCCTTGCTTCCTACCCAATTGATTTCCAATCATCCCGGTGCCATTTCGTCGCTAGAATAGTTTCCTTGACATTTTGTATAATGATCCCCTAGACTTCCTTCTCTACCTTCTTTTCTCTTTGAATATTATCCGTTTATTTCCTTCCATACTACCTGCAGTAGGAACCCCGTGATATTCCTCGTGCCTTGCTTAGAATCAGTTCTTGTATACTTGCTTCCTCCATTTTTCCATAGTGTTTGGAGCACTCGTTGCGATCATGATTTGAGTACCCAAAGAGGTCTTCATGGTTTTTCCATAATTTTTGGCATAGGGGCACGAATTGAGAAGATGTTCCAATGCTCGATGTGCACCACACATGGGGCTTATTGAAGGTCCCTACACCCCTTGTTTTTGAATTTGGTCTGTGTGAGGGCACAGACATGATATACTAGCCAAAGGAAGAAGGAAATCTCTTAGGCCAGAGCCTGAGTCCATATTTTGGCCTAAATAGCTAGGAGGTTTTTCCTTTGGGTGTTCAAATTTAATTTGGTATCCTTCCTCAATAGTAAACATCCCCCTTATTATAAGATCCCCATCCGAGAATGTCTAGTCCCTCCGTAATTATTATTTTCCAAGATTGCATCTCCTTCTCAAATTCTTCCACGGATAACTGTGCATTCTCGCGAGTGTTCTCTTGATTTCCACGTGCGACAATTATTCCTAGGTTCGGTTGCCAATATTTGGCGATCTTCCTATCATCTCGGTTTCTTCGTGAACAGAATTTTTCAGCCGTGTCTCGTCTATTGAAAATCTTCTCTCTTTTGTTAGCATGCCTCTTCCTGCACAACGCCTAATCCCCTCTCGAATTTCCCAAAAGTCGTGGTATATGAATTAAATCCTTTTTCCACTATTTGATTCCAAATTAAAGATCCTTTTGGTGTTTCTTGAATTTTTGAGTTCCTCTTCCATGTATTCGTGGCATCCTCGTGTTTCCTTTCCCAAAAAAAAATTCCATAGGTCATCTCCCCTTTAAATTCATCTTCACCATAAATTTCCCCCCATCACTCCGGTTGAGGGTGCGTGATCTCGCAGTCCCACTCCACCTTCCATTTGAGGTTTGGAAAGGTAATTCCATGACTAGAGAGCCCATTTTTTTTCTTTTTTGCGCTCCCTTGCCACAAGAAATATTTTAAAGATATTAAAAGTTACCCGCATGCCATTTTAGGTACCACAAGACCCGAGAGCTAGTAGAGGGAATATTGAAGCACTACTTTTAGGAGTACAACCCGACTAGCCATATTTAGGGCCATGAAGGTCCAATTTTGAAATCTCCTATGAATCCGATCCAGAAGGGGCTTCCAATTTGAGGCTCTCGTGAATTGAGGCTCAAGGGGATGCCCGGATATTTGGTCGAGAGAACCCTAATATGAAAAAACCCATGGTCTTGGCTAAGAATTTTTGAGTTTGGGCAAAGGGTATTGAAGAAATAGAAGTCGGATTTTTCCTTGTTTATATGTGTTCCGCAGGCTTGCATGAAGTCTTGGAATATATTAATAAGGCTTATTGCCTCTTTAGGGTAACCTAACGAAACATCATTATGTCATCTACAAATCGTCAGTGTGAGGGCCAAGTCATTTCCCCACACATCCTCATACCTTTGAATTTCCCCTTCTTGGGTTTTGGCTTTGATATATATTCCCAAGCCTTCTATGATCAGAATGAATAGGAAGGGGGAGATAGGATCTCCTTCTCTTAAACCGCGTGAAGCATTAACGGTGTGGGTTGGAGATCCATTGAGGAGAATGGAGAAGACCAAAGTTGATATCAGGAAGTAGATCCACTGGATCCATCGATCATCAAAGCCATAAGCATGGAGTATTCGGAGGAGATAGGTCCAACTTAGTCGATCATATGCTTTCGAGAGGTCCATTTTGATGATCATTCATTTTGATCGGAGGGTCTTCGTGGAATGGATTACTTCTTGAGAAGTCACAATTTCGTCCATGATTCACACCCTTTACAAAACTAGTTTGTTCATGGGAGATTCGATCAGGGAGAAGAGGTTTTAGATGCTTTACCATAATAGTGGAGATAATTTTGTAAATTAAATTACATAAATAGATTGGAAGAAAACCTTGAGGTTCTTCAGAACGATCCAGTTTTGGAATAAGAGCTAGAAAAGTAGAATTGAGGGTGGAATGTACCTTTCTCATTATTGGAACAAGGTCTCTTACAAGAGTTGCGAATCTGGTCCATTTTTATATATTTTTTATTATATTTAGTCTAACGCAGGGGTTTTGGAGTGGGTCAAAGCCCCTATTGTATTGTAATTGGGTTAAGGGTAGACCAAGAGTCCGCAAACCACGATTTACAGACTATTGGATGCGTAGGTTAAAGTAGTATAAGTAGTTGAACCTTTTGAGTTGTAGGATAGACTTGAAATAAGATTGGTGCGAATTATGAATTAGTAGATATGTTCGGGTTTTTGGGAAAGGGCTCCTATCGCTCGTGTCTGACGCGAGATCCCCGCCCGCCGTGTGTGGACTCCCGCTCGCCGTGTGCACAGTGTTGATTTTGGATATTGTAAAAGGATCTAAAGGATTAATGAATGCGTAAGGCTATTGAAATCTCGAATCTATTGAATCCGTGATATCGGATTATGTATGCTCTCGTGTCATTGATTTAAGCCGCGAAAGTACTTGTGTTATTTGTTTATATCACATCTAGATCTATTATAGTATGCATAATTCTATATTGAGCTTTCCGTGCGAATCGTGTTAAGTACTTATGTTGCGTGGTCAATTGATCTGAATCTGTTATTATACTTTATGCAAGAATAGTTGCGACAGTTGCTTTATTGTCCTATATATGTTATTCGTTGCGAATATACATAGTGTTGCGCATGTGGATGCGAAGGGAATGATAGATTTTGGTCTGTAATATGCGATCTGATATTTGTGAAGTCGAACATGCTCCGCCTCACTTACTCGCCCTCTCCTGTGGTGCGTAAATCGGTTCTAAGCACCCTCCCATACTACTTCAGGTGAGACTTTGGCCTGTGCAAGCAGGTCACTGTCGAAAGGGACAATAGTATAGGGGTCTGTTGGCAAACCTTAACCTCCGAACCTGGGTTAGGACCCCTCAAGCGAACAAATGGTTATGTTGTCGGGACCGAGAGAATTTTGAGAGAGGGATTGGGTAATGCCAAGGCCATACTAGAAACCTGAAAGAAAATAAATTGATGAATGGTTTGAAAGGCAAGTTCAAGAATTCACAGTAAAAGAAAACCGCAGTAAGAGGTTGACCACCAAAGAGTGGAAAAATAAGTATATTTTCACATAGATCTATGAGATCTTCATTGTAACAATTGTGATCAAGCTCCAGGAGTGGCTCGCAAGGTTGGTTGAATTTTAGAAGTGTTGGAAGGATGAGCAGGTTACACAGTGGACCCCATAATTGATCCAACAATTAGATAAGGCTGATAACACCATCACTCGCACCGTAGACCACTGGGTGGACAGCGTGCTGGGAGGATTCATGACAGAATTTTCCATCAATCAATTTGTCTCCTACTCCGAAGCAGAGTGAAGATTCTTTAAAGCATTTAGGGGTAATTTTTTGAAGACTTTACCATTGTTGATTAAGATATTACTGTGCGAAAAAAGTATTCTGTGTAGCCACACCAAATGAATGACCTTTGATCTGGACGGGAGTACGACGCGAAGTGGCAAATACTATCAGACCAACCTAGAAGGAGGTAGATCTGTCTACAACCCGGTAAGAGAAGAAACTGCGCAGAGTCCTCCAGCCACACCACTCTCGAACCAGTGTAGGGTTAAGAACTCACCTACATCCCCACCACCAGAAGATGACATGGCTGCGCATATGAAGTTGCCTACCTTTAAGGGTGTGGGAGATGAAGACATGAATCAGTTCTAGTTTGTCACAGAATCGGTATGGACTGCGCAGAACATAGCTAGTGATGCGGTGAAGAGGGCACAACTGTCCCTTGCCTTCGAAGGAAGAGCTTTGGATTGGTACATGGGATACATCGGACAACATGCAAACTCAACCATTGAAGAGATCAAGAACACCTTGAAATAACAGTTTAAGAAGCCTAAGTCCTATTCTCAAATAGTGGTCGATCTAAAGGATTTCAAGAAAGGGCCTTTTGATTCTGTGTGGGAGGTCGATCAACGGCTGAAGAAGGTGATCAGGGAAGGAGGATTTCAGTACGACGATAGACAGCACACGGAATGGTTCATTGCTATGTTCCTACCTCACCTGCGCATACCTATGGGTCACCAAAATTTCAAATCATCGGAAAAATCCCTGGAGGTCGTTATGAAGTTGGAAGCTGCACCCAGAGATGATACCCAGCTAGGCGTTCAACAGATCCAAGGAAAACTGGAGGCGATGCACATGGAGATCCAAAACCTGTGAAAGGAGCGAGGCACAGAGGCTAGCCCTGAAAGGTGATGCATACGATGCAAGACGAATGGTCACACCAAGGATAACTACCCCTTGTTACCAGACTACATGCAAGCCGAGGGACCTAGTCCATTGTGCCCTAGGGAAGTTGCAGGACCAAGTGGGCTAGCACTATGGTGCGACGATTGCCACAATGTAGGGCTGCATGACACAAACCACTATCCCCGCCTTGTTGCGTACGTCCCAGAAGTAAAACATCAATGGTGCAGATTCTGTAGGCCGGTAGGACATGATGAATAGAACTTTCGGATGTATGATTTGATGATTGATCGAGGGAATCTCTATAGGGTACAATCAAATCCATCCTCACAAAGATCCCTCTCGAGCACAGGGGGCTCCCCAACAAGGGGCAGGGGAGGTGGAAGAGGTGGGAGCGCAGGTCGGGGACGAGGGAAACTCATCTGTTATAACTATGGAGACGTAGGGCACTTTGCCAAGGACTATTCAAACCCTACAAGACAGTCCTGTCGATATTGCAGGCAGTTGGACCATGCGATTGAAGATTGTCCAGTCTTGATAGCGTAGATGCAAGAAAAGCAACCAACACCTATGCAGAATGTGCAAAGGGTTAAGGCTGAGCTATGACACAAAGATCCAAGAGTGAATGTCGTAACACACAGTGGGATGGCCACTGGAGGGCCTGGGGAGAAAACTGCAATTGAGCCTCTGATCCGAATAGCAGTTAGCAGACAGGAAGGGTTTGATATAGAAAAGGAGAAGGAAACATTTGTCACAACTTGCAAAGACTTTGCTGAGGTAGAGGCATCTACTTCGCAGCAGCCTGAGGACCTCAAGGCAAATGAGGAGGTCAAAACCTTTTTACAGGCATGTATGAAGCTGCTACACAACCCAAAGGTTGTGGAAAATATTCAGGCATTAATAGATAGCTGCGCAACACAACCTATCCTCCCTCTGGAAGTCAAGGACGTACACAAACTCTATAGGTATAAGAAACTCACTGGTAGGGAGATGTGGTTGACTGCGCAAATCAGTGATTACGAGATGGATCAGGTTATTTTGGACCTAGGGTCAGATGTGAATGTATTACCTAAACAGACTTGGCAATGAATGGGGGAAACTAAGTTGGAATGGTCTACTATCCAGCTGTGTATGGCCAATCAACAGAAGATCATTCCATTGGGGAGTCTATCGAAGATTATGGTGGATATCGCAGGGGTTAAGGTCCGGGCTGACTTTGAAGTAATTCATATTTTCGAAGATACATACCCCTACCCTACACTCCTAGGCTTGGATTGGGCCATCGATATGGGAGGCATCATTAACCTAAAGAAGCAAAGAATGGTATTCGAGAATAACGGTACAAGGGTAATAGTACCATTAGATCTGGCAGAAGGCGAACGATACACAGAACCCATGCATGACAAAGAGGATGTGGATCATATCTATAAGTTGACTGCACGAGATAAAGATTGGATCAACCCCACGGCGGAGGGGGTACTCTGTTGAGAAAAGGACAGTGAATGTTTCTTTGACTCTGATGGGGAGATAGAGAATTAGAAAAATCGGTTACATGATGTCTCTACGCTGTGATGTCTTCAGATCACAAAGAACTTCCAATGCATCTCCTCATGGTAAGAGATCTACCTTATTTCGATGGTTCTGGTAATGTTATGGACTTTTTGCGAGAATTGGAAGCCGAGGTTGCCCAAGAATGACGGTTATGGGCCTGTAAGCTGGCCATGCGTGGCTCACTTGCGCAATGGTGGGTAACGCATGAGGAGGCGTTCCAGGATTTGGAGGAGTGTTGGAATATGTTGATCCTATGATTTGAGGCCCTAGCCAACGTGCGAATCAAAACGTTCCTTGGACCCGAAGATCCACACGAATATCTATTCACTTGGATAAAACAATGGTGTGATAGAACTACCTAGGAGTGGGTTCATCTACTTATTCATGCCCTGGGACCAATTCCGACTGCATGGTACTTAGATGCGAAGCTCCATCGACGCACCCACCACTGGGAGATTTTGAGGGATGAATTTCTAGGAACATTTAGATTAATAGGCGGGACAAAGGTGCTTGACGTAGCTTTGCAAAACATTGACACTGTAGCATGGGGTGAATCGCACCTGTGTGTAGCACCTGAAATACCCAATTGGGAGCTGCGGACACCAAGCATGATCAAATATTACAGCCTAGCTCCAAAAGAGGGTAAGAATGATCCACGAGAGGGTCCGGGCTCAGAATCGAACAAGGTGTGCACAGTTACCGAACCACTTGGGCTGCGAACGGATAGTATTGAGATGCACCCCACGGTGGCAACAATTGGAGATGCAAATATTATATATCTGCTAGCTCCCACAACAAATGGGCAGTTGCGCTCACTTCTCGGCCATGTAGGTTATTACAGAAATTTTGTTCGGAAATATGCAGTAATCATAGCACCGCTAAAAGATTTGCTCACGAAGGCAGCCTAGTTCTGTTGCGATGACACAAGCCGAGAAAACATACCTTTGGGTTTGAAGTACTTAGGGCTTAAGCCTATGTTGGGGAAAGATGCGTAGGAGGCGCAGGTATTTGATCTAAGCGTAGAAGGAATGCCAAGTGCACAAGAGGTGCAAAAAACAGCCATTGGCACAATAACCTTTGGTAAAAAGAAAAATTTATTGTTAAAAGGAGCGGGCCGCTGGAATTTAATGAGGCATATTTTGAGGATTTTTTACCATTTTCCTGATGGTAAGTTACAAGTCGATTTTACCCTACCGTTGGATGCCCACAGACACTATAAAAAGGGCCAAATAGCTCAAACAAGGGTTCTGTCTCACTTACAGAACTTTCCCCTATCCTCTTTATCCCACGCAAGCCTGAGATGTAAGATTTTTCGGGACTGCACTATTCCTCTCTTGTTGGATCAGCCTCTCCCTGCTAATAGTAGCCACCCAAAGTCGAGATTCATTTTCAGCGCTAGGATTACAACCACTAACCCAGCTGAGCCCTCGACACCTACTGCCCCAGAATTTGAGGAAGTAATGGAGATCAGGTCTGAGGATGAAGAAGTTCCCTCAACGCCAGTCACCAAGAAGGGAAAAAAGTAAGCACAAGGCTCAAGGAAGCCCCCCAAAGCTGCGAAATGGGCTTCAGGGAAGCCTAGGACCTCCCCAAGGCATGCCAAGTCCCTGCGAGCAACGCCCCAGGCCCAGGCTGCGTAGGAGGGAGCCCTACCTGCCAATCTGATCAACTGGTTACCTCCCTTCATCCGCCCGCATAGGCCCTCAATGCACACACCAAAGAACTTTGATGGACTGGTTACTTATCTGCAGACATCGCTAACCCTGGGGGAAGTCCCTGTCCTAAGTGACGCCTATGGGAAGCTCCATGAAGTTAAATTCAACGATCAAGACTTGGCGAATGATGAAGCCTTCCCTGAGCTAACCCTCGCACTATACTTTGACATAATTTACGTGGACGATGGGGTCACAGTCGTTCCTCGGCACTGGGTAAGCGGATTGGCTGGATCTGGGCTCTTGAACCTGCTGCATATGCCCCACTTTGGCCATTAAAACGTCACAGATCGACTGGCCTGACAACTGCTCACCCTAATTCACAATGGTTGCCTATGGATTCAAGATAGGGTCCCCATAGATGCTGCATTGATTCATAGAATCACGAGCCTTCCCATGAACGGGCCACACCCTTTGGAGCGTGTGGGCAAGAAATATGAAGGGGACACCACTGAATATGTGTGTAAGACCTACCATGTGGAAAGGAATACATGGGGCTTCATTATAAAATCCATCAGCGACCCAGCTACGCAGATGGGTACTATATTACTAGCATGAAAGCTAATGCGAAATTGTCAGGTCACAACTGTCACTGCCTATGTCATTCAGCTAGCTAGTCAATGTGCGAAGGGGGTCTACCTCAATTGGGCGCAATACTTATGCGACGAGTTCTTAGCCAACGCCCGCGAATCGCAGGGGCAGGGGAAAGCCTTATGCTATGCCTGACTACTATTTCTTATAGCCCTTGTTGCCTAGGAAACCCCTGCAGAGTCGGTCCTCCCTAAGCTCCCTCTAGATATGTTCGAAGGGGCCCGGTATGCCCATTTGTGGGATTCCAAGGACGCACAGTGCATAGAAGATAACCAAGTCTTCTGGGTCCTCTTCTAGAGTAGCATGGCTGCAGCCATCAATTCTCGACCTCGGTTGTCCCCCACAGTATATGACAAGTACAAGAGTATCACAGCATTCCAAGTTACGACGAACAACATTCAGATTCGCAGCCACAAGGATAAAAACTAGACGTCACTTCCTTGTATGGTAGTAGATGAGGAAATTGACAACGTGATTGCACTATGGCCTCCTGCCTGGAAGATAGGCTTCAAAACCAACGCCAGGGGCAGCACTGGTACTAGCACGATGCGTGTACCCCCACCCGTTCTCACCAAGGGGACTGGAAGCACAAGGAAAAAATCCAGCCTAGCCACGAAAAAGGACACACAGCCTATGTAGACCACCATGAATAACACCGAGGCTGAGACCCAAGTTGATTCGCACCTAGGCACGGAGGAAGTGAACGTCAGAGGTACGAAGCGAACAAGTGAGCCTATTAAGGGACCCCAAAAGAAGCAGCATGCCCAGCGGAAGGAACGAGATGAGATGGTTATGTTAAAGGATGGAGATCTAGAAAAAATCGCAGAGGCCGTCACACTAGCCACAGAAGAAAAATGGGTTGCTTTAGAGGAGCACCAGAAGGCTGGGATCAGCGCCATCCAGGAAGAGCTTCAAACCTTGCAGCTAAAGATAGACACAATACAGACCAGCATGGTTCAGGGACAAATTCCCTTGGCATCTAGTAGTACAGCACTAGCCATGGAAGAAAGTCGTTTATGTCCCTTACCTAGCGCCACCCTTGTGATCAGTTCATCGGACCAAGAGATCCAGCTCCAAGTAGGTGTAGGGGTACAGCTGAATCTTTCCAAGCTACCACACACAGCATTACAGGGTCTCCATACCGCAGTGTTCTAAGAGATTCCCCACCGGGACCAGCAAGTACACCACCAAATTGGTATGTCCAAACAGACCATCACACAACAGAATGCAGAAGTACTCTTTGTTGTCGCACAGAAAGCAGAGCTCGAAACTCTGATCCACCAGCTCTACACAGAGGTTACAGAAGAAATCTCGACTGTAGCCACCCGCCGGGCTAAAGTGGAAGGATTGGTCACAGCATTGAAGGCTTCCAAGAGGGAAATGTAGGTCATTAAGAAACAGTTGGAGTAGCAAATCTCTGACTTACAAGCCAAACTGCAGCCCAAAACACCTCCGGAAGTACGAGCCCAGCGCATTGCGCTAGTGACCGAGGCTACCAACACCATTACAAGACAGATTTCTCATGGCACCCAGTTACTCGAGGATGCCACGCTACTTTGGACCAATATCTAGCGCGATATGTTCCTCTGGAAAATCAATCAGGACTTGCGACAGAAGGAGGAAGCTTTCGAGCAAATCGAGGCTACATTACCTACCTTGGTCCCTGCACAATGGTTGGCGCGATTGTAGACCAAAAACACTCTCCAAGATGATATCGAGGGACTTCGCCATAAGAAGCATGTTATCGGAGAATGCTTGAAGCCTTGGGCTGCTGAAGCCCTCCAGGTTTCATAGGATGTTGATGGTGCTGTGAAGCGACTCAACCAGACACTAGAGAGTGTCACGGCTACGACAGAGGGACTAACCTCATAGAAACTTGTAGATATTGCATAGAATTCTGCTGCTCAGATTCAGGAAGTGTTGGCCCCATTGGTCGTAGCTGTCAATGCACTGCACGCGCAGATGGAGACCCCACCACCACAGTGACTCGAGACGAGTCACAAGATTGTGTTGGGGGACTATTGGAACAAGGTCTCCTACAAGAGCTGCAAATCTAGTCCATTTTTGTATATTTTTTATTATATTTAGTCTAACGCAGGGGTTTTGGGGTTGATCAAAGCCCCTATTGCATTGTAAATGGGTCAGGGGTAGACCAAGAGTCTGCAAACCACAGTTTGCAGACCATTAGATGCGTAGGCTAAAGTAGTATAAGTAGTTGAACCTTTTTGAGTTGTAAGACAGACTTGAACTAAGATTGGTGCGAATTGCGAGTTAGTAGATATGTTTTGGGTTTTTGGGAAAGGACTCCTGCTGGCTGTGTGCATGGAGATCCTTAGTCCTGATGTGTGTGGACCCTGCTGCTATGTGCGCAAGTTTGGTTTTGGGTATTGTAAAAGGATCTGAAAGATTAATGAATGCAGAAGGTTGTTGAAATATATGATCTGTGATGTCTGATTATGTATGCTCTATGTTATTGATTTAAGTTGTGGAAGTACTTGTGTTACTTGTTTATACTGTGATCTAGATCTGCTATAGTCTATATTGAGCTCAGAAAATAACTTTGCTAAGTACTTAAGTTGCGGTGACAATTAATCTAAATCTGTTTATTAGACTTTATAAGTTGCGACAGTTTCTTTTTTGGCCTATATCTGATAGTTGTTGCGATTATACATGGTATTGCGCACGTGGATATGAAGGGATTGTTAGATCTGGGTTTGTAATATGCGATCTGATATTTTTGAAGTCAAATGCAGCTCTGCCTGACTTACCTGCCCTCTCCTAGGGTGTGGAAACCTGGTTCTACCACCCTCCCATACTGCTTCGGGTGAGACTTTGGCCTGCACAAGCAGGTCACTGCCGAAAGGGTCAGTAGTATAGGGGTTTGTTGGCAAACCTTACCCTCCAAACCTAGGTTAGGACCCCTCAAGCCAACAACCACTCACTGGGTCTACACAGTTAAACTTGTAATAAGGCACTAGTGTTGGAAAATATTCACGGTAGACGAACACCTCATTTGACTCTGAACCAATAGAATCATACCTATCAGCAGCAAAAAGCCCCATAAAGTTCTTTTCATTTTTATGCATAGAATATGTTAGAATAGGGTTTCAAAGTACACTTCCTATAATTCTTTCCAAGTTCCAAGGATTGAGTGTACCATCAATTGAAGTTGAG
Organism: Pinus albicaulis; assembly: GCA_034641835.2. Taxonomy (NCBI): domain Eukaryota; kingdom Viridiplantae; phylum Streptophyta; class Pinopsida; order Pinales; family Pinaceae; genus Pinus; species Pinus albicaulis. Next base: position 11,635,573 of record MU968403.1, read on the forward strand.
GCAAGGTTGGTCAAATCAAGAGACTTGGCATTATCCAAAATTTTCCTATGATGTGCCAAAATGAACATGGTATTTTTATCTTTCAAAGATTGTCACAATATGTTTTATAATATGTATATTTGGATGCAAGTAGCCATGAAGAGCTTGGTTGAAACTGAACAACACTTTCTTCCTAATTAATATTCCAAAGTTTCACATGGTATCTTCATGGTATCTTTTAAAAGGTGGATTGGCAATGAAACAATCCTTTCACAGACCATTTTGTTCAGGGACGTTTTCTGCCCTGAAATGTCAATATCAGTTATTATTTGGTTTATGCTCTCTTTTTAAAAAAATAACATTGAACCAATGGTTATTTAGACAGTTTTATTATGTCATCTCTTAATTGATTTTTGAAATAAACAACATGAATGCTTTATTCTCATAAGAAATAGGAAAATATGTAGTTTGTTTTGGTCAAAGTCTCTAGCATTCAATGCTGCTCATGATAATTGACCTGAAGCTACATAGCAATCTGTAAGTGGTGCTCCAAATCTGTTGGGATGCCATGTGGCACATATGGCTAGGAATAAGTATTTAGGGGCCAAATGGTTGAGAAGTACAGTCATATATTAGATTTACAAATACTCAAATTTATGTAAGGGTGGATATCTATAATTTTTCTACACTTTCACCTAAAGTTTAAAATCACTTGACTACATGTATACAGGAGATTGTCTGGAAACAGACTTTTTATGAGATTACTCTGTTTTGTAGAAATTTGGAGAATAATAGATCTTGGTTTAGGATGATTCAAAAAGTTTGGGTTATTCCTCTCGCGTCTTGGGATGTTTTGGGAAAAACATATTAGTTAATGAATAGCTAATTCCTTGAAATTATATACTCTGTCAAAGTTAATAAGTTAGATTTGACAAATGGCAATGCAATGTCAGTCATTTCCAAACTGCATTGGTTGATTACGTTTTCAGTGTGGAGGCAAGTCTCTTTTCTTGCATGCACAATTTGACTTGTAACCATTAGGTACATATTGAGTAAATGAATGTAGAGACAAAAACATAATACACATACCAGTTTGCATCTGAAATGTAAGTACTATGTTCGATGAATGACAAATTAGGTAATTGACTTGAAAATGCAACATTCGCTCAGAATTGAACCTATCTATGCCAAATTATCTCACATGTATGTTGATGATGTTAGTGGACCATTATTAAGAGGACACCATTTTCTGGTTCATTTCAACATCTGACATACACATTTTTCTAGGGTGATCTTTGCTTCTAGAAGCTGAACTGAACATTGACATTGAGCATCATATCACTTGTAGGAAAGGGGATTAGGATTAAATCTTCAGTAAAATTTTCCATTGTACTTAACAGATTTAGTTTATTCTGAGGGAATGATATGCAGTGAAGTTGTGTTGTCTATAGTTGAGTGATTGCTCTTTTGGTATCCTAAAGTAGGAATATTAGGCTATGTTGAAATGCTACAATCATGTCAGTCCTAAAATCATGAATATAAATTTTGAATGGGATGTCAAATTATTCATTTTCCATATGAAGTTTGATGAGGTTGGAACTACTCTTAAACATCTTGAAATAGTTAATGGTACTGTTAAAATTTAAGTAAATTGATAGAAAAGTTAAGATAAAGGAAAAACAATATAAAAATTAAGATAACGAAGAATATTGGAGAGTGTGGGAAGAAAGTCCTGGCTACCATCCCAGGGGATGTGTCACCATGGAACATTGATACTGGGTTCAGACGTGAAAACTACTTGTTTTGTAAGTAACTCACAATCTTGTGATTAGTTTGTCTGATAGCAGTAGTGGGGGACTAAAAAACCTTAAATTTGAGTGGTACAAAGCATGTTTTAGTGGAATTATGTAGAATTGATAGCTATGTTGACTTATTCATTGATATGCATAATCCAAATTTAGAGCTTCAGGAAATATAAGCTACATATGAAAGCATACAATTGTAAATTTTCTGAAAATTATGACTTTCTATTAACATATGGAACTCGCATTCTTTGATTTAACACTTCTTAGAGAATCAAGTTTATAAAGTAATCAAAGTTGATGAAAAAAGCAAATGTGAACTGTTTGAAATTATGTAAGTAAGCTAGTTTAGAAAGAGAAGGGTTGTAATTCTTCTATATATGGTGACTTTGTGTACGCATATAGAATCCTTTTTTTCTTCATGCCTTGAAACAATAAAGTTAATTCACCTAAGCCTAAGAAAAAGACAATTGAATTGTACCCCCCAGTGTCAATGTATTTTATATTGAGAAAATATAAATGAAAAGAGAAGAATAAGGGGAATCAATGAATTCTAGGGAATAGTCCAGCTGTAATGTGGAAATAATATAACAACTAAGTTTTTGTCATATTTGTTTATTTGTTTGTTTGACTAGTATTTTGGAAGCAACTAATTAAATTAGGGCTTTGACATTGGATTTTAGGACATTAAAGGAATTTGTATTTTGTGGGTTGATAATTAATATAAAGGGATGAAATAAGAAAAAGCGTAACATTGATACATTTCTTCTCAATGTAAATACAAATAACGCGAGAGATAAGATGGAAAAGTTGCATTGTTAAGTTAGATGAAGATACCTTTTTCACATCTAGTATTCCTCCTTGGGTCCTACAATAGTGTATGAGGGAAATTATGAGGTTAGTTAGAAGATAACACCGAGTTAATGTTAATTAAAAGGTAATTTAGTATGTGTGTGAGGTTTCTCATTGTGACATTGGGCTATAGGAAAGGTGGGTTTGAAAATTATGATAGGATCATAGGACACTTAATGTAGAAAGATAAACAAATTGTTGGTTGGAAAGGAGGCATCTGGTGGAAAAATTTCAGCAAACACTAATTGTGGTAATTTTCATGGGTTGCAACCCAATGATTAGAACTTTTAGATGTGAATAATGGATGTGGTGAAAATTAAATGGGGGATAATTGGCACCATATAACAATGATGCATTTATTGTATCATTAAGACCCTTATGCATACTCCATGCAACCAATAGATATTTAGAGAGAGAACGAATTTTCAAACACATTTGTAGAAATTATGGCGTTTACTCGTCTAGTTTCCATGATGCCTAAAAGTGACTACAACTAGTCATCTGCATCCAACAAATATTAAAATTGAAATTGAAAATATCTGTGTAGGAAGTTGGTTTTGTTCCTTAATTTATATTAAGTCATTTGAAGTGTGATCTTGTGAATTGGTAAATTATAATTTTGGGGGCACATTTTTTAAACAATTTGCAGTTTCAAGTAACAAGATCTGTAAAATATGGTACTTATATAAAATTACTTCATATATTTTGTTGTATCTATGGTTGATTATAAAGAATCCCTTTTTTTTGTGAAGTATAGTAATTTCATGAGAACTTTGGTGAATATTATGTAACAATTCATTAACAACTTTCTTTAACCTTTAATTTTTCAAAGTATCTTCTGAGTAGTTATGCTAATGGAATCACACCCATTAGCAAAGAAACTAATAATCGATTTGCATGGGTGTATGTTATAAGGAATTTCAGTGAGAAAGTAAACATTCTAAAAAATTTAGAGCAAACAATCTTTGAAGATACGTATGATATATTTTAAAATGTCTGCATCTGAGTATTGATAACATATTCGGTACTTTACAGATTGGAAAAGATATTGTGCTTTGCTTACAACAATAAATTTATCAAAAAGGTATGAATATGCGAGTTGTAGCTTTGGTATGATTAATATAACTTGTGTTTTGATTGGTATATTTGATATATAAGAAATTGATACTGCATGATAGATTTTTCAAGAGCCACACAATTATCATTCCAGGAGTTTTCTTGCTTACATTTATTCTGAATAATATAATTTCATGGCTTATCATATAGTTTTTTATTTTTTAGTTGTAGTCTTAAAAGTATCCGTCTTTATTATTACAAGTCTCGACAGAGCTAACAAAATAAATCAACTCAGGCTCAATGGCATCATGTTGTTGTAAATGGAAAATTTCCATAATAGTTGTCTCTGGAAAATATGTTAGAATTTTCAAAGACAACTACATCATAGTGTTTTGAACAGAAAATTTTCATAGTAGCCTTGAGAAAATATTTTGGCATTCTGATTTTTTTTGTCAATTTTGACATGATTTAAATGGATGCAAGGATTGTAAGTTCCTAAAGAAAAAAGTGTCTTCAAAGTTGATTGTTGGTTTTTTTGTACAGTATTCTAAGGCTTGCATTTGATTTGGAAATTTTAGGTTAATGATATTTTTGGAGCACTTGTTGGAGCATGATATTATGATGAAGATGTGATGGTTGTAGTAATTCTTGGGACAGGAACAAATGCATTCTATGTAGAGCAAGCATATGCAATAACTAAATGCCAACTTGCAAAATCTAGTAGCATGGCAACCTTTCAACTTTTTCTATTCATTTTTCCCCTCTATAATATTGCTAAGGATATTTCTCTTGCTCAATATATTAATGAATATCTATTTTTAAAGTTTAGTTAATCTTATGAACTTTGGATTGTAAGAACTATTTGGAATTGGCTTTGTTGATTACGTAATCAACATGGAATGGGGAAATTTCTAGTCGGGTCAGCTGCCACAGACTCATTATGATGATTATTTATATGCAGTTAGCTTGAATCGAGGAGATCAGGGAAATTACTAATTTTTAGCATTAAAATTTTCATTTCTCAACTTTGTAGGGTTATTGAGTACTTGACTTAGTTTGAAGAAGTTATAATGGTTCTTTGTAGTTTTCTTCAGGGTTTTGAGAAATTGGTTTCGAGAATGTATCTTGGTGACATTGTGAGAAGGGTGATTCTTAGGATGGCAGAGTCAAATATTTTTAGAGATGTGACCCCTTCAAGCCTCTTTGATCCGTTCATCCTCAAGTTTGTATGCAGATATTTTTTTGTACAAATGTTTCACTACATTAATTAGAATTTTGTTTCAGTACAATTTTTGTAAGTCAATAGTTGCACCTATTAGAAGAAATAGTGGGATGGTTTTTTGATTGCTTGGCAAGGAAATTGTTTCATGCACATCTATTAAGCAAAAATTCATGTTCGTTGGGGTATCTCCCTATTTTAGGAATAATCCATGCAACAAAATCTAGTTACATTGTGATAATGTTTTTCTCTTCTAAACATGTTTCTTCTATCAGAAATATGCAAGTTTTCATTTTAACATAAAGTCTTCTAAGAAATATTGTACATAATTTTTACATGCTTGAATTTTCTATCATGTGGTCAAACTATATTTTTCATGCAGGAGCATCATGGTTCCAAAATTTTGTACATTTAGTAGAATCTAGAGGGTCTTATATTTCAAGGGAGTTGGTTTTCTAAACTATTTAATTAATGTAATTTTCTATGTTTTGAATGATTTTATGTGAGACATTTAGAATAGGATTTAATTAAATATTGTGAGGCATATTTTTAAATGTTCTCGAATGTAGGAGAACATGAGAGATTTAGGATAGTTGAGATTTCAAAGGGATTGTGAATCCTAGACTTAAGGAATTAGTTGATGATTTTATGGATTTGAGAGGATCCTTAGGATTTAGTTGAGTAACCTATGGATCTGAACCAAAATTGGTTACAAAATATTTTGTATAAATTTGTAAGCCTCAAAGGCATAAAGGACAATGAATGATTCTTAGATAGGGGATTTGATTTTAAGCCTACAAGCATAGTTAGATATAGAAAGAGGGATGAGAAAAGGCCACTGATAAAGAAAATCAGGCTGAGAGAAGGTATCATTACTTAATTATTTGTTTGTAAATATACAACTAAATTTCGAGTTTATGTGAAGTGCGGAGTGTTAATAAATTACAAACTGTGTGATTGTTATTTTATGTGATGAGTGATCCGTAAAAGAAGAAATCTGATTTATGTATAATACATTACTAATTACTTGAATTTTGATAAGTGTATAAGTTTTTCTGAGTGAAAAGGATTTACAGTGGAAGAACTTAGTAGAATCACGAGTGATTCCAGTTTTGGAGAAATTAGTTGTGAGAGAAGAAAATTGGAGAGAATGAGTGCAATTAAAACTGTTGTGCAGGTCGAAGATAAATAAATTACGAATTCTAGATTGAGAACAGTGTGCAGAGGTGTTGCAGCAACCGATTTCATTCTTTGAATGATTGGATAACGAGAATAAAACTCAGGAGGGTTTTAACACCATGGAGAAAGATGGAGTCACATGAGTTCATTGAATGAACTATTGCAGGGAGTAGCGTGGAGAATATGGGGCTGTAGAGCGGTGACCGGTGAAGAAACTAAGAAATCGATTAAGGCATAAAACCTTTAGAAGATTTCCAAAGGAGGCGTTCGGACGGCGAGGATTAAATCGCAGAATTGAAGTGAGATATGGACGGACTAGAATACATGGAAAAGTTAAGTTTGAAAAGTTGTGAAGTGGACATGTGTCAGGCGGAGGATGCAAGCGCATATCGTACATCGGTGGTTTAGTGTTTATCGTTAACAACATCGCAAGGTAAATGATTTAAGTTGCGTAAGTTGAGAAAATTGTGAAGTGGACACATGTTGGGCGGAGAGTTCAATCACATATTGCACATCAGTGATTTTAAAGTTTATTGTTTAAACATCACATGGTAAGTTGTTTTGATTGCAATACGATACAAATGGGAGATGGCGGTGTGAGACGATACAACGGGGCCGTTGGATCTGGCATATACCAATGGTGGATATTACATCATAGTTCTAGAGAGATTTCGCATCGGCGTTGGGATTGTTTAGTTGTTAAAGTTATTTTCATGGGTTGTGATCTGCTAAGTTATATAAGTTGTGAAGTGTGATTCATTGTGATTGGTCAGGTCATGTGTGGGCCCATAAACCACAGGTCCACGAGGTTTGTATAAAGTTGCAAATGTGTATGCAATAAGGTAATGTGAAGGGGCGACCAATGCATAAAGATAAAAAAATTAATATATGGTTATATGAGTTATAAACCCGAGAGCCACTTATTGTTAAGCTTCCACGTGCATATGATTAAAAGATGAATGTTTAAGGTTAATGGAAGTAATGTGGGGTTAATTCCGCTAACCCTTCATCTTTGGGTATTTGCGGCCTTATGGTTGCATCAATTTTTCCAGTACCATAAGCATTTTATGAAAATCAATGAAATTCACTATTTCATTTGACAAGGCCTTTGGGTAGCTTCAGAAACTTAAAATGTTGAATGTGAATTATATTTTGAGGATAGAAAAAAATTTCATGGATAGAGAAAAGAATTCAGAAGATGAGTTCTTCGAGTATTATTTCTCATTGAAAAATACCACTAGTTGCAATGGATTGTCAATATTTAAGTTATTTATCAAGCTTCAACAAAAATATTGTCCGTTTTTTATTGATTATTAATTGATTGATTTTTTATTTATACCTGTTGCTCTTTCTTGAAGTTTTTGTGCTAACTATTTTGAACAAATTGAGGACCAAACATTGGTGGTATTGTTGTAATATGTTAAGTTCTTGCTTGTATTGAATCAAGTATTTGTTGTAAAAGATCAATCAATGTGTTATATCTTGGAAATTACAAGTATGGTAAATATGGGAAAACTATTGGTGTTTTGCATGTAAATATGCAAAACATATCAAAACTAATCTTATATTATCTTTTCATTATAACGATCACCGATATTTTGAGTTCGAGTGATTAAGGATGGCCATAGGTGTTCCCTCAAATTGGAAGTTTGGTGTTGGAATTCAATGTGGATTTTCCATTCAAGAATCATATAGAAATTGGAATCTGAAAAGTACATTTCAAAATAATCCTTTTTTGGGGATTACTAGTGGTGATTGCTACATATTTTCCATGTTGGTAATTTTCTCCAAATCACAGCTAATATATTGTACCATAGGTGAGGAACACAATGGTAAGGGAATTGTGTTTGTAATTTATCCACTTATATTGTAGTGATACATAAACATAAGAACAACTTTAATAATTTGATATAGACTAGCTGGCTTATTCATATGTGATAATGGACCCAAATAATAGTTCTTATATGAGGAAATGCTCATCATACTTGGGCATTCTTGATATCATCGACCTCTAGCCTGGATTTATTCACATAGCCTTCTAAATTATCTGGTTATATACATGTTTACGAGCCTATCCTATTAATGTATACTTTTTACTTTGTTTTTTTTTTATTCTAGACTTAGCTTTGGAATTTTCTAGGAGTTTTGTTTGCACTCCCACATTGTATAATTATTCCACAACTTGATATATTTAGCATGTAACTTAGTTGGCATGATTGTGCCTAATATTTCCTTGAACGTTGAATACTAATTTTACTAAGTTGTTATTTTCTATGGTGAGGTTTTATTTGCCTTGTTTATACAGGTCATCTGGCAACATAAAAGACACTATTGTCAAACTGAAGGAAACTTGTTTGAGTTTCTTGATTTTGTGGGGAAAAATGACATTGAGAATATTATTGATGTTGAGGTATATATCATATACATCCTTTATAGTCTACTCTAGTTTATATTCCAGTGTTCATCGTCTTTCTTATCGTATACTCTGCATTGTATCTTCTTCTTTTTTCAGAAAAGGAACTCAGTATTGATGGTAAGAAGCAGGCATTGAAGAAATAGGAGAACAATAACAATGGAGTGAAAAAATGCAAATTAGAGAGAGAGAAAAGAGAATTAATCTAGTGACACCTATAGAGCCATTATCCCGCATAAGACACACATATATAGATTGATGGTAAAGTCTTCAGAGTTGGTGAATTCACCTGCAATGCCTTGGAAACACAATGATAATGTTTTGAAGTGATGAGACAATATTTCATCTATAAATTGTACTCCAACCAATATTAAGTTGGAAACTCATATTGTAATACTTGATATTTTATATAATATAGTTTGTGTTTGAAATTATTTATAGCTTCACTTGATATTACTTAGTATTGTAATTAACATATGTAACTTTGCATTTTCATATTAGATGAACATGTACATTGTATGCCATTTTTTTAAACTTATTGGCAAAATCGTATATGTTGATTAATAATGAACACATAAAAGCAGTTTAAAACTACTAAATTAGTAGTTTATGTTTATTAATAATGAACACAAATAAAATGAATATACAACTAAATTAGTTTCTTATAATGATTCTTAATGAAAGTAAATGAAATTAATATAAACTACTAAAGTATTCATTTATATAATGAATATGAAACTACCAAAAAAAGATAAATGAATACTAGAAATGATAAATTTGTGATTACAAATGACAACTAAATTTTTCATATATACGACTATCGGTAGCTAATTTACAATATCATATAACACGAGCAAAATTTAGTCGTATTTCTTTGGTCATTAATTGGTTTCAAACGATGACTAAAATTTCCATATATGTGACTATTAGTAGCTAATTTATAGTATCTTATAACACAACTAAAATTTAGTCATATTTCTTTGATCATTAATTGGTTTCAAATTATAACTAAAATTTTCATACATATGACTATTAGTAGCTAATTTATAATATCTTATAACACGACCAACATTTTGGTCATATTTTTTGGTCATTAATTGGTTTTCTTGGGCGATCATTTAGTAATATATTTTTTTGTATATTTGGCCATTAATCGTGGAAATTAATGACTAATTCAATGAATAAATTAATGACCAAATTAATGAATAAATATATTATTAGACAGTAAAGTTGAGACAACTAATTTATGACTAAGCTAAAAATAACTAAAAGTTGGTCGCGTTATAAAATACTGTAAATTAGATACTACTGGTCACTAACCGAAAAATAGTCATTTATATGCAAATTTTAGTCGTGTTTTTAGTAACTAATTAGCCATTTTGTACTAGTAATGGAATGTGTTTGCAACAAGGACAATGAAAGTCAATCACTGCGTAGGAGAGAAAGGATAAGGAAGAGGAAGGAAAGGGGTGATATGGATGGTGGGGTCCAACCTCATTCACTATTGAACCATAGAAAGAATGGACTTGAAGTCAGCATTCATCCAACAACAAGAAAAATAGAAGGAACATAAAAAAAGGAGCTTTGTATAAGATAAGGAAGACAATGACAATAGTTCGGTTGGTAAGGTTGATAGTAAGATTACATATCCTAAGTGAGGAAAAATGGCCTCTTGATTCCCTCTATAGACAGAGGGTGGAGATGATATTTCTCTTGAGTCCCTTGATGAATAGGGTGGAGGATTGTTCCTTGGATTGTTGGAAGGAGGATCTTTCAAATATTCTTTATTGTGTTGTTTATGGCGAATTCAATATTCACCAAGGTGGGTGGAACCACTATATTTTATTTGAAGGGTGGAGACTCATTTCTCTGGACTCCCTTGACATTATTTAGTGGAGTAAAAAATCCTCTAGATTCCCTGTGGATTGATAAGCTATCAATATATAGTTGAATGGTGGAGGGAGTATGTATTTGGATTCTCTGCGCCTCATTTAATTGTTGAGTGGCTGGTGGGTGGAGGAAGGAGATCCTCGCAACACCCTGTTTGAGATGGAAGTTGATTATCTTAATCCTTTATACAAGCCCCTTAGTCTCTATAATCTAGCTCGAGGGTGACATCTACAAGTGAGCTTGGTTGCAGTTCTCTATGGTTGGGTAGAGAGTAATAGTCCCAGACTGAGTTTCCCACAACATTCCAACATAGTTATTATTATGTATTGCAGTGTAATGAACATGTGTTTTCATTTCTAGATTGAAATGGTTCATGCAAATGTAATGATCATGTGCAATGTTAAGGGCATTGGAATGGTCTACACGACTCTAGACTAAAGTGTAACAACACTTAACATAAACAACTCTTTTATTATATTTTGATGGTTACATTGAAGACTACTTGTTTTGACAGGGTCCTTGTATAATATATTGAAGGTGTTGGTTACAATCCATTGTTGTTGATGAAATTCATTATAATAAAGATGAGTATTTCATCCTTAATTAACTTAATTATATGTGATCATACATAAGGTGCTCATTCAGCCTATTATGATAGATGCCTTGGTGTTGGCATGCATTATTCACCTAACCAAGAATTGGTCCTAGGATATTAAGTGCACCTTTGAGTAGGGAATGACCTCATAGGAGGAATTGAATTACATTGGATATTTATTGATCTTCCTTAGGCTAGGAGCCTTGACCTGTGGAACATCTCAACATTGAGATGATGTGGTAGCTTATCACCTAAATGGTTGGTAGTCTCCATGGTGTTCGAGGTGATGGTATATCGTCTAAAAAGGATGATTGTGCATTACTAACAAAAACCAAATGGCACTGAAACCATTAATATGTGTTGTAGTGTTTCTTGTAGTGTGGTTGTAAACCATGGGGTGTAATTTGGCATGTGGCAAGAGAGATGGAGGAACTTCAGGAGTCCACAAGTTCTTAGGAGGGGTAATTGAAAGGCCACTAGTAAAAGCATGTGTGGAATTCCCTATCCCTAAGTAGGGAATACTTGAAGGATGAGAACTTATCCATTATATGCCTATTCATAAGTCTCTTTCCTGTATTTTATCCCTCAAAATTATTTCTCGATCTCTTTGAGGAATTTCAGTCTTTGCGTGACCCTTTTAACATCCTGTGAATTTTGTGGACTCAAGAAGATTAACCTCATTGTAAGATCAGGAGGGATAGCACCTGTGTGTGCTTTAGCAAGCCATAGGGGATATTATGGAACATTGGATTAGATCCATTTAGTTTCAAAATCACTATAGCTAAGACATAATTAAATCCATGCTTGAATGGTGAAGTTCTCCAAGGAGCTAGGGATGTGAGGAAGCTAGGAAAGGATTCAACCTTATAGTTTAATCGAATAAACTTAAGTGATTGGTTTGAGGAAAGACCTAGTTGCAAAAGCTTTGAATTGGATGACAATATTCAACCTTATCATGATTGGGTGGATGGAAAGGTTATGTGGCCCGAAGGCCACATCCTGAAGGTTCAATTTTGTAATGAAAAGGAATAAAAGGGTTGATAGGGCACCAGGCTAGATGGGCTCAGAACTTAGAGGTGGGAAGAGTTTCCATTAGTCGGAGTGGGACCCATATGATATTTCATCCATAACGCCAGAATCCTCTAAGTTTAAAAGGGAACAGTTGGGAGAGTTGACAGGATGGATCATGATGACTTGTCTCAAAGGTCCCATCCTCGAGGCACTAAAAGGAGCAGGTAAGGAGGTGTCCGAATGAAGGGATCATCATGACATTTCCTAGAGGCTCCATCCTAGAGGGGCATAAGGAAGCAGTTGGAAATGCACCAATACGGAACAACATGGGATTATGTGTCACTACAACATCGTGGACCAACCGAGATCTAGGTTAGTGTCAAGGTGTGGCCCACCGATCCACACAAACTCGCAGGAAAGACCCCAATGATGTAGCTGCATGAAAGTTAAGAACCATGCAAAATGACGAATATACAAGTCATGTTGGCAGACACGTGAAAAAAAAAATTCATTATAGGTTGAAAGGAATACTTTCCTGGCATGCCAACCCAAAGTAATTACCCCAAAGTGTTTCAAGGGAACATGCAAATGGGAAGTGAGGTGACAAGGAAAAAGGTTATGGTGGTAGTAGAGTTTGAGTAGTGGACCAATGAAACAATGTAACATGTCTTAGGTGGGTAAATGGTTTCACATTAGTTAAAGAACTGAGTCCCCACCTCAATCGAACAATGGAGATCCATTTCGAGGATGAGACGGTGGAGGTGGTATTGCGAAACCCCCCCACCCCCTTGTCACATCAAAAAATAGGAGGGGGAGTGTGACACAATTGCTATGGATCAATGGATGGTAGAAGTCATTATGGACCATTGGATGGAGGCCTCTGTTACAGTACAAATGACATCCTCATCAGCTTAGAGGAGAAGGATACATGGAAGGAAGAAAATGACCTAGACATAGACCTATTTTTCCAAGGTAATGCACCATAGAGACAGCTAGGTTGAGTTATAATGCATCCCTGCCTCTTTAAGGGAGTGTTAGTGTGTAGTTTAACACACTTTCTTACTTAAGGGGCAGTGTTACCTGTATTTCATGAGGAAAAAGGGAAAATTTCTGCAGTAACTGACTGACATTTCCTGCTTTTCCTCAAATATTTAGTCCAAAAAGGATCAACCTATGGTGCAGGCCTCTGATTGAACATTACTAATCCAAAATGAATATCCAAAGAGGGGAAAAGCTAGGAAAAGCATGGAAACATCACATATTTTTCCCTATTCAAACTAATGGAGAAGAATGGAAAGATTGATCCTCCCAAATTCTTATAAATTTGAGACTAGGGCTTATTGTCAAAGGTTTAAAGGTTGATTGTGTAAAGAGCGTACTTTAGTTGTTGAGTGTGAAGTTTCATGATTGACTAGGCTCATTGAGAACTCTTGGCCTAATCATTGTGACACTTGGGTATTAAGGAGAGAGAGTGAGGAGTCGAAGGACTGAGGAAAGCTTGGCAAAATTGATGGTTGTAATCTTCCTTCTCTAAATAATATAACTGCCTCTATTTTTTCCACTTGGAGTCTTATTGATGCATCTATTGTTTATTTTTTCAAAATACATGGTATACATTGCTCATATATACATAGTTAAATGTTTGATTATATACTTGTCTGATTTCTTGTAGTGATAAAATTGTGAAGATTACACTAGTTCATTGTTTGTTGGCAGGATTCAGAATTGAATCCAGTGAGGAGGGCTTGCGCCACACTGCATTACACTCTCCAATAGATCTGCCTTCTACATCGAGGCAATCCTTCAATATCTCACTTTTTCAATTAAGCATTAGTATGAACATGTATGTAGTTTCTTTTCTAATGTTGTAGCTAATCTGACTGTCTGCATTGTGTCCTAGGAAGACCCGAGAGGGATATTACTCCAGCTACCACCTGTGCATTTTACCCCTAAGTAGAATTGGAGACTCCGCTACAGACTAATCCTTATTTCTTTTTTGTTTACTTTTGAACCTTTGGTTCTTTCCCTGTATCACTTCCCGTTTTGCTCACATCCGTTTCTGATCATTTCATATCCTCTGTGAACATTTCATCAGCTCACATTGTTCAGAACAAACCTTACCTGGCCATTATCTGGAATTTCTCTTTAGTAACGCACCCCCTGTGTAGCAACCCAGCCATAACATTATCGAACAATGACATTTATACCTCCCAAAAATTCCTCTCCGACTCTAGGGATATTGACCCTTTTACAATAATGACTCTTTTATAATTTTACAATGATAATTTTTCAATAATGACTTTTGACACAACTTGATATTTGACTTGTCACTGCTTCTTTGAACACTAGTGTCTGTTGAGGTATTATTGTGCTTGCTTCAAGTAACGGTACTTTGGCATTGCATTTTCCTTCTAGTATGTGTCTGATTTGTCCTATTGTGTCCTCCTTCCTACACATGCATTAATGAATAAGACCCAAACCAATATACAAAAAAAATACTTACATTGTCCTGCAAACCATATGTCACATAAATATTCAAAATTAAAATGTAAATACGTTCAATATTTATGAACAAAACCCAATCAAACATACATACAAAATACTTACATTGTCCTACAAAAACACATGTCAGAGATGATATTCAAATTAAAATTCAAACATTGATCATACATACCTTGTGGTAGCAGACTTACCCTTGATTTTTGATGTGTTTTTCTTACTACAGTGATCCTTGAATGTATATTTTTTCTTTCCTTATAGAAGCTCTATATTGAATCTACTGTATCTATGTAATTTAAAATCTCCAAGGTTTGAAATTGCATCCAGTGGTAGACCTATGAGTCCTCTTTCCAACCCCATATGTCTGATCAATATTGGATTCTTCAAGAAATAATTATGCCCAATCTCCTACGATGACATGATTATAGACTGGTTTAGTAGAGTAAACTTGTATGAAGTGCCACGTGTCACATTTCAAACTTTTCTCCTAAAAATGATACCCAACAAACTAAAGCCATTCCTCTTTCTGTCACTTTTTATGAAATTTGAATCCAATGCTCATAGTGAAAGTTATAACGATTTTCCCAAGGTCACCTGTTTGACATGAAATTTGGGAGCCTACAAAAACCTAACTTCCTCAGATCATATCTCTGAACATATAGTGAACCAACATCTAAAATTTGGACACGAGCTTCATCAAGATTTCGGCTCAAATGGGTTTTGTTTTCACCATCTGAAGCTTCACAAAAAAAGCGTTATAGCGAAAATTCCATGATGACTTATTTTCAAGTAGTGAAATCCTTGCATCAGGAGGATATAAGGGTCACAATTTATATAAATTCTTAGGTTGAGAGGGTCTTCAACAAGTGAATGTTAGAGGGATTTTATGAGCATAAAAAGTTATTAATTATTAACTAATCAGTGAACACATCCAATGATTAGTGTCATGCCACAACCCCATGGGGGTTTAGCACACTAACTGGGGTTACTAACTTCAAACATGAATATCTCTTAAACCGTGAATATTTACGTGGTGTTCCATATATCAACAGGAACATCTTGACAAGTAGAAACCATCCAAACTATACATGACTCGGAATAGAGTAAGTTTTCAAGTCAAAATTCCCATGCAAGATTGGGGTAGCCCCCGGTGCTGCTTTGGTTGACATCAATGACAACCACTGATCAAAAATATCCCCCTTTGGCATTGATGCCAACACAATTACTCCCCCTACGATCATGACAACTCTTCCTACAACATTATCTCCCCCTTTGCCATCAATGCAAAATGGTAACTCACCCTCACAAATGTCATCCTACGGACCTATACACACCTCAACTCCCCCCTTTTTTTTACTTAGTTAGATAAGAGAAAGATTCTAATGAGAACTTGGGAGAATCCCAAGATTTAGGTGAAGATACTCAAATGCTTCACAAGGCAATGGTTTGGTAAATATGTCAGCAATTTTTTCCTTTGTGCCAACATATTCAAGCTTGATATTCTTTTCAATGACCTGCTCTCTAATGAAATGATATTTGATCGTAATGTGTTTTTTTTTGGAATGCATCACAGGATTCTTGGAGACCTTGTCAAGTCCAGGATTATGTTGTGCCCTTAAGATATTGGAGAATTCTTTTGATGGAAATAATATGAGATTATTTTGGTGTTGCTTTGAATCTTGCTACTTGTCGAACTGCTTGCATTACGTTTGGCCGAGAAGCTGTCACATATAGAAGAATTCCAATCATAGATCTATACAACCTCTAGTCCATATCCTTTGACAAATCATCTAAACTTAACTTGCAACCTGTTACCATTGGGGTAAGGACAGGCTTGCAATCTTCCATCTTGAATTTCTTGAGCATTTCCTTGATGTACTTGGTTTGATATATAAATAATCCTTTATCTTGTTGAGATATCTGAAGCCCTAAAAAGTATGTCAACTCGCCAAGTAGAGACATTTAAAACTCACTTTGCATATTTGTGGCAAATGTTTTACTTAATTTTTCATTATTACTTCCAAAAATTATATCGCCTACATATACCTCGATAATTTTTAGGTTATCTTGATCCACTTTCACATAGAGATTGTTGTCGGTGCCTCCTTTATTGAATACTTGTTGATGTATATATCCATCAAGATGAGCATGCCAAGCTCTAGGAGCTTGCTTGAGACCATAGAGTGCCTTCTTTAATCTGCATACATAGTCTTCATTTTCAAAGAGAAGAAAATCTTTGGGTTGTTCAATGTAAAATTCTTCCAATTCACCATTTAGAAAGGTTGACTTAACATCCATTTGGTATACCTTTATTTTTCTCGAGCATGCATAAGCGAGAAACATTTTGATATCTTCCATTCTCGCAATGGGAGAAAATGTTTCTTCAAAATCAATTCCTTCAACTTGTGAATATCCTTTGCAGACTAATATTTCATTATTCCTGGTAACATGTCCATCCTCATTCAATTTTTTTATGAAGACCCATTTAGTTCCAATAACATTCTTATCCTTTGATCGTGGAACCAATTCCCAAGTATCGTTCTTCTCAATTTGATCTAGTTCTTCATTCATAACTGCTATCCAATGTTCATCTTGACTAGCTTCCTCAAAATTGCTAGGCTCAAAAGTTGCTAAAAAGGCAAGGTGGGCTTGTTGTTATGAACGAAGTTGTCGCCTTGTTCTAGTTCCAATTCCTTCATTTATGTCACCAATGATTTGATTTGACGGATGATTCTTTTGACACCATTCTTTTAAATCTTTTCGAGAATTTTCTTGTACATCCTGCTGATCATTTCTTATTTCTTCTTGGTAAACTGTTGTTTCCTTATTTGATTGGACTTTTTATGGAGCTTCTTCTTCATCCTTTATAGATTCTCCATCAGATCCCTCAGATTTTCTTGAAGGGAAAATAGCATCGTCATCCTTTATGCTTTCCACTATTTGTTTTCACCTCATATTGTAGCATCTATAAGCCTTCCTTTTGCGTGAATAACCAACAAAAATACCTTCATCGGCATGGGAATCAAACTTGCCCAATTTTTTATCTTCTCTTTTGATGTAGCATTTTCTTCCAAATATTTTGAAGTATTTTACGTTTTTCAGTCTTCCTTTCCATAATTCGTATGGAACCATGTTACAATTGTTCCTTAGCAAACCTCTGTTTATGATGAATACAACTATATCAATTGCTTGAACCCAAAATTTATCATCCAATTTTGAGTCCTTTAAAAAAATTTTCTCCATTTCCTGTACGGTTCTATTTTTTCTTTAAACAACTCCATTTTGTTGCGATCTACTAGCTATTGAGAATTGCCTTTTTATTCCATTTTAATCACATTACTACTGAAATACCTTAGAAGTGAATTCTCTGCTCGTTGAGGCCTCGTAATTCCGTTGCCATAACATGGGGGAAAACCACCCAGTCCGGACCTTAGAGCAAGTCATTTTCTGTTTGGTGTGGTGGCTCCGACTGGGGATGAAGGGACTAGCTTCCCAATAAGTATGTTTTGGGGTGTGTTTTGTTTATATAACATGTAATGGGAAATGTTTTTAATCTATCACATGCATTTATCTAACACTTATCTATTCTACTATATACCCGAGGTGTTTCTTCCTTGATGCGATCTAAAGAGATATTCTCCAACTATTAGTAATGAAGATTATTTAACAGTTGAAAGAGATGAAAATTATGTAAAGATGATTCTTTTAACAAAACAGTTTGATTTAAAGAAAATTGAAAATTATATCGCATTCATATGTGTGATTATATATCAGATAAGAAATCATAGACAAATATTAGTACAGAAGTGCATTTAACATTCATTTATGATGACGTTTCGAATATATAATGCAAGTAAAAAGATAACTATAAATCTACAAAGCAAAACTTAATACAAGTGAATAGAAGTACCATATGTATGAAGTCCTACTCATATAAACTGACATTAAATTTTCTGCCCCTCTTCACTTTCAAACAATTTAAAGAGTACGATAGTGCAACATCAGTTAAATAGCTTCAAATGTCAAAAGATAATAGACTATGTTCCATTAATCCATAAAAGCATTTACAAACTTATAGAAGTGCATTCTTTTCAAATGTTTTTGACAATTTTTTGGACCCTTCTATAAATGCATGAGAAGGGTTTAAACTAAACTAAAATATTTTTAAAAATAGATTATTACATAAAAATAGAGGAGGTTTCAAAGACCCATCCTCGTAAGACAAACGTTAACTACAATCTGGGAGAATAAAGTAACAATATAATTTATGAGTTCTGATCTTCCATTTGGATTTTATCCCGAAGTTGACAAATATCTAGCATGGGTTTGAGTTGAGTTGAGTGCGAAATTCGATCCTGACACAATCCCTTGAATCTTGCATTTGAGAGTGTTGGATTTCGATATTTTGTTGAATCAATTAAATGCTGCGGGGGTTTGGTCGCGATGATGTGATTTGATCAAAAAATTCCAATAATTTTCTTGATCAAACTTATTTGATTTTTTAATCATTTCTTCCTACATTTCTGTCCTTTATTTCCACTGTTTTTCCAACTGATTTTTTTCTGAGAGTACTTCAGATGTGGACTCTTTGATAAGCTCTAATTTCAAAATTTGTTCACATATAGATTCAATTATTTACTTTGTTAACCTTGATGCTTTTGCTGCTGCTTTGTCTTCATGCCTTATCTGTGCTTCCCAATCCTTGAATAAGATTTCCTTGTGAAATTTATCTACTTGGGGTAGATCAGCTTCCTTTCCTGAGTCTGATGCTTTCCATTAATTGTGTTCATTGATTTTCTTCTCAATCTTCTCACACTCAAGTTTTTGGGCAGCCACTTGTTGGATCAGTATTTCACTTGAATCATAATAGGAGTTAGTGATAGAAGCTTGTTGGAAAAATACTTCTTGTTGCTGCTTTAGTTTAGCATTCACATCCAATGATTCCTTTATGAATTTCTCTAGTTGTGGCTCACTTTGTAATTTGTTTATTAATGTTTCTAGTTGCATTTTATTTTCTATAAGTTGTACCTGATGCTGCAAAGTTAACCTTTCAAAATATTTTTGAAACTGGGACATTTACAATTCCATTTGCCTGCTAGAGTTAGACTTTTCTTGCTCTAACAGTCATTTTAAATCTTGTATTTTGTCTTCTCTCTACTTCAATGACATTTGAAATTTAGTGGCCTTATCAATAGTGGCAGTAGCATATGCCCTTGAAAAATGTGATAGCTTAGTTAAATGTTTAGTAGGATCAGCTAAAGAATCCTTCCATAAAACGTCAATAGATTCATTTGTAATACTTGAGACTGTATCATCAATTCTTCTCCTTTTTCTTCTCTTGACTATAGCCTTATGATTAGGACTGTAGAAGACATCTAGTGAAGGTATTTCCTCAATTTAAAAAAATATCTTCTCTGTAGGGTAGGCCAGAATGATCTCTCAATCATGAGTTTCAGGAACTTGTTGTAGTGGAGTAACAATTTCCACTAATTTCTGAAAATGTTCTGGTGTTTGAAAACTGGTAGATTGATCAGTATTAGGATTTGTTTGAGGTGTTTGCAATGCCTTAGAAAATTTATCCCATTCACTCTTCAAATCCTTTGGCTGAGATATTTCTGACTGATTAGGTGTATTTTGGTTGTGCTGAACTTCTTGGGAAGACGATTCAGTTCCATTAATTCCTCCTTTCTCTTGTATCTCAATCTCTTTGATTACTTGATTAATTACCTTTTCTGGAATCTCATTTATGTTTTCAGATTCATTGTTAGAATGATCTGAATTTTGAGATTGATATTCTGATTGCCCTAGCTCATCTTCAGACATGTCTTTAGCTTCATTATCTGAGCTAATACTTGGAGTTGGCCTATTGACATATTCAATAGTCAATAAATCCAGAGGAATCATTTCCATTCTCTTGTTTCTATATGCTTGGAAGGCTTCCAATTCATCTCGTTTGAGTTGACTGGATGAAACCTTTAGTACATCTGAAAACATTTCAATACCTCGAAAGAAATCATAAAATCTATCTATCTCTTTCACAAAAGGATTCACTTTGAGCTCTGTGATGTAATTTTTAATTACATCATTAGGCTCATATGGCCACTTTGGCATTACAATGAAATTCAACAAATTAACATTTTAAACTTCCTTGAAGGCATGACCAATATCAAAAAGTGAAAAAGTATCGCACTGTAAAGGGAAATTAGGCCAAATGGCTTTCTTATCATCTTTAAGTTGTTTTGAAGTACCATTTACCACAAGCTGGTAAGAAATATCTCTAGAAAGTAGCTTTACAAGAACATAATATGGCAGGACGTGGGGAGAAGCATAATTCCTGAAAAATCTGACATAGGTGAAACTTTCTTCGGCAAACCATCTGGCAACAGGAAAAATGTCAGCACTAGCTTCTTGGAAATCCTAGGTGCTTTCTCGTTAAATATACTTTGGTGCATAGGAAATATGACTCTATGGAAAATTTTGTAAAAATGTAGATGAAAATATGATTCCTAAAGGACTCTATGGTAAATTTGGATTGGAGTAGGGTCTTGGGTCGTCCATTTCCGTCCAATGGTAGGAAAAATCAAATAAAAGAAAATTGTGTCCATGACATAGGCACTCATGTAAAAGGAGGGTATTTCCCTAGAGGAAACACTTATTTTACTCCTATACTCCATGATACTTCTAGCTAAATTATCGGATAGGATATTTGCCCAATTCAGAATTAAAGAATTGACAATTACATCAATTAATGGAACCCAATCTACAGAAAACCTAGTAGTATCAAGCTTTGAAATTAATCTACACAACATACCGACAGCATAGCAATAAGGGGAAGGAATTTGTGCTATTGGGTACGTACTGAGTTTGTCCCGTTTAATCTTGCCTTGGTCATCCTTCCATTCTTTTATAACATCAGGTCTGGATGTTTCGTTATAAAGCTTTGTCATAGTTCTGTTGCGGGGTGGGTAAGTGGTACATTGTCCTCAAATCTTCTGCCCTGAATGAACCGATATTTTCGCCCTTTGAATCCTTAAATGTCCTATCTTCTATCTTCAAGTGGTCAATTACCCACTTAACCATATCTGTATAGGGGAGAATATTTGGCCTTGCTGCTATCTTATGGGTGAATGAGCATGCAACGTCGAAATAGGTCGGGTCTAAAGGAATTGACACGCTTGTTGTACCAACTTTGATTATTACCCTTGGCTTTTCATTCTCGAAAAATTGATACATTTCCTCCCACGAGGAACTGCCACAATCCTTGTTGCAGGTGGTATCTAAGAATAGGGGAGACATATGTGATTCTTCTGTAGATGATGCTTGGGCAATTTCATTTCCTTTCTTGCTCATCTCTGTTATCCTTGCTCCATTAAGTGGTTCCCTAAATTCAAGTGAACAGAGAAAACTTTAAAAATAGAGAGAATAGAGAGACGGATAGATTTAAAGTGATATAATCACAAATCTGACGTTCAATCATTCAAAACATGCTCGAAATAGATATGAATCTTTCAAACCTTACTCCTATTGAATGTCGTTAATCACCCATAATTATTTTAATGAAATCTCTGACACACCTTCACGTGAAATGTCTATCGATCAATTTTATACGTTAGATCTTATATTCAGTTGATTAGATATGAATCATTTTGCACACTTGAGCAATAACTATCAATTATCGCATATCGCAACCCGAGAATATTTCTATTAGTTATGTTACCGATAAATTTCGCGAAATGCGATCTGCGCAAATCGCACATCATAATTTATATACGGTAATAAAACTTGCATTTAGTTATTTGTTGCAAAATGCGAAGTGCGCTTAAGGACTCATGCTGATGCGATTTATCGGATACTTGAAGTTTTATGTTTGTTGCTTTATTGATTCATCGGGTGTGTTTCATCGCAACTCTTACTGAATTGTTATAAGTTGATCCTTTTACAAGGTGCGATGCGATTTTCTTTTATAACGGTGTTTAAATATTTTGTAACGGGAGTTTTATATGACTTCAAAAAAGGTTTAGTGCATATCTCAACTAACAAGACTTAATATATTTTAAGTTGTTAAGCTTGTAAGCTATGCGATTTGCGATGCACGCTAAGAAATGAAAGCTGAAAGGAAAATAACTTTATTTCCTAAAGTTTTTAGACTTAGGCCAAGATAAAATCAAACAAATAAATTTCCTATTTATTTTTAAAGGGTCCCCATTTAGTGAAAATAAATGGGGGTTGTTGTATAGCACAACAATTGGCGATTCACTTGGGAGAACGAGCTATCTCTCATTAAATTTTTTAAATTTCTAAGAACTTTTTCGAAATAAAAATAGTTTTAGGAATTAATTTCAATAAATAATATCTCACTAAGCAACAAAATCTCTCTTAATTATAATTCATAAGAATTCCTCTTTAAAAATAAAAGTATGGGTATCTATATCAGTCTTTACTCAGTTCAAAAAGATAAAGCAGGTGGCTCTTTCAGATTATCTTTATAAATATACACTCTTTTATCACGGATAGAGCCTTTGATCCAATATGCAATTTAAGCTCTTGGCAAGGTTACCTTTTATCCCGAAATGATTCATTGTCTCGTCCAATCTTTCTTTACAATCTTCAAAAATAAATTCCAACTTTATATACTTGATATTTTTTGGAACTTGCTTTTTTTTTTTGTAGATATTTTCTATTATATTTTTATTTGCTAAAAATCCATTATCTTCTCTTAGTAACCAAATATTGACAATGCCATTCACTAGTTGTAATTAAACTTATCAAGCCGGCTCTTGATGAGACCCCTTGTCCTCTTGATATAATCTCAAGTCATTACCCTATTTTTGTAGGCAGTATTGGCAATGTCAATTCAACTATTTCCCTATGAATATGGTAAACAAGCTCGTGATGAGACTTATTATCTTTTAAGCTTTTTTAAGCATATAATTTTTGAATTTCTTTCTAAAAATTGATAAGTTTTCCCAGATGGAGTGAATCATTGGTCCTTTTGAGGATTCTAGATGATTTTTTTTTTTAGTTTTAAGATTGCTTCTCTGTAAAAGAGTCTTTACTATGTTAAAGATTATTTTCTTGACTGATCACAGAATAACGATGCTTTATAAATATGAGAGTTTATCAGAGAATAAACAACTTTAGTGAAATTTCATCTTTCAATGAAAATAGAATCTATTTGACTTTCAAATCTTTGCTCAAACAATCTCAATCGCCTCCTTTGAAAGTAGAAGAACAAATAGCTACTATTTATACCGGAACAAATGGATACCTGGATATATTAGAAATAGCACAGGTGAGAAATTTTCTCGTTCGGTTACGCGAGTATTTGATAAAGAATAAACCTCAGTTCGGAGAAATTATATGTTCTAATGGTACATTTACAGAAGAAGCGAAAGCCCTTTTGGAAGAGGCTCTTAAGGAACATACTGAACTTTTTTTACTTCAAGAAAAAAAATGAATATTTGATAATTTGGTGGGATTATTCAGAACAGGAAAAAGAGCAGAATAATTTGTTCCAATACATTGCACAACAATTTAGAACAATTGAAGAGTATTACGTCCAATAGGATTTGAACCTATACCGAAGGTTTAGAAGACCTCTGTCCTATCCATTAGACGATGGACGCTCTTTCTATCTTCCCTTTTTTTATTTTCACTCCTTTTGGCATACATTGTCCCGATCTACCTTTTTATTCACAATGAGGTTATAGGATAGGAAAAGAATGGAATCTATTTCACATTGCAATGGAAAATTGATTTCGAGTGAATCGTGAAATTATGTTATATACTTAATCACTTTATATCTACCTATTCTATCTATATAGATAGATATAGAACAAGTAGATATCTGTTAGCGGGTAGCGGGAATCTACCACATCGTTAGCTTGAGTACAGGTTATAGTCTACTACTGAATTGATTATTTACAGCCTCACTCTGTGATCCAACCAGGGAATTTAGGAAAATCTAAGACAATAATATACAGTGAAACAAAGGTTACCCACAAAAGTATTCTTAAATCTCCATTGGAACATGCTAAGAATCTCACTTGATAGATTTGTTAAAATGTTATGGCCTATTCTCAATGCTTGAAATAGATCTATCATAAAATTTTGAAAATTTAAGTTTACCTTTTTCCTCATGTGATTTGTCCCATTTCAATACCAGATCACCAATTTGAAATTTTTTTGGAGTAACAGAAGTTGAATCAAATGAAGCTTTTACTATCTGTTGATGATGTGCATAAGTAACTTTAGCTTTTTCTCTTTCTTTTTCAAGCTTAAGAATTTGAAATTGTCTTACTTGCAAGGAAGAAGAAGGAGATTCATCAATAAATTGAACTAATGCAAGAAAAGGAATAACTACATTGGTAGGAAGAACAACTTATTTTCCATAAACAAGATTGAATGGAGAAGTGCCAATGGAGACCTTCTGCATTATTCGGTCTACCCAAAGAGCAAATATTAATGACTTACACCAATTTCTTTGATTTTGATAAACAATTCATTTGATGGTTCTAATAAGGTTTTTATTTGTGGATTCTACTAAACCATTTCCTTGCGAATAATAACTTTCCAAATACTTAAGTTTAAAGCCTTTTTTTATTGCAAATTCTATCATAGGAGCTCCTGAGAAATAAGATGCATTATCGAACATTAAAGCAGTAGGTAAACCAAACCTAGTTATGATAAATTGATCAATGAAATCAATAATATTCTCAGAGTTGGGTACTTTTAATGGAATTCCTTCCACCCATTTAGTAAAATAATATGTAGTTGTGATAATATATTTATGTTGTTTGGAAGAGTTAGGAACGATCTCACCAATTATATCTAATCCCCATTGGTCAAATGGTTGTTCGATATTATCTGGCGGTAATGGGAAGTCTAGCTTCCTTTGTCTTCCAGATGCACTTTGACAAATTTTGCATTTTCTTGCATATTCATTAGCATATTTGACAAGTGTAGGCCAATAGTAAACTGCCTGCAGGATTTTATGTGTTGTCGTATTTCCTCCAAAATGTCCTCCAGCTGGTCCATTATGGAGTTCCTGCAAAACTTTCTCTGCTTCAATTTTCTCTAAGCATCTTAATAGCGCATAATCAAATTTTCTTCTAAATAATACATCATTGATTATTTCATATTGCTTGGTCTTTAATCTCAAAGAACATTTTTTTTATAACTGAGTTGGGTTGGGGCATATCCATTTTTCAAATAAAACTTGAGATTAGCATATTGAGATTACACATCATTGAGTCTTACCTCTGATATTTGCACATTATTACCTGAATCTGCCTTTGATGATAAATGGGATGCTCCTGTTAGAATTTTGCAAAAACCTTAACCTCTAACAATTTTAGAAGGTCTAATTTCTACATCGTATTATTGTAAAGCAGTAACCCACTTAGCCCTTTTCTCTCGTAATTCTCTTTGCATCAATAGTTGTCTCACTGTAGAGAATCGAACTATTATTTTGGTTTGAGTTTTAAGGAGAAATGGTCTAAAATGCCTTGTAGCTTTAAAGATAGAAAATTCTTGTTTCTCAACAGCTGAATAATTTGGTTCTACGCCTTGTAAATTGGAACTAAAAAATGATATTGGTGCTTTAATTTGTTGGTCATTAAGTTGTGTTAAAAAAATAACGTAAGATGTATCTGATGATAAGGTGTATAAAGTAAAAGGATTAAGAAAATTGGGGGTAGTCAGGAATGGAGCATTCATGATGGGTTTTTTGATTAAATCAAATGCTTCTCTTTCGTTATGTCCCCATTTAAAGACTAAATTTTTCTTAATCATGGTTTGCAATGGTAAAACTATTTGTGAAAATTTAGGGACAAATATTTTTACAAAATTTATCTCTCCAAGAAACGAATGCATATTTTTCTTGTTATGAGGAAAAGGAATTCTTTTTAATCTTTTCAATTCTTTCAGGATCAATATAGATACCTTTATTTAACACAATGAATCATAAAAGTTTTCCTTCATCTAAAGAAAAATATGAATTCTTTGAATTTAATTAAATTTCATACTTTTTACATCGCTCAAGGAATTTCTTTAGTTCATTCACATGATTGGTTGCTTGTCTAGAAAAGACTGTAGCGTCATCTAGATAAATAACCATTGATTTATTGATGAGTCCTCTGAAAGTTGTGTCCATAGCTCTCTGAAAAGTGGCACCTGCATTAATTAACCCAAATAGCATCTTTTGATAGGCGTAGGTTCCCCACTTAGTCCTGAATGTAGTCTTCAATCTATCATCTCAATGTACAAGGATTTGGTTATATCTTGAAAATCCATCTAGGAAAGACATAAGTTCACAACCAGCTACTGTTTACAGTACTTGTTCTATGGTTGGTAATGGAAATTTGTCATTTTGACATGCTTTGTTTAAATTCCTAAAATCAATACAAATCCTAATATCACCATTTTTCTTCCTAATAGGAACCAAATTTGAAACCCATTTAGAGTGTCTAACTGGAAAGATAATCTTTTCTTTGAGGAGTTTATTCAATTATGTTTTGATTTGACTTTCAAGATTTAGGTGAATTTTCCTCAACTTTTGCTGTATAGCTTTCTCATCTAAAATCATAGGAATAGTGTGTTTAATCACAAAATGTCATATGTTTTAAGATCAGTGTAATCCCAACCAAAAACACTTTTGTACATTCTTAATAACTTGACAAATGATGATCTTTCATAAAAAGATAAACCAAGACCTAAATTGACATTTCGAGGTTTATCATCAGTTCCAAGATTTACTAACTCAAATCTTAAGGTAGAACTTTGAGTTTTAGAGTTAGTAACTCTTTTAAACCTATATTTTAGATCATAAAGGTCTTCTAATTTGACAACTTATTTAGGAATTGGATTTTCATCTTGCTCATCCTTTATCTGAATTTCATGTTCATTTTCATCTAAAATTTGACTATCATAAGATCCTTCAGATGTAAGTAAATATATGATATTTGAATCATTATTAAATACTCTCCAATTGGTAATATTGTCAGGAACAGATGGTCTAAAAATCAATTCAATGGAAAATCTATTGGGACTAAATTCTTGAGATCGAATTAATTTCGATGCTATATTAGCCAATAAATCTGCAGTAGCATTATGTATTATAGGCACGAAAGAAATATTGAAGGCTAAGAAATGAATGGTCAATTCTTGGACTAATGATTGGTAATGCTTTAAATGTCCAAAATGACAATGAATGGTATTCCTTACATGTTTAACAATAATTTCCAAATCTCCTAGGAATTTCAGATATTTGATGATGAAATCAATTGCTTTGTACAAACCTTGGATTAATGCTTTGTATTCTGATATATTATTTGTGCAATCGAATTCAAGTTTGCAGGATAACATGGTTTTTTCTCCTTCTGGGCTTACTAAAATACAGATAGCTCATGCACCATCTTTAGATTTAGAATCGTCAAAATAAAGAATTAACTACTGGTTTACCTAAAAAAAATTTACATTTCGAAGTGTCTGTCTCAGAAAAATTCTCGATTTGAGAGATAACTGCATTATTGAAAAAGGGTGATGTTTGAGCATTAAAATTTCCAAGAAATGATTTTACCGAGTAGTTTCCAATAATATTATTATTGAATGATATTGGTTTGTTCATTCCTTCAAGATCGGTGACTTTATGTTTCATGAAATTTTCACAGTCTACCTGGATTTGATTTGGCCTTCCATTGTGTGGTAGCCACATATGTGACTAGACTGTTGCAAAAAATCCATTAAGTTTTTCAGACCGGTCTCTACTTAACACTAAACCGTAAAACTCAGGAATATTAGCCACCAATATATCGATTATCTGAGCAACCTTGGGGTTTGATGACAATCTAATAGAAACATAATTTATTTCTCCTACAACCTCTACTTTAGTTCTATCAAGTTGTACTATATGAACAAGGGAACTTTGAGGAGTTATGTTCAACTTAGCACATACTGATTTTGGCATGATATTAGAGGAAGCCCCTGAGTCTATTAAATAATTATGGACATTTTTATTATAGATCTCATAGGTTAAAATAAATGGAGGAGTATGAGAGATGGATCAGTCACCTATCATAATCAAATCTGTAGCATCTATTTTAGTTGAAGGAGAAGGCGCTTTACCCATTTGATTAGCAACTTGGACTACTACTAGAGGAGGTAAGGCTGGAGTAGGAACTACATTTAAATATCTAAGTAAGATTTTATGTTGTTGCTTTAACTTAGTAAGTTCGTGTATTGAAATGTTGGCCCTGGTATTTTTCATATCCTCAACTACATTACTCAATAGTGTTGAAGACTACCATTGTCTTTGATGTAGGTGAAGTATTTGAAGTAATAGGGTTTGTTTGTGTAACCTTAGAAGTAGAATTTTTACTTACTATTTTATCTTTAGCAGGCATTGAATTCTTCTATTTTTTATTTGGCTACGTTTCTTCAGTCATATTTTTTCTCCTTGTACTCACAAGTAAAGCTTCTTGTTGTTCCTCATTTGGTAGGATAAAATACCACATTCCATTTAGTTCAACTTCTTCTTCTTATTCATTTTCTTCTTCCTTTGTTTTCTCTTCATCTGTATCTTGATCAGACTCAACATTAGATATGATATTCGATGGTTGAGAATTAGAAGACTGATTTTTCTTGAAGGGTCTGAAAGTCTTTTTTGAGCTAGAACTTCCAGCAACTTGTTTCTTGATATATGCCATCTCATTTGTCATAGTCTTTAAAAAAAATTGAAGACCTTCTACATCAAAATTTTCTTTGGATGGCTTCTTTTTTGAATCATCTTTGAAGGATACTTTATTTTATTTCCTATCTTCTTGGGAATTCTTCTTTTCAAGAGCGATTATGCGTTTCTCTACAGATAAAGATTCCTTCATATTTCTGCGAGTGTAGGAAATTTTTCTCTATCAACAAAAATGGCTATATTGGATGGAAGAGATGAAATATACCACTCAATTTGAACTTTTGCACTAGGAACTGTTGTAGCAATACTTTTATTAAGTAATTTATTAAACCTTGAATTAAAATCTTTTATTTTCTCCCCTGTTTTAGCCTTTATATTTGACAAATCATTGATGAGCAATGCAGTGGTTCTATCATCCCCAAAATTAGCCAAAAATTGTTCTTCGAACATATTCCAACTAGTTATAGAGCAGGCAGGTAATGAAAAATACCAGGATCCTGTAGATCCTGTGAGAGTATATGGAAATAATCTTACAACACAATCTTCTTCAACTACCTCTTTTAAATTAATGGTTAACATGTAATTATGAATGTGTTCTTTAGCTGGAATACCATCATCAGGATTAAATTTAGGTAACCATCTTTCGGGATATTTTGGTAGAGGATGAAGAGGAGCATGCATTTGTACAGCCCCTGGATTGTTCCATGGTTGTAAATTTTGTGGAGGTACCTGGCTTTCCATTGGTCCTTGGGTAGATGTGATGGATAGAGTTTGAGTTGAAGAAGAGGAAGGCTGAGTGTTATAAATAGTTGAAGGGATAGTAGTTTGAGTATTGGAACTAGTTAAAGTAACACTTATTGTTGGAATGGAAGTTGTGGAAGTGAGTGGAGGTAATGGAGGTGAATGGGGTGGATTATTGGATAAGATCTCGCTGGTGATTGAATCTAATTCAGTCTTATTTATTCTCCTTCAAGAAGTATTGATGGGAAATTAAAAAGTAAGGATTCATGTCTTTTGAGTTTCTAATTGAGTTAATATTCTTCTAGGTTATAAAGAAGATGAAATACTAATATCATATGATTGAGAAGATTCAGGCTTTTCAGCCAAAATGGATACTCTCTCTAACTTTTCTATCAAAGACTGAACTTCAGGGGAATTTTGATGAAAATCAGGAGACAGTATGGGTTGAGTATCACTAGGAGACTTAGGAGAAGGATGTTAAAATTCATATCTTACAGATTTATATCTAGCTAATTTTATGGAAGTTGAAGGGGATCTAGAGGGAGAGAGACTCTTAGATTGTCTTTTATATTGATCAGATATTCTTGCCATTCCCAATTGGCCATCCTTTTAGCGCCAAAATGTTGAGGCCCCAGAATTCCATTGCCACAACACGGGGGAAAACCACCCAGTCTAGACCTTAGAGCAATTCATTTTCTGTTTGGTGTGGTGGCTCCGACTGGGGATGAAGGGAACAATTTCCCACTAAGGATGATTTGGGGTGTGTTTTGTTTATATAACATGCAATGTGAAACTATTTTAATCTATCACATACATTTATCTAACACTTATCTATTCTACTATATAGTTGGGGTGTTTCTTCCTTGATGTGATCTAAAGAGATATTCTCCAACTATTAGTAATGAAGATTATTTAATAGCTGAAAGAGATGAAAATTATGTAAATATGATTCTTTTAACAAAATATTTTGATTAAAAGAATTGTGAAAAATATATCACATTCATATGTGTGATTATATATCAGTTAAGAAATCATAGAAAAATATTAGTACAGAAGTGAATTTAACATTCATTTATGATGACATTTCAAATATATAATGCAAGTAAAATGATAATTGTCAATCTAGAAATAAAAACTTAATACAAGTGAATAGAAGTACCATATGTATGAAGTCCTACTCATATAAATTGACATTAAGTTTTCTGCTCCTCTTCACTTTCAAGAAATTTAAAGAGTACAATAGTGCAACATCAGTTAAACAGCTTCAAATGTCAAAAGATAATAGACTATGTTCCACTAATCCATCAAAGCATTTACAAACTTACAGAAGTGCATTCTTTGCAAATGTTTTTGAAAAATTTCTGGACCCTTCTCTAAATGCATGAGAAGGGTTTAAATACTAAACTAAAATATGTTTAAAATAGATCATTACATAAAAATAGAGGAGGTTTCAAACAACCATCCTCATAAGACAAATTGTAACTACAACCTATGAAAATAAAGTAAAAATATAATTTGTGAGTTATAATCTTCCATTTGGATTTGATCCCGAAGTTAACAAATATCTAGCATGGGTTTGAGTTAAGCTGGCTGCGAAAACCTTGATCTGACATGTACCTAGTATACTGCATTTGAGAGTGTTGGTTGCGATCTTTTTGTTGAATCGATTAAAGACTGCAGGGTTTGGTACTGATGATAAGGTTTGATAAGAAAATTCCAATAATTTTCATGATCAAACTTATTTACTTTTTTAATCATTTCTTCCCACATTTCTGTCCTTTTTTTCCACTGTCTTTCCTACTACTTTATTTCTAAGAGTACTTTAGATGTGAACTCTTTGATAAGCTTTGATTTCAAAGTTGTTCACATACAGATTTAGTAATTTCATTTGTTAACCTTAATGTTTGTTTGCCATTGAATGTGTTCATTGATTTTCTTCTCAATCTTCTCACACTCAAGTTTCTGGATAGCCACTTGCTGCATCAGTATTTCACTTGAATCATAATAAGAGTTAGTGATAGAAGCTTGTTGGAAAAATACTTCATGTTGCTGATTTATTTTAGCATTCACATCCAATTCTTCCCTTATGAATTGCTCTAGCTGTGACTGGATTTGTAATTTGTTTATTGGAACACACCCAAGGAAATAATTTGTTCCAAAAACTAGGAGAATTTCTAGAAAAAAAGGTTTTCATGAGAGATCCTATCAGATAAAATTGGTTGAAAAGATAGTGGAGAAAGGATGAGGGAAAGAATGAAATCAAAAAAATATACACCAACACAATATCATTTTATCCCTAAACTGCTCAACCCTAGAAATCTCTCAATGCATATCAAATTTTTACATTCGCTTATATTTCTTGCTTCAATCGATTGTAAAGGCAGGAAATTTACTCACCGATAAAAATCGAGCCCTTCAAATCTGAACGAAAGGGGAAGGCTCAAGATTTTATCCTATGTACACCCAACCCTAAACTCTGTAGCAAGAGGAAACCCAAAAAAAATATGGAAATGAGAAATCAATGTAATAACAAAGGTCGACATCCAATTAATTGTAATATATAAGCCCAAAAATTGATCACTTCCCACCATACCTCTGAGTCTTGCTGCCCCATGGGTGAGGGTAAATGATGGAGAATGACCATGATATCGGTAGTTGTTTCCTTATCTATTTGTAAGGAAATTTCCCAACTAATGAATGAGTCTTGTGCCATTGGTATTTGGGCAAGCAAGTTTTCTACCAAATATATCATGGAGGCATGAGCCAAAATGTCCATTCTCCTCTGATATGAGCCATGTCATTGTTGTTTAAAGATTGGTCTTCAGAAATAGATCCATTTAGAGCATTACAGGGACCCATCAATATTTTTCTCAAAAAACCTCTAAATGATAAAACCTCTGACTTTATAAAGGGTGCACCCTAATGCTACTCAAGGTAGGTTTTGGTCTTTCTAGATGATGTCCCCATTCATATTCGGGAGAACTAGAAATGAGTAATGATCTCATCCAAATCCTAGAGGTTTTTACTATCTTTACTTTATCAATATTGAGTAATATATGTTTACTCCCAACTCTTACTGGCTCAAATAATAAGGGCAGATAGGAGAGTTGTCTCATGCCAAACTCTTTGAGTGAAAGCTCTGTTCATTTCTCTTGCCAAGAATACCACATGAGTGCACCCGAAAAATAGAATATTACAAAGGCCTTCGAAAGGGGAATTTATAAGCCAACACCTCTCATTATGTTTCCTAGCAAGTGATTGAATTCACAAATGAGGGTTTTTTATATGACCGATGAGCTTGACACCCTCAGTTTGGGCTCGATATGCATCCCGCATACCATGTTTGTACAATGGCACGATGACACTTGAGGAAAATTTGGAATGGGAAATGCCCCAACCGCACACCCATTGATGGCATGCAAATATGTCATAGATCAAAGTATTATAACCCTAAACCTTTTCTGAAATGACCGATAGATAAATCAGTTGTGGGTTTGAGATGGATCTTCAAGGTAAATCATGCAACAGAAGTAAGCATAAAGAAGTATAAGGCCATATTTGAGGCCAAAGGATTATCTCAAGTTGATGGAACTGACTATGAGGATATTGTTTCCCCTGTAACAAGGTATTCATCCATCAAATCAATTTTTTCACTAGCTACACAGATGGGGTGGAAGATCCACCAGATGGATGTAAAAACAACTTTTCTCAATGGGGTTATTAAGGAGGAGGTGTACATTGAGAAACCAGAAGGTTTTGAGACATTAGATCAGGAGGATCATGTGTGAAGACTCAGATAAGAATTTTACGGTCTTGAACAAGCACCCCGAGCCTGGTACACCATGATTGACAATTATATCACTGGTTTGGGCTTCACCAAAAGTGAAGCATATGCGAACCTCTATCATATTTTGGTAGAAGGTAAATTTCTTATTATTATTTTATATGTTGATTATTTCATATTAACTGGTGATGAGAAGTTGATCAGATCTTGCAAGGAGGACCTTGCAAGGGAATTTGAGATGAAGGACATGGGTCTCATGCAGTACTTCCTTGGGCTGGAAGTATGGAAAGGCGATGGGGAATTTTTTGTGTCTCAAGGAAAGTATGCCAACGAGATATTGCAGATATTTCACATGGAGAGTTGTAAACCCATTCAGACACCTTTAACGACCAACTAGAGGAATGAGGATGCCACTTTAGGTGAATAGGTCGATGCTACAATTTACCAGCAACTAGTGAGTTCACTAATGTATCTTGTGAACACATGACTTGATATGTGTTATGTAGTCAAGTAGTTGAGCCAAGATATGGTTAGGCTGACAAAATTGTATTGGCACAGAAGTGAAACATGGTTTACGGTACTTCATAGGCACTACCCAATATGGATTATAATACAAAAGGGAAAAGGGATTGAACTTGTGTGGCTTCATAGATGCAGATTGGGTGGGGATTTCATCCAACCGAAAGAGTACATCAGATGGAATTTTCAGTGTTGGGTTCATAGAGGTTTCCTAGTGCAACATGAAGCAAAGATCTGTAACGCTCTGATTGAGAGAAGCATAATACATGGTTACAAGTCAAGTAGAATGTGAGATGAACTAGATGAGAAAGATACTTATGGGACTATTTTTTCAGATGATGGATCCAACTGTGATCTATTGTGATAATAAGAGTTGCATTAAGATCTCTAAGAATCTCATATTTCATGATCAATCCAAACACATAGATATCTAGTATCATCATTTATGGGACTGTGGCGTACGTGAATAATGTTTGACACTCGATAGAGGAACAAGATGTCAGCATCTGACAAAGTCTTTTCAAGAGGGAAATTCAAATTCCACTAAAAGTAAAATAGGGGTTGATACTCCTTTTCTTATCAGAGGGAGTGTTTTAGAATTCATCAAGCCTAAGTCTCAATTTGACTTTGCCTTGGTCAAATTGAGAAAATTCGAATTTCCACATCAACAAACAACTTGGAGGCAGTTAACTGAGGTGACATGGCTCTTGTTACGAAGTTAGCTCAGTAAATTCAAGTTAGAGGGCTTGGAGTTCAATTAAGCATGTGTGATTGCTAATTTGTAGCAATCAAGGTTAGTTATTTCAAGTTGTTTTTACTTAAACTAGTTCTAACTGTTGATAGAGCTAGTGGAAGGTCAATTGTGCAGTGGGACAACAATCTAACTCAACGATCGTCCATTTAACTGATCAATCAATCCAAAATAGCTAGTGCATACACATAATTCGAGTTCCCTAGATGTGGTGGAGATTCAAAGGCACTGTAACATAAGTTGTAGACTAGTCTTGGGTGTATAGGTATTGCATGCAATCAACGATCAATCCTTGGGAATTGTGCATTCAATTGGAGGAAAATTCCTAAAAATTAGGGGCCAATTTCCTCAGGAATTGCACAAGGAAATAGGGACTCAAGCAGAGGCAAAATTGACTAAGGCCGGGTCAGAGCTTCTCATTGAACAGAGAGATAGGTTATTCACTTGCAGGTTGAGCTCAGAGCGAGCTAGCAATTGTAATACATTCTTTATTCATATGATTAATGCAAGCATGCTTAAGGGGTTTTTTCGCAGGTTGCTTTCCCCTAGTAAATATTTTGCATGTGTGTTATTTCTTATTGCATGTCTGAGATTGTTGTTCTAAATTGTGATTTAATTTCCGCAGAGAAGTAGGGTAGAATTGTGTATCTTGATTTAGATTAAGATTTCTTGATTAGTTGCAATTCTATCACCATATTTCTAAAGGGGGGGATTTTGTC
This sequence comes from Pinus albicaulis, assembly GCA_034641835.2. Lineage (NCBI taxonomy): Eukaryota > Viridiplantae > Streptophyta > Pinopsida > Pinales > Pinaceae > Pinus > Pinus albicaulis. The sequence continues at coordinate 11,671,268 of MU968403.1, forward strand.
ACTTTATTCATTTAGCATAGATGTGAGCACTTAGGTAGCTTTGGGTGTTCTCGCTCTTAAAAATTGTAAGCTGAGATGTGGTGAGGCAATGGATTTTCCTTAAAGATTATATGAGTAGCTTACATTCCATTAGTGGTTATTGATTGACCTACAATACATGTACTTAGATTTATAGCATAATCTATGAGAAGTTCTTCACTCTTGGCATTGATTGTTGTGAACTCCTCTAATTGTTGTAATGACTATCATATATACTCATCATGTTGGTATTTAATATGCTTTCACATGGGTGATATGTTAGTGAACTAATCCATAGCGTATTGCTCATATGCCTGTTGGAATCTTTTTTCTTTCATTCCATGGTACACTAGTAATCTATTGTGAACTAATTTTCTGCACTATCCTTTAGTACTTTCTCATTCTTGTATGTTTAAGATGATTTTAGATAAATGTTTTCTCTTCAGAAACACTTCTCCTTGCTGTTCTACTATTATATTCTTGCACTTTGTTTTGCAAGTGTATCATTTGTGGGTTCATTTCGTCCTGATTCTTCGAGTATTTCGTACTTGCACTCACGCTGACATATTTTCATTTAATAGCCAAGACAAAACAAACATGGTGGTAGCTAGACTCACATACCCAATGAGACTCCTATTCCAAATAGTGTGAGTTCTAGGTGAGACTTTGCACCAAGGAGATCAACTATATGTCGACCACAATGAAGCTTCCTCACTATATTTGACCATATTAAACCATGGTTCAATAATTGTTTCCATGTATGCTAAATGTCAACTAGCATAACCACATTAATAAATGTGGTTGATAAATGTCAATCAACACCATTTTCCACATTTTTATACATCAATCTACCCATGGAAATTGTACTAATCTAGCAGGTGTTAGATCCCTACCTTGTATTCATAAGTTTCTATAATATTTATTTATTTTTATTTTTATTTTTATTATTATTATTATTAATGATAATTTCTCATATTCCTTTATTTCTTATTTATTTACTATTCATTATTATTATTATTATTATTATTTTCACTATATTATTTCATTTTTTGGATTTAAAGAATAAAATTGAGTTAATTCATTATCTTGATTTATATTTATATTTTATTTACTTTATTTTTCCATTTTCTTATTACTATTTTTAGTTTTATGGCTAATAAGAGTTAAATTTGACTTTATTATTTTTATTTTATTTATTTATTTATTTGTTTTCATTTTCTTTAGTAATATTTTTGAGTTTTATTGTTTAGAATAATTAAGTTTGACCTTATTATTATTGACCTTCGTTTTTATTAAAATAATAATAATAATAATAATAAAATAATTTATTTATCTACAACTAATTTCCATCCATTACATTATTTTAATTAAAAATTGTTTATTAATTAATGATAAATTTTTAGTCAAAACTAGCTATTAAATTCTAATGGCTGGAAAACATCTCTCTTCATCTATTTAATCTAATGTCAGAATCTTGTTCTTCATCTTGTCCAGAAGATGACCACTTTAGATGGTTTAAGTGGACTAATTTATGTGATTTTGCCAGAAAGATCTCTCAACGTTCATAATATGGATCACAAAAATCTGAATTCAAATAAAATAAAAGAAAATTGTTGAAGTAATTATTAAATTAAAAGTTATATGTACACATTGGGTATTCAAATAATTATTTTCTGTATTTTCATCTTATTTATTGGATAAGAATAATATAATATTACTAAAATAAGAAAATATTAAATTATTAGGTATGTTTATTTTGGAATAGAGCTTCCATATTTTAATTTAATTATTAAAGACCATAAAGTGAATGGTAGGGATTTAATCTGGATGGAATATTTTAGAATATTATTTTTAAGAATATTTTAAAATATTGTTAATAGTATGCACACATCAAATATTGAGACTTATCTCTAAAGTAGTTTTGCGGTTTGTCCTTTTAATTAAATAAATTACCATATGAATTGAGTTATGTTTTTTTTGGCATGTGGCATTGACAAACAATAATATTGTAACAAAACCTATTTAGATGATAAAGTGAGGATGTATATATATAATTTAAAATAAATTTATAATTTAATTAATTTGTAAAAAAAAAAAAATTTAACAAATTATATATCAATATATTTTTTTTTTTAATATGCGTATGGAGGTAAGATAATTCTCTACAATTCTTGTTTTTATGTCAAAGCATAATTTGCAATAAAAATATGAGATTAGTGGAGTTGAAGTTGAAAAACATAGAAAATTACAATTTTCAACGTCAAAAAAGGGCAAAAAGTGTTTCCCAACTTCACATTTTCACCCATTAGGATGTCAAGGAATATCTCAGTGCTATCCCAAGGATACGATCACACTCTGAAATTCGGATGGAAAATTACAGTCAACATTTCGATTATCATTTTAGGAAGAGGCTCGAATAAGGGTACACAAAATCTCGGTGTAATTGCTAAGATTACAATGCATACTGGAGCAGAGAACTTAGGAAAATTTTTGGTGATGCCACAGTGACATTCCCTCACTGTCTTGGTACTATATCATAGTAAGGATCTCGGTGTAATTCGGTGCCACCATAGTTAATTGTTATCACAGTTTGGTGACTATCTCATTCATGATGATTCTACAATCTTGGGCTTTGGCACCATGATGCTCATAGATCTCAGTTCTATCCAATTCATGGTGTTTCTATGCAATCTCAGTGTTATCCCAAGGATAAGGTCTCAATGCTATCTCAAGGATAAGATCTCTGATCCAAATCTTGGGGGGAGGCCTCCAAGATCTAAAAAGTTGAAATGGAGCTAGCAAGATCTGAAAAATTAGAATGCCAGAAAAAAAGAGAGAACACAAAGAAAATAAAACCACAAAGAAACTTGTTTTATTAAAACAGAGAATAATTGTAGAAGCTACATTGTGGCGGACCATATGTCATTTTACAAACTGAGGCTTGTTATTTATAGCCTTTTTTGAGTCACAATACCATGTGTAGATACCATAGGCCAATACCATGAGTAGATACGACTTACAATACCTTGGGTAAATCCCATGTGTGGATGAATACCATGGGTGGATACATACCATGGATCACTTACAATACCATGGGCGAATAAATATCATGGGTGGATGAATACCATGGATCGATGCCATTTACAATACCATGGGTAAATTCCATGGGTGGATGGATAACATGGGTAGATGAATACCATGGGTTGATGCCATTTTCCATTCGGATCATTCCTCCCTCCTTAAGAAGCAATGGTCCCCATTGCGTGAAGTTCCCTCCTGAGAAGCCTTTGTTGAATATGAAGAGCCATTGAAGAGAAGGGTTTTGTGTAGTTAACCCATAACCGTGATGAACGAAGATCCGAGGATAGAGATACCCTGTAATGCTTGTGACCAACTGTGATATTGACAGTGTGCGGCCTAGCAAATGGACTTCGATGAAGTGTGGGTTTGTGGATGAACCAAAACCATGACAAACGAAGATCCGAGATTTATACAGGAACGCAACAGAATACAGAGATAGCCATAGATACAGAGATGCAGCAGAAATAGTGCTTCATTTTATTAATAAATGAATGACTGAAATAAGCTTACAAACATAATGGAAACAAGCTAGGGCGCTGGTAGCGTATCTCTGAGAAGAGATGTATCGGCTCCCAGCCCCCTGAACTGTGTTACATTGAGGCTCGTAGGCCTATTACAGACATAATGGAAATAAAATAGCTAGGGTACTGGTAGCATATCCCTGAGAAGAGATGTGTCGGCTACCAGCCCCTGAACTGTGTTACAATGCAGACATAATGGAGATGTGGCAACCTAGGGCATTGGTAGCGCTTATCTCTGAGAAGAGATGTATCGGCTCCCAGCCCCCTGAACTGTGTTACAATGTAGACATAATGGAGATCTGGCGAGCTAGGGCACTGGTAGCGCTTATCTCTGAGAAGAGATGTATCGGCTCCCATCCCCTTGAACTGTATTACAATGAGGCTCGAGGGCCTATTTATTGTTGAGAAACAATGTAGAATCTGAAATGTCCAAAAACCAAACCGTAGGAGATGAGGCGCCAAAACTGTGGGCGCTTGTTTGGGTAAATTGGTGGTTCAACTTCCCGGGGGCATAACTTTGGCATCCGATCTTCGTTTGATGCGCTCAATAGCTCGTTAGAAAGATATATCCAAGGAATTCAATTTTTGAATGTGAAACATTGGTCTACAACCCATGTTTCTCTCCGTTTTCCCAAAAAGCATCATTTAGGGCCTCAAAACGGCTCCGGAAGTTCAGGACCCGAAAAACTGCTATAAATAGTAAGTTGTGCCGAAACTTACAAACTGAAATAACTGATGGTGGGAGTTCAAATGGACTCGGTGGGTGGCCACAAATATCCACCTGGATTATTAATGCCCCAAAATGGCTCCAGGTGTGCAGGACCCGAAAACCTGCTAAAAATAGTAAGATGTGCTGAAGCTGAAAAACTGAAAGAATTGATGTTGCAGGTCCAAATGGATTAGGTGGGTGGCCACCGATATCCACCTGGATCATTCCTCCCTCCTTAGGAAGCAATGGTCTCCATTGTGTTAAGTTCCTCCGGGGGGGAGATTTTGCTGAACTTGGTATTGGATTTGTCTAGGATGTCGCGGACTTGTTGGCGGACTTGCTGGATGTAGATGTGCCGCTTGTGGGCAGCCATTGAAAGATCTGGAAAAAATTATCCATCATCGCGTTCCTCTGTTTCTCGAGGGCCTCCTCGAGCAAGATTTTGATAAGATATCCTGCTCCCTCGTCTTTCTTTCCTTCCGCCATGGGGGGTCGTCGGGGTTGCGAGGTTGAACTCCTTATACCCTGGCCGCATTGGGGACATGAAGAGAAAAACAGAGAAAGAACAGACCCACTTTGATACCACTGATCCAAATCTTGGGGGGAGGCCTCCAAGATCTAAAAAGTTGAAATGGAGCTAGCAGGATCTGCAAAATTAGAATGCCAGAAAAAAAAAGAGAACACAAAGAAAATAAAACCACAAAGAAACTTGTTTTATTAAAACAGAGAATAATTGTAGAAGCTACATTGTGGCGGACCATATGTCCTTTTACAAATTGAGGCTTGTTATTTATAGCCTTTTTTGAGTCACAATACCATGTGTAGATACCATAGGCCAATACCATGAGTAGATACCACTTACAATACCTTGGGTAAATCCCATGTGTGGATGAATACCATGGGTGGATACATACCATGGATCACTTACAATACCATGGGCGAATAAATATCATGGGTGGATGAATACCATGGATCGATGCCATTTACAATACCATGGGTAAATTCCATGGGTGGATGGATAACATGGGTAGATAAATACCATGGGTTGATGCCATTTTCCATTTGGATCAATCTCAGTGCTATCTGAATGGTATCCAAAGTGATGTTTCAAACAATTATAGGAACCGATGATTTCACTTTTTGGTTTAATATAGTTGTTGGTAATCCAGATATTTTAATGAGATATTGAACTTAGGTGTTGGTCAAAAATCCTATTTCACTGATCTCAAATACTAGGCTGTCAATTGGGTCTATTGTGGAGGAGGTCAAGGAATATGAGATTGTTCATCATCAGTAGCAGGATGTGGAAATGTCAGTTCTAGATCAGATACCTATGGGAATTTTGGAAAGGGTTGAAGCTATTGGTTATGATAGATTATTATCATTGTGTAGTGATAAGGGGTTTTACAACTCTTATCTAGTGGCTTTATAATGGACCACGATCATCCTAGGAAATGCCCATTATGTGAGACCATTAACATTCACTGAGCTTAAGTAGGCAAGAATATTTCATCCCTAATAATAGGAATTATTTTTTTTCTAATACTAAAATGATGCATTTTGAGGAATTATTGTTTCTAGAAGAATCTAGAAACACTGAGTATGGCTTCATTTTGACCTCGTCTTGTGGAGTAGGTCATGGAAGATGATATTGTTCATCATCAGCAACAAGATGTGGAAATTTCGGTTGTAGATCATATACCTAAGGGGATTTTGGAAAGGGGTGAAGTTAGTGGTTATGATACATTGTTATCATTGAGGAGTGATAAGGGGTTTTACAGGTGTTATCTAGTGGCATTATAATGGACCACGATCATCTTAGGAAATTCTCATTATGTGAGACCATTAACATTCACAAAGTTCTGAGGCAAGAAGATTTCATCCCTAATAATAGGAATTAAATTTTCTCTAATATTGATAGGATGCATTCCAAGGAATTATAATTTCCAGTAGAAGCTAGAAACACTGAGTATATCTTCATTTTGATAACCTTACCCCCTGAGTAGGTTGACACACATAACTGTTGAACAATATTTCTCTTTTCCCAGTTCGCCAGGAGCCATTGATATCTTTACTCCATTGCCAGATCATCTTATCTCACTCATTATTTCGTGGCAGGCTACTGATTATCTTGTACCGTGCCACGGTCTTTTATATGTGTGTTGTGGCAGCACTACCGCTTGTTGCTTTCTTTCTTTATGTTATTTCAGCATTTTCTAAGAGCTGCATTTTTACTCCCACATTGTATTCCCACATTGTATTCATATTGTTTGTACTCTTCTTCAGTCCCCCAATTGACTTACTTTTATAGTCATTTGTTGTAAATTAATAAAATCATCTTATCTTATTAATTTATTATTTTGATTTGGGATAGGTCCAGGAGGGAACATGTAGCAGAGATCAAAAACTATAATGATATTGATGAACATTTAGGGACAACTCAGAGTGTTGAAGATTTAGTGAGAAGGGTTCTTTATAATGAATATTCCTTTTCATCCAACGTCTCATCAGAAACACAGAGAAGCTCCTTGAATTTAAAGATGATGTAATGTACTACAGCACCCCGAGAAAGAAGAAATCAAAGTATTGATGGTTCTATGAATTATGTTCTTCTGGATATTCGATTAGAAGATGTTAGAGATACTGGAACTGTTGTAGAGACAGATGCATATTTGAGAAGTAAGCATGGTATGCAAGGGAAATGCATGAAAATTATTTCATCATATGGAACAATAGATTATAGAGAAATTTTAAACTTGTATAATTTGAGCACAAAAGTAAAATACATAGCTCTTCTACTCCAAATAGAAGGGTTAATAAGTCCACTGAAATTCTAGCTAACACTATGAACATTCTTGATCACAGGAAGACTAAGTTCTCCAAAATGCATGGAAGAAATAGGTACATTTATGTAATTATTGTATCTCAATGACTGTTCAGAGGTAAAATTGAGTTTTTTTTCTTATTTTAATAGACTTATGTACACTACATCCATTGTCTAACAAAGTTGGCTTAAACAGTAAACCATATTCAAGTTATATCAGCAAAAAAGAAATCTATTAAATATGTGGCTCTATTATTTGCAGGTGCAATTATGAGGGATGCAAGGCTACATTTGATCGTTGGCATTATATATCAGATTGGAAAATGAAGTTTTAGAAACATTGTTGTTGTGATTGTCAAAATGATTTTTTTGTTAAGCATACACAAATTTCTCCTCATGTTCCTCTTGGACGGTGTGGTCTAGAGACCAATTGTATTTGTCAAGCTTTCTTCCACTGCTTGCCTTTAGAGGTACATAAAAAACTTGAACAGAATAATAAACTTTGTGTGGGACCTTATGCATCTGGTGATTATTTGTCACATGAGAAGAAAAGGAAACATCCAATTTTGAAAAATGCATTAAGTCACTCAAAGAATAAAATTTTTAACCTGTCTAGCAAGAATAACATACATGAATCTCAGAATGAACACCATTGGAGTCACAACATTGCAAAAGATCCATATCCCCAAAAATTAGACCTAGCATATTCCAATGACTCGACCAGTAGTTCTCTATCAAATTAAAGCTAATCTTCTTCTGTATCAAGATTCAAGTAGTTGCTCTAACAGAGCTTCATCTATGTAATTCGAAGATAGCCAGAAATCTTCCACGAGGACATCCCTGGTCAGTAGTCTATGTAAATTCATATTATATTTATTTGTTATATTGTGTACATATTAAATTTGACTTAAATTGTGATATTATAATTGTTGTGCTGGAAAGTGGTCTCCTTTTCTTTGATTTAAACCTTTTATTTTATATGAAATTTTCATCAAAATATTATTTTATTTCATAGAAGGGGGATTTAAATTTCTTTATAACAAATTGGAAATTACAAGAATATACCATGTATAATTAATAGCTTTACTCCCTCTGTCAATTCGGGCTAGGAGGAAACATATCTAACCGATTACCACAATTAGTTCCTAGCTACAAACATGTCTTTAACGACAATGTTTTGTTCCATAGAAAATGCTTCTTTTAACTATAAATAAAACCACAAATTCAGATGAGCAGTTCTTTCCAAAAAATTTAGGTTGCAAGAGTAACCATCACATGCACTATCCCTTAAGGCTTTAATAGTCCCTATATAAGCAAAACTATGCTTTGATTTTCCACTTAATATTTTACTGTTGTAGTGGCTTCTTGACTTCATAAATCACTAGAGCCAAAGTAGCACCAATATCGTCTTTTCTAAGGCCAACTAAGCTGAAACTCTTGATTATCTCCTACCATATGATTAGCTTTGTTTCAACACTAACCACCACTCCAAAAGGTCTTCTTTGAAGGAACTGAAGGCACTGGAGATGGAGAAGGAAATTCTCGACTTATGGTTCAAGGGGCTCCATTCCAATAGTCCAAGTGTTGTCATAAGGGAGCAACATCCAACTCGACTCTCTAGATTTAAACTATGATTTGGAAAAAATGATCATCATACAAAACCACCTTGTCAAAGCAAGAAGAAATATATTTGTAAGGGATTTATTAAAAATTATATACATATTTTTTCTTATTTATAAATGAGGTTCCAATTCTAACAAGTTTCCATGCAGTTTAGAACTTGACAGAGAAAGGTTGTTTATTCTCCATAAGGGCATCCTTCTTGGAAATGAGATTTTGGGAAAATATGGCCAAAAAAGGTCCAACCCAATGTTGTGCAGAATTACCAAAGGGGTAGAACCAAAAAAAATGTTTCAAACATTGTGTATCATATAAAGGATGGAATTTGGGTGTTGGTACCAGGGACACTTAGATGGACAAGGAAATGGCCAACAAGGAGGCCTACTGAGATGTGGGGGTGAACAGGTATTTATTTGGTTCTAAATGTTATTTCCAAGTAACCCTTATTATTGGACATACAAAGTAAAGTGCTTTTCTTGGAATTGAGCTTCAAGAATTTTTGTTCAATCGAGCAACTAAAAATGGCCTCCTTTCTAATCAATGATAGTTATCCACTAGTTATACTAAATGAAGGCCTAGATATGTTCCACTTTTGATCTTTCCACCAATTTCCAGGTATGAATTCCAAACTTATATAGAAAAGATCTGGATCTTATCTCTAAACATTATCAAGTGCTAGACTGTTTGCATTATTCAGTTTGACCTTTTCCTTCATTTTGGGTGATTGGGTTCATCCCTGGTTCAACATTAAAAATATCCAATATGATCTTAATCTCTCCTTAATATCTTCCTGGTTTACAGTGTAAATCTTGTTTTACAAACATTACCTACCACCTCCATATATGCTCAGCCAATATTGGAAAATTTTTCATAAAATTCCTCAAATTGAAGGTGTTAATTTAACTCCCACAATGACTTTGTATACACTGTCATTTAAATCCACCAAACTGCAACTCAGTGTCATTTGAAATACAATGCCTTTTAACTCTTCTCACTTTTATTGCATTATCCCACCTACCATCTGCAACATGAATGCTTAATAGAAGTTCATAAAATTTAGAAAAGTTCATAAAATTCAGAATCTCCATGCTCTAAGTTGCAAAGGTGTTCCACTTTAACTCACCTAAATCAAAAATTCAATGAATTCAGGATGCAAACAAGGAGATACACAGCAGGATCATGTTATAATGTCATATTTCTTATTAAAGTCTTGAGTCTATCTGAAATAATATGTGTGACCAAGATGATCAACTATGCAAAAATAATATTTCTGGCACAACACTTCTGAATTTAGTTGTATTAATTTTTTCTAGCTCTCTTCATCGAGTCTTGGATGACTGTGAGTACACAAAAGTAAAAGAGATTAAATTGGTAAAAGGGAGAAATATTTAGATCCTTATACTCGTTGCAATAGATATAAATTCAACATCAAGTCTAAGAAACTTCTAAATCCGTGTTGACGTTAATATGGTATTAGCACCAACTACAGTCAATACTCTGAATTAAATTAATGCTTTGTTAGAAAGGAAAGAGGGAAGTGTTGTTAAGATTCTGAAATAAATTAAGAGCACAATAAAAATGTATCTAAAAAGGTGGCATATCCTTCAAAAACAAAATTAGTTATCTAGGTTGAAGCGCAAACACCTAGCTATAGAACTCCACAAAGGAGGTCGTTGAAGATTCCAAAATACATTAAAAGCACAATAAAAATTAATTGAAAGTAGACATATCCTTCAAATACAAAATTAGCTATCTAGGTTGAAGCACAAACACCTAACTATATAACAACACAAAGGAAATCGTTGAAGTATGTCAAGTGGAGGGATGGAATATTGGGAGCAAAAAATCAGATTAATGAAACATATCAAAGGTTTATGTTGAGCTTAAAAGATTTAAATATCTGAAGGGTGTGGATAGCCTAAAATAATATTCCTATCATCGACCTTTGGAGAGTTCAATTCACATAGGAATCGATTAGATTTTTTATGGTTGCTTAAAAAGTAGCCAAATGGTGTTATAACAAGTGGATATGTTGATGAAAGACAAATAATCAACTATAAGAGCTTGAATGTTTGTTATTTAATTGTAACCAGCCTCCAAGTTCAAAATGGGTAAGAACCAGAATTTTTTCATGCCATATTTATTCTTTGCGCCAACGGAAGCAAGGTGCTTGATAGTCCAGGGTGGGGGAGATCCCCATGTGTGGTTGTGTCACTAATAAGATAAAATGAAAAAAAAAAGACCCGACGTCTTATTTATTTAAAGACTTCAACATAAAATAAAAATTAAATGACATCATATTTATTTCAATTTCTATATTTAAATTTTAAGCAACTATAAACTAACATAAATCCATCTTATCCTTGGATTTATTAAACATCGATAGGGATAAAAAAGGCAAGGTGAAAACATCAAACATTTTTTCTCACACTAATGGATATTGTTTAAACTAAATTTAGGGGATTGTAGTTGTACCTATATAACTTGTTACAACAAAAAAATGGGAGAATTATATTAGAATACTCATATCCATCCATCTCCATCTCAAGATGGGCAGGACGGTGAATTTTTTTTTCACAAAATCCATGCTCTAACATAGCTACTTGGAAACTATTTTACAAACAAATTAGATAATAAGATACATAGATAGATCAAACCTAAATTTTCAATAGGCCTCAAAGGAAGTAGCCAAACTTGGTGAGCAAGGATTGTAATCCCAATGCTTTGTTCCATTTAGATTCTTGTTCCTGCATTTCTTTCCCATATTTCCTCCCTCTCATGATTGGTATAGAGTTTAATGTTTATTTAACTACACTTTCATAAGTGAGAGTTCTAATGTCTTCCTTTGTTACCCCTAGGCTAAGGGAAAATCTTCCCTCATGTTAGCACCCTGTAATTAGCAATATTGGCAAAAGTCCAACTGCAGGGGTAACATCAAACTACTTTGGGATTCAAGGATCTAGCCCTCCTGATTCCAGAGAGGGATCTCTCTATAAATAAGTTTAAAGGTGCGATCTTTAAAGCTTAAAATGTGATATTAGGCTAGTTATGAAGAGCATAGGTTGTGTTTGTTTGTTTTGGTTGGGCAAAGACATGATGAAGGTGAAGGCAGTTCAAAAGAAAGGGTGAGGATGTCTGCAAGTGAAGGAATGATTCAGCTGACAGAAAAGGCAAAGACATTTTTAACCCATTGGGCTATGGAGTCATAGGAGGATTTTAATTGGACAGCAAGGTTCAAGGAGGATCCATGGGGAAACTTACTTATGTCAAAGGATCTCTTAAAATGATCTTATGGAATGAAACAGATAGGAAGTGGAGAACAAAACAAATGAAGAAATAGTAAACAGCCTAAGATCAAACAAGTACTTTCAAACTAATTTGCTTTTGGCATGTACTTAAGGAAAAACACAAAAGTATTCTGAGATCAGGTAAGTGCTTTTAAACTAGCCTGCATTGAAGTAATTTCAGTTAGAAAACATTTAAAAACGGTTCGAACAGCTTAAGATCAGGGGAGTGCTTCTAAACTACCCTGCTTTCAGCATATCCAATAAGAGAACTAAAGATGACAGTCACAAAAATTAATTTAGATCAGGAAGTACTTTGAAACTGACCTGCTTCAATATACTCTAAGGAAAACATAGAGAAGACTCGTTCAAAGAGCAATCTAGATCAGGCAAGTACTTTTAAACTAACCTGCATTAATATACTCTTCAAAGGGAACGTTTGAATGAAGAAAAAATAGAAAATAAAGCTTCAGTGAGAGTAAGGTACTATTGAAAGTAAATCCTAGCTCTATGTTTGCTGCTCTTTATCAGAGAAAGTGAACAGAGTGAAAACATTAAGAAAAATAACAATTGACAGTGAGGAACACATCACCATTGACACAAATCAGGAATCCCATAAATCAGCAGCTTGTATTGATGTTCAAACCAGTTACAATCAGCAAGCCTGGTGGGTCTCTACAACTTCAATCTTCTCATATCAGCTTATGTATCTTCAAGTTGCATACAGGGCATCAGTAGTTTCAGAATAACTATTACATACATTCAGATGTCCAGAGACCAACATTTGCTCATCTTCTACAGAAGTATTTATAGAAGAATGAGGAGGTGGGAGGATTTCCCAAGGATCAAATATCATTAATTATGTAATCATTTCTAACCCTGCTCCATAACATCTGTTCCTGCCTTTCGAGGCATAATGATCGAAATATGTACTTCTGGACTATTCTTAATCATCTAAAAATGGTTCTGCCGACAATTAGAGATAAGATCTTCGATTTGCATTAATTGTCCCGCCGTCTTCAGGTAAACACCTCTTGTTCTGGTAATGACTGAACTTTCTTTGATTTCTGGGATGTTGCAGGTGTCTTTAAGAGCTGGAGAGGGTTCAATTGGCCTCTGCTTATGGTAGTGGAGGGTTTCTCAGCTCGATAGATGTCTTTTTCGTTCCCAAAACACCTTTATTTTACATGAGATCTGTGTTTATGGTCTTCAATCTCCTATTCTGATATATTTTGTCTTCGGCACTGATACTCTTTGATTTGTGCTCAACTTAACTGTGTTTTCAAGTGTGCAGGGCTGTACAGGGGTTGAATGGCATCAATGCCTCATGAAACACTGATAAAACGTGAATTTTAAACCCTACAAGTCGTTTCCTTCGATAACTCGAAAGCAGGAGGGTCGTCACCCTCTGCCTTGGAAAATTCTTCAATTATGGCAGAAAAACCATTTAAACCTGCAAAATACGAAAAACAGTTATAAAATCCTGCATGTTTGGTTTTACTACTTCAGAAGGCATGTGGAGGGAGCGTGGCCGTTGGATGGCATCATCCAACGGTCGAGATTGACCGTGAGGAGTGAACGGCAAGGCGAAAGAGAAAATCAAATCAGAGCCGTCGATCGCGCAGAGATTCACGGTCGGCAACGTAGGTGAAAATTCAAACGGGGGGGAATCTGCACAATGAATTTTGGACCGTCAATCTGTAGATCAGATCGACGGCGGAGATGTTGTTGCCGCTGTACAATAGCCCGGTTATCGCGTGTGTATCTCCGACGAGCGATAGTCGTTGGATGAGCGGGTTCAGATCTAACGGCTATGGTCAATATCGCTGGGCATCCTCGTCCGAACTTTAATGCACGATGGACGGTGGTTTTGAAAATAGTACCCAGGACACGTGGCGACAAGTGTATGGAATCACTGGCGATCGGGGAGAAACCACCCTCCGCTCAAAAGCGGTGCGATGAATACCATGCGGTTTTGGGCAACGACGTATGGTTGGCGAGGTCCACCAGGTTTAATAGGTTCCGCACCGTCGGATCTATAGATCAGATCGACGGCGGAGATTGCTTGAATTTCGGACCGGCGGAAAACCTTAGAAAATATATGAAAACTTAACTTTTTGAAATAAAACAAAGTTTTTATGGATCAAGGGTGGAAAATATATATAAGGCGGATAGGCGCCCGACTGCTGGGCCTTTGGGCTTTATGAACTGTGATATGGCCGGGGCGTATTAAAACAAGGGCCAATCGCAATCAGGCCGTTGGGCCAGGTCTTTCGATCAACCCATTTTAATTTCTGCGATTGCGATTGCACAATCGGAATTTTCAATCAACCCATTTTAATTAACACGTGACTTTGGTTTTTAGACCAAAACTTTGGAAAAGTGGGTTTTGGGTTTTTACAAGGAAAAAGAATGATCGGGAATGAAATATTTATAAGGTTTAAGTGTCGGGTCGGTCCCACGTTAAATATGAAAAATAACAATGCGATCGGGGTTTTAAACAAAAAAGGGTAATCGCATCGGAACTTTTGGATGATGGCAAAAGAGCTGCGCACTTTGAATTCTTGTGATGCGATAAGCATCCTGAGGGGCTTAGCACGCGGTTCCAGGATGAAGGCAAGTGGGGGGAAGTGGTTAGGACTTAGCCTCAAGGGGCTTAAGTCCATAGGAATAAAACTTTGTTTTTTATGAATTTTTCAGAGTTTTCAATGGATTTTGAAGGTTTCGGAAAAGCTAAAGAGTGAGTCTTTAACCTTATAAAAGTGATTTTCATGCGGGGAAGGGGAGGAATCATGAAAACAAAGGGGATTTTATGGAGAAAAGGGGGGCAAATGAAGGTAAGTTTTGGAAGAGGGGAAGGGGAAAATGGGGCTGGCAGCAGTATTTTGGTTTGGAAATCAGCAGGATTTCTGAATGGGGAATGGGCACAGCAAATGAGGATTTCGGACAGAGGCATGAGATCTTCCACAGGCTTCAAGAGATAATACTTTGGCCATGAAACTGTTTCTTGAAGACTGAACAAAGTTTTGGCCACCTTTTGATAGAAACAAATATTATAGGTGGCCAACACCTCACTATCTCTAATCAGTGTTCCTCCCATGGATTATAAATTCATTGTTTCACAATTTTTCCCCTGTATTTCTTCTCCATTTTTGAATTTTTTACCTTTTTTATTTTTTGCACTTATCTTCTTCCTGTCAATATTCTAAGGACTTCTTGTGGCTCATTTCCCACTCCTCGCTCATATCTTTATATACCAATACATTATAAAAATCTTTATATTCCATATGAGGAATATACATATTTCAGTCCTCGAGGGATTGCTTAGAAAACAAGGCTCATAGCCATTACAAGAAATACTCATTATCAGTTCATCACATTGTCACATGTAGGATTTCTACCTACCACCTGTGCTAAACCTAATTGACTTTCCATGAGAAATATCTTTATATTCCATATAAAGAATATACTTATAAGGAATATGTTGTTTTTGGTTCTTGATGGATTGCTTAACAAGGCTTGAAGTCACTACAAGAAATAATCATTATGAACTTTGTTAGCCCTTTACAAAGCCTTTATTATTTAGTGAAAGATTCGCCAAGATCTTACAAGATTTTATAATTCAGTGAAAAATTCGCCATGATTTTACAAGATAATATAATTTGGTGAGAGATTCGCCAAAAAAATTATATATACATATTATATTATTGATAAAATTTCCTTCCATTTTTCCTATGTATCATGGGGATTCACCCATTTATTATACTTATAAATTTAGGGGGGTTCTTAAAATTTTCCCTACTTACAGTATCTCAAAAATCATTTTTTCATTTCCAACTGGCCATACGAGGGTAGGATGTGTGCAACCTGCATGCATACGTGTCTGTATCAAGGGAAACTCGTGTATATGCAGGTTTCTTTGGAAAAAAATAGATGTATACGCGATCATGTTCACTAGAAGCAACGTATAGAAAAGACAACAAGGAAAAATAAAAAAAATCCAAGCCCGATCTAGAAGATCAGGGTTTTTGCTTGGATGGATATAGAACCAAGAAGACTGGGAAGGTGACAGATCAGTCAGGGAACCCAGAATCTAGATAAAACAAATCGAATAGGGAATTACATGGATGTAATCCCCAGTGGAGTCATCAATTTTATTGCGGGAAAAACTACCCTAAGGTCTGGGTTGAGGGACCTAACAAAGCGGAAGGCATACAACAACAAGAAGCAATCAAATTAAAGTTCCTAATGCTTAAACTAGTAAACTAGGGAGAGATGACCTTACCCATATGTCCTACGTTTGAGGTTGTTCCCAGAGGGTGCAAACCCTCTTCTTCTCCATGTGCTTCAGGACCTGCAACTCACTAAAGAAAAAACACATATATTAGTTGTACAACATATATATCCTAAATTTCAGTATGTTAGATCATATAAACTCATAAAAGATAACATGAAATAAACATCTATAAGATCATTAACATGTATAAGAGACACATAATATCATGACATCGGGAATGGGACAGAGCTTCTTTTATTTATGTATATAAAAGAAATGTGGAGATATCACCTAAAATCAGCCACAGCTCTAAGCGAAATTGTCCTCTAGACCCGTCCAACCCAAGCCTCAACAATCTTCTTCCATAAAAGGTGCACAAGGATGCCACATAAAGGAGGTGAACATCTCAAAGAAGGAAACAAGGATTTCCTGAACCTGGTAAGTGCAAGAGGCATAGGGATAATCAGACTTGATCTAGGCTATAGCAGTCTATAGTATCAATTCCTTTTTTCTCTCTTCCCTTAGGCCTTCCCCATGAGGTGTATTAATACTTCCTCAATTCAGTTTTTCAGTTGGGAAACAGTTTTTCCACGGGCTAGTGCAGGTGGGCTTTAGGTAAAACCCGTAAACCCTGCCCAATTAATAGGGAGATTATATATTTTTTAATGTTTTAAATTGTATATGTGGGTCAGATATGAGTGGACCCGCGTTTTCACACGTGTAAGAAAGGGCAGAATCGCGTATGGAATTCAAAATAATGTTTTTAAGAAAATGACCAAGTCTAAATGGAAAGGGTTTCCCAAGGCCAATACATAGATTATCAAGTATACAAATGTGATAAATGATGCTATAACACTCAACTAAGCATATAAAAGACCAAGTGAAAGACTCGACTCAAAATTTATGATATTTATTTAATACTCAAATTGGTGGGGGATATGTTTAAGTTTTTAATGAGTTTGACACAGTAAAAAAATTATGCTCATGGGACCTTGTTTGATTTTTTAACGAGCTTGACACAAGAAAAGGAACTCTACTCCACACCTTGTTTCATTTTTTAACGGGCTTGACATAAGAAAAGGAATTATTCTCATCACCTTGTTTCATTTTTAACGAGCTTAACACGAGAAAAGGAAATATTCTCAAAAGATCATCTTATGGCCTACAAGAGGCCATGGCTTCCAAGAGGTTATCATTTGATGGGAGAACAAATATCTAGAATGGATCAAAGGATATAATAGAAATATCACGCTCCAATGCCCCCAATAAATAATTCATATTATCACCTACTGGATCTAGGTCAAAAGAAGTTGAGGAAATAGAGAAAGGTTAATCTTCTTCAGTAGGTATGGGCATGGGACAGGTTGCTACATAATTAACATGTGGCGGGGAAGATACCACTTGCATATTCAAAACATTTAGGGAAGTTGGATGATTAGCAGTCAAATCAGGACCAACGAAAGAAGGATGATCAATAGTCAAAAAAATTTCATCATATAGGAAACAAATCACTCGAAAGAGCGTAGACACGACAAAGTGCATAGCATAAACATAGTCTCGCCCTAGGAGAAAATTTAAATCCAAGGGGCCCATGATCCAGACTTATGTACGAACGCAATAAAATATATAAATACACATAAACACAGAGATGTAATAGAAATATAACTTCATTTCATTAATATCAAAAAACTAAAATATGCTTACGAACATAATGGAAATAAACTAGCTAGGGCCTTTGAGCTATGTTACAATGAGGCTCCAAGGCCTATTTATGATTGAGAAACTATTAAAAACCATAAACATCCAAAAACCTAACCCTAGGAGAAGAAGCTCCAAAACCATTGGCCTCGTTTGGGTAAATTGGTACATCAACTTCCCAGGGACGTAACTTTGGCATACAATCTCTGTTTGACGTGCACAATACCTCGTTAGAAATATCTATCCAAGTACTAAAACTTTTGAGTGATGAAAATTGATAAAAGACCAATTTTGGTCCTCATTTTCCCAAAAAATGTCGTTTAGCACCTCAACGCGACTCTGGAAGTTCAAGACCCGAAAAACTACCAAAAATAGTAAATTGTGCTACAATTAAGAAAACTGAAAAATTGAAAGAAACAAATGTGGGGGTGCAAGTGGAATAGGTGGGTAGCCACCAATATCCACCTGGATCATTCCTCCCCCCTTAGGAAGCAATGGTCCCCATTTCATTTATTTCCTCCATGAGATGAGGAAACTTCTGTTGAACTTGGTCCCTGGTGAGCCACTTGCCTTGGTGCAAGAGTTAGCCAGCTTTGACAACCCAATACAACTAGATCTTTTGTTGTCAGGTGTTCCTTATCTATATGTCCATGATCTGATAAGTTGTGGCTTGTTCCATGCAGTCTGGGTTTAACTCTGTTTGTGTGAGTTGTTCTTCCATGTCAGATGTGCCTAGTAGAGGTGGAAAGTAGGGTCGAAGGTGGTCCACATTGAACACTGGGTGAAAACCAAGGAATGGTGGAATACTGAGCTCGAAGGAATTTTCACCTACCACCTTGGTGATGGTGTATGTCATATATCAAACTAGGTGAAGCTTGCGGTGGGGCCTAGCTGGTGCTCCTTTTCCAAATGTAGCCAAACTTTGTCGCCCACCTAGAATTTTTGTGGCACTCGATGTTGATCATGTCGCTACTTGTATTTGGAATTAGAATCTCCAAGATGTCATGGACCTTCTGTGATCCGGATTTATGCAGGAATGCAATAGAATGCACATATAGCCATAAAAAAAAAGATGCAGTGGAAATAAGACTTCATTTCATTAATATCAAAGAACTGAAATTTGCTTACAGACAGAATGGAAATAAACTAGCTAGGGCGTTGGTAGCTTATCTCTGAGAAGATATATGGCGGCTATAGGCCTCTGAATTAAGTTACAATGAGGCTCGAGGGCCTATTTATTATTTAGAAACAATGGAAAACCCTAAACGTCCAAAATCCTAACCCTAGGAGATGAAGTGCCAAAACTATGGGCCCCGTTTGGGTAAATTGGTGTTTCAACTTCCCGGGGACGTAACTTTGGTATACTATCTTCGTTTGATGCACATGATACATCCTTAGAAAGATCTATCTGAGGACTACAATTTTTGCCGAAAATGTCAATTTTGGAATGAAATCATATTTTTTCGACAAACGATGCCCAAAAAACGTCGTTTAGGGCCTCAAAATGGCTCCGGAATTTCAAGACCCGAAAAACTGCTAAAAATAGTAAGTTGTGCTGAAACTGAAAATGATGCAGGGGCATGAGGCTTAGAGACAAAAGACTTCATTAATTATTCCAAAAATCCAAAAAAAATGTTCCAAGCAAAGGTGTTGGTACCTTTAGCTGTCAATTTCTAGCTTTATTAAATAGGGTTGAACTAGTATTTAGGAGGATTGAACAGCTTTAGATTTGTTTCAGCATATTTAGCTTCAGTTGATAGAATTTATGAAGATATTGCGTAATTAGGATTTTGTCTAAATTTTAGAATTTGATCCTCAAGAGGAGGTCGATTGTTATGTAAAAAACCTATAAATGTAACCTCAGCAAAGGAGGAATTTGGAATTTGGCTGTAGAAGTTTGGATTGAGAGGGTTTCCCTCTGTTTAATAAAATTGCAGAAATTTGTCTATTTGTGTATTCTTAGGAAGTTTCTCAGAGGGTTTCACCTTCATAAATTCGTTAGATTATGAGGTTCTGTGTATAAATCCATATGTATTAATTACTGTGTAAGAATTCGGGAGAAATTCAAGAGATTATGGTTTCTGTGCTTGAGATTGAATATTCTGTGTTTATTGAGTGATTAACTCTGTGTAAAGGTTCGTAGAAAATCGAGGAACCCTGGTTCTTTTATTGAGAGTGCAGTGAAAATCGATCCATATTTATCGAATTGAAGCAGAAGTGAAGGTTTCTAAGTGGAGTTGTAATTAAACCGAAAACCAGTGAAAAAATCGTGTTTAAATGCAATTTAAACCCAAGTTGAAGGTTAGTGGTTTTGGGAACCCATACCACTGTTTCCGCACAGCCTTTGGGCCGTGGGTGGTTTTGATTTAAATCAACGCAATCGTATCGTGCTGCGACACGTCATCACAGCAATATCGGAGATTTCGCGTGAGATTTGATTGATAAAGTCCAGGGTGCGAATTAATGCGATATCCGTCCGATCGAATGTAAGGAAAATCCAATGGTGGTCGCATCGGCGATTAGGTGGAAGTTTAATGATAAGGTATGGACCCGAAGTTTTATGCGATGGAACTTTATTAACATTTGAAATCCGGTTATATGTGGGGCCGAAAGGCTTTAACATTGTTTAAAACATATTACAATGTTACACTACCGAGGGTTTAAACATTCCTTCCCGATGGTTTAATGTTATGAAGTTCCGAAGATTTGGATATTTGTTCCAAAGGTCTTTAAACTGTTTAAAGTGTGCTTTATAATATCATACTCCCGAAGGGTATTTTAAACATTAGGTTGAGTGCTTTTTAAATGTTTCCAAAGGGTTAACATTGTTATAATGGAAAAGGGGATTTTCTTCCTAATGTTACAAAAGTGAGTTATAATGTTTTTCAAAGGATAGAAGGGACTTTTGCTTCCGAAGGTCTTTTATTAAGTTTTATCAATTAAAATTATTAAATTTTGATGACCGAGAGTGAGAAGAAAGACCAGGATCAGATTCCTCCTGAATTAGAAAACATTGTACAAAAGTTTGAGCAACTCTCCTAAACGCCTACACCCACACTGCCATCAGAAAAACTGAAAGAGACAATGGTGGGGCCCCAAGTGGAATAGGCGGGTGGCCACCAATATCCACCTGGATCATTCCTCCCCCCTTAGGAAGCAATGGTCCCCATTGCATTGAGTTCCTCCATGAGATGAGGAAACTTCTGCTGAACTTGGTCCCTGGTGAACCACTTGCCTTGGTGCAGGATTTGGCCAGCTTTGACAGCCCGATATAGTTGGATCTTCTATTGGTGAGTGTTCTTGATTTGCATGTCCATGATACAATCTGTGGTGGCTTGTTCCATGCAGTCTGGGTTTAACTATTTTGGTGTGAGTTCTTCTGTAATGTCATAGGTGTCCAGTAGAGGTGGGAAGTAGGGACAAAGGCAGTCTACATTGAATACTGGGTGCAGACTAAGGAATAGTGGAATACTGAGCTTGAAGGCATTGTTCCCTACAGCCTTGGTGATGGTGTACGGCCCATATCAGAGCGGGCGAAGCTTGTGGTGGGGTCTAGTGAGGCACTCCTTCTGCAAATGTAGCCACACTTTTTCGCCCACCTGGAAGTTGTGTGGCACCCGATGTTGATCAGGTCATTGCTTGTGCTTAGCATTGGCGCTGTCCAATATTTCATGAACCTATTGGTAGATATGCTAAATGCACACGATGAAGTTGTTATCTTTGTTAGCTTCAGACTGGACATGAGCCGAATCGGCCTGAGTAGCCGCAAAGTGCATGGCTACGTCAATGGGACATAGTGGCTGGAATCCCAAGCCCACCTGAAAGGGGTTGTGGCCAGTTGCGCTGTAGAGAGCCCAGTTATAATTGTGTGGTACATAGGGAAGGCTCTCATCCCATGTGCGTGGATTCTTTGAATTGTACATGCGCATAATGTGTACAATCATCCTGTTGATGACCTCTGTCTAGCCATCAATTTGGGGATGGAAAGTTGTGGACTTGGTGAGCTTGGTGTCCAACATTGACCAAAGGTTGGACCAAAATGTGCTGAGGGACCTGCTGTCGCGGTCTAATATGATAGACTATGGGATCCCAAAGTGCACCCACACTCATTCAAAGAAGAGTCTAGCAGTGGCTTCTGCTGTGATATTCTTCTTGCAGGCTGCCATAATGGCCATCTTCGAGAATCTGTCGACGACCACAAAAACACAGTTGTTTCCATGCTTAGCAGAAGGAAGGCCTGACATGTAATCCATGGAGATGGATTCCCAAGGTCGACTAGGGGTAGGTAGCGGAGTATAGAGCCCTTTCTTCTTGATGGTTGGTTTGGCAATGGTGCAAGCAGTGTAGGATCTGATGTACTTCCCGACATCCTATCGAAGGTTCGGCCAATAGAAATACTTCTGCAGTACTGCCACTGTTTTCTCGACCCCAAAATTCCCAACGACTTGACTGTAGTGCACTTCCCATATCATCTTGGCACGCTCGCTTGAAGGAACACAGAGGTGTCCTAGGTGACATAACAGTGCATCTTGGAGGTGAAAATTTGGAACTTGCGTACCCCCCAAGAGTGCCTTGAATGTGTGGTTGAATTCTAGATCGCTCTTGTAGAGAAGTGGCCAATCGGAAGTCTCGTGCCCACAAGAGTTGAGAACGGTGGTTATGGCCACGATCGGTGGTTGGCTGAGGGAGTCTACAACATTATTGGTGCTACCCTTCTTGTACTTGATGTTCAAATGAAATTGTTGCAGATATGTGGACCACTTCTGATGGAAATCGTTCTGCAACTTCCCTTGTGTCTGTATGAACTGCAGGGGTCAGTGGTTTGTGTGGATGATTGTCTCCTTCCCCAAAATGTAATGCTTCCATTGTCAAAATTCCTGCACAATGGAATACATTTCTTTGTCATAAGTTGGATACTTTCGAACTGTGTCGGACAATTTCTCACTGTGATATGCCACTGGATGCCCCTGTTGAGTAAGAACTACCCCAATAGCATAGCCAGAGGCATCTGTCTCGATCTCAAATGGTTGTTGCAAGTCTGGTAATGTGAGCACTGGGGCAGAACAGAGGCGATGTTTCATTTCTACGAATGCCTTCTGTTGAGATTCCGACCAAAAGAATTTTTCTTTCTCTTCTCCCTTGGTGACTTGACTCAAGGGCCAAGTGATATGAGAGAATCCCAACACGAACCTGCGGTAGAAATTAGCAAGACCCAGAAAGTTGCGAAGCTCTGTTAGAGTGGTTAGGGCTGGCCAATCCCAAATGACTTGGATCTTGGCTGGATCCACATGCACCCCCCTTTCATCAATAATGTATCCCAGATATTGAACTTGGGTCATGCCAAAAGTTCACTTCTCCAAATTGGCACATAACTTGTGTTGTCGTAGTGTTTGGAGGACTTCTCAGATGTGGTGGAGGTGCTCTTCCCAATTTTGGCTAAAGATCGTGATGTCATCCAAGTACATGACTACAAATGAGTTGGTGAATGGACACAAGATGTCATCCATCAACCTCATGAAGGTTGCAGGAGCATTCGTCAACCCGAAAGGCATGAAGAGCCATTCTAAAATTCCCTCCTTGGCTTTGAAGCCAGTCTTCCACACATCAGAGGGTTCGATTGGTACCTGGTGATACCCAGACTTCAAGTCAATATTTCTGAAATATTTTTCCCCTTTGAGTTGGTCTAGAAGGTCATCAATCCATGGGATTGGGTACCTATTTCAGATAGTGATCTTGTTCAGCGCTCAACAGTCAATGTAGAGTCTCCAAGTCCCATCCTTCTTCTATACCAACACGATCGGGCTCCCACAGGGCGATGAACTTGGTCGGATGTGACTTTTCTACAACATATCTTGAATCTTCCTCTTGATTTCATCATTCTTTAGAACAAAGTTCCTATATATCATTCCATTGGGTAGTGGCGCACCTTAGGTTAAGTCAATGGGGTGCTTGACCTGACAGTGCAGAGGCACCCCTATGGGTGAGGTGAAGATTTCCCCATACTCCTCCACTACCTTGCCCATTTGTTGTTGTCGTGCAGAGGAGCCATGTCTGGAGGTTGTGGCCACAGTATTCTTCTTTCCCTAGGGGCGGATCATCAGGAAAACAAATTTCCCGGTTTGGGAAATGAGCTTACTACATTGTTTTGCAGTAACCAAAGAGATAGTAGGAGGCAGTGGTACCTTTGGTATCCTGTACAACTTATTTCCCAAAGTAACAATAACAGTGGGAGGCCAGGACTCATACACAGCATGTCACTTCCACAAGTATGGTTGGCCTAATAATACATCAGAAACATCAATAGGATCAATTTCACACAATACCTCATCCGTGAAGGGCTTGATGCTATAGGGAAGGCGGCACTGTTGGATGACACAGAGATCTCATCCTTGGTGAAGCCACCCGATGGTCTATGGTTATGGGTGTGCTATGGTCAGGAAGCCCAACCGCTTCACAACATCTGCTGAAATGAGGTTCTTTTGGCTCCCATTGTCGACAATGAACTGTAGCATGGAACCCTTTACCCACATATGGGAGTGGAAGAGATGCTCTGCCTCCTCTAGATCTTCTGGTTCCTCCTTCTGGATATTCGCAGTGGAAACAGTGGCATTGGGCTCGGCATCAATAATCTTCTTCCCTTTTTCATTCCCCTTGTGTTGGCAAGGAAACAGGTCTCGTAGAGAAGACCTGGGTTCAGGTTAGGGGCCAACAAGTGTGTCCGCTGTAGTCTAGCACCACGCCGACATTTTCACCCTGCTCCGAAAAGCCAAGAGTCTCACTCGAGGCGTGCTGTGACCTTACTAAGATGGGGGATAGATCGGTATCGACATAAAAACATCGGTATGAAGAAATTAGAGTTGTGACAAAGGTCTAAACAAACACATCATTCCCTCAAAGATATCTCTCAGAAGTGCATTCACACTTATAACACATAAAATTAAAAATCACTGCTAAAACCATTCATTCTAGACTACAACATATACTCAGCATAGCAACTCCTGATTGTATTATAAAGCAACCATCAACAAAAAAACATTACAAAGCTCCTTAGCATGAGCTCGGAAGGAATAGAATACAAATGGTCCTATTGGACAGAGAGAAATACAGAGATACAGAAGAAGAGAGAGAATAACAATATCACAGGGCTCTCTTATGGCTCCTCTCTTCTGACCTCGACTGAACCAACCCCTCTTTCCACTGGCTGGCTACCTATTTGATCTGCTGCCAGATGACTGAGAGTTCCTCCTTTTTCTTCGCTCTGTTGTCTTCTATTTCTTTCCATTAATCGGGAGTTCTACTTCTTGTTTTCTGCCACGCTCTTCCACCACCTGTGCTTGCTCCCGCAATAGTCGTGCCACCTGTCCTCTACTCTTTTGCAACCTTGACATCTCCCTGCCTACCGTGGTTGTGTTCCTCCACGTACTAGCCACAACTCAAAAGCTGTTTAATTTCAAAACAAGGGCCCCAACAGGCCCCGACCACATCCTATTGACTCGCCCTGAGACAATCATCCTGCATTGTTTCTACTTCCATGGGTCCGCTCGGCCCTGCGCCCTGCTCTGCCTTCCTCCTTTCTTCCAGTTGTCTAAACAATGGCCCCAACTCTGGGACCTTTGTGAGCGTTGTTCATTTGAGTTCCTGAAAGGCTATCATGGCCTATTTCCATCCTTGCATCAGCGCATCGGTTTCAGCTGTGATCTTTTCGATGAGTTCTTCTCCGGCATTAGGCGGCAAGTCACTAAACACGGTGGTGATTTGCGTATTGGCCTTAGACGCCAATTGTTGCATTGTCTAGGCACTAATTTTCATGGGCTGTTGGAGCTCCTGGAGAGCTTGCTTGGCCTTCGTTGAGCTCTCTTCTATCTGTTGTATTTGGACTTCCAAATTGTCCGCTTGTGCATATAGTTGGTCGAGTCCAGTCGGGTTCGTGGCCTCCTACATCTGCCTTGATATTTGCTGCAGCTATAGTGAGACCGGTTGTGCCTTCATAGTAAGGGTCGTTGAGCATTCCTGTAGACCCTTCAGTAGATCGTATGCTTCTCTTGTTGCAGTACTCAGAACTTCCTGCATTCTCGTGACTTGGCTCTGCCTCTCTGATATTTTTGCTGAGTATACGACCGCAGGGTCGGGTAACACTGGTCACGTTGCCAATGCTGCCTTGAGTTCCCCATTTTCCTGATGGAGGTTTGAGTATGCCACTCTGATGTGGACTGCCCGACGGACTACATGATTTTCCTATATCTCTTCTGGTATTTGGCTGTTGTTTGACAGTACTGTTGGCCAAACGTCCTGGAATACCCTTGTTACCGTCTCCAGTTGTTCTTGTAGCTTCCCCTTCTCTGTCTTCAGTTGTTCATGCTCTTCAGTAAGCATGCTAATATGTAGTTGTTGCTGCGCGCATTTCTACTGGAGCTCCGAGTGAAGTCTCTCAGCTTGTTGTGCTGCTCTTTGAATAAAGTGGTACAGTTGGGTTGTCCCCCATGTTTCCATGCTTTCTGCGTCAGAGGTACCCTGATCTGGCAACTGTGTACGAAGAGGTTGTCCACTGGCAACAGATTTCGCTGACTGGTCCTGTGGTGACTGTGGAGGCATCTGGTGCGGTAGCCGGTTACTGGAGTCAGCCATTTGTAGATCGTGTTTCACTTCTTTACGTGTTAGGTCAGCTGGTTGAAGCGGAGTCTGCTCAAGGAGTGACCTAGCCGTTTCTTCCATGGAATGCTCTATCTGATTGATGAGCTCGATAAATGTAGTTTGTTGGGCCAGGGTTTGGTCAACTAGAGGTACCTATGTTGTACCTGAGTTAACTTCATTTCCATGGTCCCCATTAGTTCTTCTACGGGCTATTGGATCTGACACTGTGGCTGATGAAGTGGAGGGTGTGGAATTGTGTGGTTCTCAGAAAATGGATGATGTGGCGAATGGTAGCTGGTGGCTACGAGGTGGCGATATACGAATGTTCAGGAAATCGATGGGGTAAATGGGGTTGTGGAGTGGTAGCCCCTTGGACCCTTGGGGCTCGACTACCTACTCTTCTGTGATTGGTACCCCTACACTCAATTGTCGGGGTGGGTCCTCCTCTGTGATATCGACCACTGGGCTAGGCACTGCTACCTTGGCCCTTTTTGTTTTTGGTGCTACAGCTGGTTTCACAGCTTTATTCTTCCTGACCAGCGCTATAGTCACTGGGGGAGGTGAACTAAATAAAACATTGGGTATTGGCACAAATATGGAGGTTGTGCTGGGAGATGGATTGGAGTGGGATGCCTGAAACTCTGAAAAGGTCGGAAACGTAGTGGCATCGCTAGTCAGCACTTGAACTACTCTATTAAAAAATTTTACCTTGGTGTTCAGCTGTTCAATGATCAGAAAAAGCTACAAGCTGGACATCTTGGTCGCTGCTTCTTCTAAATTTTCTCCCGGCCGTGGATTTGGTAGCATCCTATCGAAGAGATATGTGTAGACTCCATCCCTGACCTCCATCTCCTCTCATGGCCATGAACAGACCTCCGTGTGAAAGGCTGCTTCATCAATCTGGAATCTTAATGGCCTCATCTTGAACGTTGATTCTGGTACACATATCGGCCTAAGAAAGGTTTGGTTGTGTGTGACCCCAAACCATATCTACTCGGCATATCCATCCAACAGGCTTCCTGGAATTCTTTTTTGACTCATCACAACATCAACCATCTGGCCATACCAGACTCTAAATTTTTTTGCATTCACTTCCTTTGTGCTAGGGTCTCCAGACACTCTCCATGGCACAAACTTCATTGCCAATGGTTAGCATTCTGCTATCTCAACCGGTATCCGGATGCTTGGGAAGGTCCACTTCCACATGGCTAGAGCCATGATCAAGTATCCATAAATAAATCAGGTCACTCTTCTGTAATTGTCCTCGCAAGCTTCGAACAATTCCTTCAGCAAGAAGGAACACCAATTCAGCCTTTCCCCTTGGACACAATGCTTCGCGACTGAAATTGTATCCAGCGTGCATTCCCCTTCGGTATGGTGCCTCATTGTCTTGCTAGCGATCAGGTAGTAGGCGAACTTGATCTCTGGTCTATTGATCAAGTCAATCTTTGCTCCTTTTCCCCCTCTCCTGGTGCCATACTTAATGTAGTAGTCTGTGTCCCCTGATTTCTTGGCTCTTTTGGATACGGTTTGGAATGTTTCTGATACGTCCCTCCCCTCCTATGATAGTCCTGTTAATCTATGGATGTCCTCTGCATGAATTGGGATTTCCTTCCCCAGCCATAGTGAACCGTTCTGGACTCTACTCAACAAAAAATTTGTGCACTGCATCGCAGCGCCTGTAATCCCAAACACTGGTAGATTCCTCAGGTTCAGAATCGTAGACTGCTGAATGCCTCTGAATTCTGGCAGCACTCTTGCCATTGGATGTCCTGCTGCTATTGCATAATTCTCTATATACACTTGCCTTTTCAACGTTGGAAATTCAAAAGAGTCTGTAAGGTCTGTATCTATCAGTGTTGCACTATCATATTTGCCCACAAGGGACTCCATATTTTGAATTCTACTTTCAATTTCTTGCTCCACAACTGCTGGGCTTACTCTGGTCATTTTGGCTCTTCGCTGGTATACTTGTAGGACAATTCTCTCTCTTTTCTCCTGAATTCCTTGTCCCGTGTGCCTTCTCTATTCTTTTCCTGGTTCGGCTTCTCTTGTTCTCTTAGATGTTTCTGATTCTAACTCAGATTTTTCCGGCATTCTCGCGCTTCTCTACATGCAGGTTATGTAAGTAACCTACATGGGTGAGGTTGATGAGACCCCATATCTAATTAATTTCCCCTGGCTTCCTCCGCGGATACAATCATGCAATTAGTTACCGGTTGAGGTGGGTTCTGACATTGTTGATTGTGGTTTTGGGATTTGGGCAGACGCGGCGGCTGGTGGTTATGTCTAATTATGGAAAATTTATTACAGTATGGGTGATGCTAATTATGACAATTATTTCCAAATCTTGGTAATCCTATGGACTGACACTGGTACTACGCGTAATGATGATGGGCTGATGTTCGGCACGCTTCTCTATCTGACGTGGATGACACATTGGACACTACCCATCCCCGACAACAATGGGTTGTGTTGCAGTCTCCGCAACTGACTTGTTTTTATTTAGTATTATGTTTGGTTTCAATACAGTGGACTCCTACCTAGCTCGTCTCGGGTGCAAGAGAGTTATTGTTGCTATTCTACCCTACTGACTCCTCTCGAGTGCGAGAGCTATTGGAATTGAAAATATGTAACTTACTCTTGGTAGGGTTTCAGGTGTGCGTCGTTTACCCATCCTTATAGGACTTGGTCGTTCAGTTGTGCTAACCGAACTGCTCCTAAATCTTTGATTTCGATTACATTTAAATGGGCCGAGCCAATGCATTTGTAGCTTCCCTAGGAATTTCTGGTATTTGCTGTCATAGAGTAGAACTTCCCACCAACCTGAAAAGTCTTGTGCTTAATATGCTGGTCATGCCAAGCTTTCTGTCTCTCCTTTTGTACCGTTTGGTGAAATTTGGCCACAAATCATTCTTCTTCAAGTTCCTGCAATTCCTGCAATCGCTCCTTTAACGATTCTTCTTATGATAGCTATAGTGACGTCGTGACTAGGAGGCTAGGCATGATGAATTCTGCGGGGACTACTGCTTCTCTCCCATATACTAGCTGGAATGGTGTCTGGTTATGTAGTCGCTTTACTATTGTTCGGTAAGCCCACAGCGTTGCTGGTATCTGCTCATCCCAGTCATCACGTTGTGCATTGCATATCTTTGTTAGGCCCTTTTCCAGTATCTTGTTGAACGCTTCCACCATGTTGTTGGCTTATGGATGGTATGGGCTACTTTTATGGTGTTGTATCATGAAGCTTTCCAATAGGGATTTAATGGTGTCATTAATGAAGTGGGTACCTTGGTCACTGGTCAGGATTTTTGGACACCCAAATCGGCTGATTATATTTTCAAATATGAATCGTGCAGCAGTCTCTGCCGTGCAATTTCTCACAGGCACTGCTTCTGCCCACCTCGTCAAGTAGCCTATTGTTGTTATTATGTACTTTGCCTTTGAGCATCTTGCAGCTGGCGTAATTGGTCCCACGAAATCGGCTACCCACTTTTCAAACAGCTGCAGTACTTTTATCAGATGCAGCGGAAGTTCATCTCTGTTGGATGGTCGTCTCGTCCGCTGACAAACGTCACATTTCTTAACAAATGCTTTGTTGTCCATATGTAGTGTATACCACCATAAGCCTGCTTGTAGTACCTTCCTTGCCATTGGTTTAGCTCCCACGTGTCCTCCCGCAAAATCACTGTGGCATTCCCATAGCATCGTTTCCCTTTCATGCTCCAGGACACATCTTCGAAGAATCTAGTCCAGCCCCATTTTGTATAAATGTCCCGCTATTAGTTGATACTCTGCAGCCTGAAATACCAGGTGTCGTTTCTGTGTTGGTGTATATTCTTGCGGACACTGCCCTGTCGTGAGGTAGGCAGTTATCTCGTTCAAGTATTCTGGGATGGCTTCTACTCTGAAAAGATCAGCATCCGGTAACTGATCATCTAGAGATCCTTTGTTCTCTCCATTCTCTAGTCGAGACAGGTGATCAGGCCCTATGTTTATTCTTCCAGGCTTTATGATAACTTCAAATGTGAACTCCTGAAAGAGTAGGAGCCATCTGCAAATTCTTCCTTCTAAGACTGGTTTGTTGACCAAATACTTTAACGCTGAGTGGTCTATAAAAAATTTGAACATACCTCCCAATAGGTAGTGGTGGAACTTTTGAAGAGAGTACACCATTGCTAATGCCTCCCGTTCTGTCGTGGTGTAATTGCGTTCTGCTGTGGACAACTTGCAACTGGTAAAATATACCAGGTGATCGATTGAAGTGTCTCCTGGTTGGGCCAAGACTGCTCTGAGCACGATGCTGGAAGCATCGATGTGTACATGGAATTGCTTATCCCAGTCTGGGTGGACCAGTATTGGCACACTCGCTAGCTTTTCTTTTAGAGTATCCAGGGCTACTCTACAACTATCTGTCCATTGGAACTGTTTAGATTTCTTCAATAACTTCTCTAATGGAGTTGTTATCTTTGCATAGTTGCGGATAAATCGTCGGTAGTACCCTGTGTGGCCCAGTAGTGATCTCAGTTGTTCTACCATTTCTGGTGCCTCCATGTTGACTATAACCGCTACTTTGGTCGGGTCTACGCAAATGCCTTGGCTACATACGATGTGCCATAGCAGAGTTCCAAATGGCACTGCGAATATACACTTTTTCAGGTTCAATGAGATCTGAATTTGTCTACGTCTATCGAACATCACCCTTAACAACGTCACATGATCCTTCAGTATGCTATAGATGGTCCAGTCGTCCATGTAGACTTCTAAGAAATTGTGGATGTACTCCCGGAAAGCGGCTATCACGATGTGCGAGAATACTGCTGGTACATTTTTCAGTCTGAATGGCATCACATTGTATGCAAAAGAGCCCCATTCGGTGGTGAATGTTGTCTTTTTCTTATCGTCCTCTGCTATCCGTACCTGATGGTATCTTGAGAATCCATCGGTGAATGAATATGCCTCATTCGCTACAACATTGTCCAGGACTTCATCGCTAAACGGAGTGGGAAATGGGTCATGGATACAAGCATTGTTTAAGCTTTTGTAATCTACATAGACTCGTATTTCGGACTTTTCTTTCTTGTTCTGTATAACTATGGGACTTACCCAGTCTGTTTCCTCTACTGGGAATATCAATCCCACTTGCAACATCTTATCCATTTCTGCCTTGACCTTTTCACCCTCGGATTCAGACGATATGGTTTATGTTTCACTGGCCTTGCGTCAGGTTTCAATATTATCCGCATCTCTCCCATATCTCCTTTTATGCCCCTTAAATCCACTACTAATGAAGGGAAGAAGTCCTCATATACCCTCAACAAACTGACTATTTCCTTGGTTTTTTTTCATCCCAATAGTCCCCGATCGTCACTAGTTTAGGCTTATCCCCTGTCCCAATATTTAATTTCTTTGTCCTCAATGATAGCAGATGGATTCCTTCTATCGTGGGTTATTCCTTGATATTTCTCTCTCCCTCTGTTTCTTCAAAGTACAGGTGCCTGAGATCCTCTAGATTTTCATCAGTCATCTCCCTGTTTATCTTTTGACATGCCACTTTTGGTCTGACACCTGGGTACTAGAGCGACTACTCCTTCTCCTTTTGAATATCCGAGAAGAACAATACCTTCTTGATAGCCTGCAAGGCTTGTGTAACAGTTTTGTCTTTCCCTGAAACAAGAAACACTGCGTGAAGTTTTCCGCAACTTCCTGCCATTTTCTGGTCCCTCTCTTCCTCTCTTCCATTAGATACCAGGCCTTTGGTATCAAGTCCAGAGAGTGGATAAACTAGTGTACCCATATCTCTTTTGGGTATCCCTCATTTCTCCATTGTTCCTTACACTTCTCCAAGTGGTCTCTGGGGTCGAAGTCCCCGTGATATTTCTCCTTGTAGCTTGGTCCTTCCTCTTCCTTAAATCTTTCTTTTAATGCTGCTGCAATTTCACCCCACTGTGTGAGCGAATTGCGATGATTTCTCCACCATCTTGCGGATGGGGATTGTAATGCTATGTCCATTAGTGGTACCCTATGGCCTTATGGTACGTTATCTTCTATTTTTATTATGAAACTTCTTACACAATCCATATCGAATAAGGTTGTATATTCTCGAACCTCGGTCCTGATCCAATTGATTCGTCCAATATTGGCGCACCTCCGTGCATTGGTTTCATATCCTTCTTGCTGCCAGTCATCCCAAGCTATTTCTGAGCCAAACTCTGAGCTTTGGATGCTTCTCTAGCTTACAGATCCTTCTATTGTTGGGTTAGTGTAATCTTCTCTTCTTCCTGTAGTCATTTGATAGAGATGATCCAGAAGTTGAGCATCTTCTCTGTTGTCCACCGTCTCTGTATATCTTGGTCCTTGGTATGGGTCGAGTGGCTAAGTGACTCTGATCTCCCCATCCTCGAAGACCATCAGTTTCTTTGTCAGATCTATTATCGCGTAATTTTAAAAATCCCAATCAATTCCTAGTATAAGGATCTTTATCTCCCATGATGTCCATGACTTCAAAGTCTGTATATGTTTTTACCCCTGCAATGTTAACTTCAACGTTTTCCAGTCTACCGATGGGTACAATGTAGTACTGGTTCACCATCTGAATTTGGATTGGTGAATACGTCAATCTTGGCTTCCCTAATGCTTCCCAGGTGTTCCTTGGCAAAATATTGACATCGGATCCCAAATCAAGCATAGTGTCTTTAATTTGGAAACCCGTGACTTGCGTGTTCACTCGAAATTATTTTCCCATCCTTCTTTTATTTCTCTTTACTCTTTGTGCATACTTTTTGTTTGCATCTGGTGATTCTCTTGCTCCTATGCTTTTCTTCAGCACCCCTTCCAAGTTCTGCTTTAGCTGGTCTAGCATTGGCGCGTTGTTAACAATTTTTAGGAATAAATCGAATCACTCCTAGATCAAAGCTTATGAATTACCTTGGGTTTCATTGTCTTCCTGAGTTTTCTTTAACTCGATACCTTTGTTTCCACCAAGTTGGGCAAAGGTTTCTGCTGCTTTCTGAAAAAATTGTTTCTGTCGTTCTAGTCTGACCAGCAATTTTGGGGGTGCTAGCATAACCAGATTTATCGAGTCCCTTAAATGTGCATCTTCCCTCATTCTTTTGCCTCCTTGCATTATTATGGCCACGTTCTGCATTGTCTGAGTCTCCATCAACCTGGGTTCTGCATTTACTAGATTTTTTCCCCTCTGTCTAGCTCTTTCCTCCCATCTTTTGATGAGCTCAGGGCAATCTTCTGTTGCGTGAGTGTTAACCAGGCACTGCGAACACCAGGGTCTTCAAGGGAGTGGACATTCTCTACCTACATGTCCTTCTTGGTCGCAGTTGTAGCATCTCACTGGACCTCTACCCCCTGCTCAACCTCCTCTCAGGCCTCCCCCTTTCCCTCGGGGAGCTTTGTTCACTCTGTATGAAGGTCGGTCCAGTCGTTCCGCCAGTGCATCCAAAGCTCATTCTGTTGAGGCACAGGACTCACAATATATATTATGCGGAATGTTGGAATATTTTTGTAATATCAGACACAGGTGAGGTTGATGGCCCATGATATTCTTGCATATTTCACAATACTCAATGGTGGTTGGACTTTGTTGCGCGGGGAACCCTGTGTATTTCTGTTGCGATGGGTATAGTCCCTAGGTGTTTATTTGCACAACTCCTCCTAATGGTGAAGCCCCCTACACTCCTGCAGCTGATGTCCCCATGTTTTTCCCCCGTAACCGTGGACATTCAGTTACCACATGTCCTTCCATGAGACAATGTGTGCACCATACATTCGATCTTTCCAGCTGCATTGGTTGAATTTCTTTGAGTTTTTCTGTCAAACTCGCTATTTGATGTTGCAAACCCATTATATATGGGTCATGTACCACTGCTCCTCCCTTCAACTCTTGCAGGTATCCCACCATAGCTTCTATCTTCATTGCTTGCTCTAGGGTGTCTTGCAACATCTTGATCCTTTGTTGAGTTAATGGAGTCCGGGTCAAAGGTAGTAGAGCTTTGATGAACCAATCCCTCTGATGGTTTAGAACAATTGGATAGATGAGTTTTCCAATTGCGCCCTTGAATCTCCACATCAAATCCCAAGCAGTCTCTCCTTCCTGCTGCTTGATTTCCCACATTTCTGACAAGCCCTATTGGTCTGTTTGGGGCAGTTTGAACTCCTTAATGAAATCCCTCTTCACATCTTCCATCGCTGGATTTTGATGAGCTTCAGACCACTTCATAAACCAGCATAGGGCTCTCTCCCTAAGGTTGGTTTGAAATTATATCAACTTCCCCACATCTGGTGTCTGTCGCGCCCTCCAGATGGCCTCGCAGAGGTACCAGTGCTGTTCGACATCATCGTTACCCCTCCCAAAGAACTCTGGATACCAGGTAAGTGATCCCGCCATGTTCACTTGAGTAGGCATTATTAGAATGAAGTTGTTGGTTCCTAGTTGCGAGATTGTACCACTAGCAATCCTACTACTAATATCTATCATTGTTGGGGACTGTATACTATGCAACTTACTTAATTCACGCAACTTAACAAAAATTTCACTTAGGGGCTGATAGAGTACCAGGGGAAGGTTTGGACTAGAGCTACTTGAACTTTGGGGAATAGGAATACCTTGAGATATGGATGCCAGCCTTTCTTGGAATAGTTGCTCCATTGCAATGTGCATCTCCACATCGGACACCTCCTCTAGGCGCGCGTCTCTACCTTCTCCATCAGACTTCTTTCCTTTATCCATCTGGGCTAGGCTCCTATACACCTGCCAAACTTCTTTAATGGCCCCGCCTCTATCTTGGGGACCCACCTAAATTTTCATTTCCTTCATCATCTGAGGCGCCTCCTCTTTTTCCTTTCGACCACTTTCCTATCTCTTCAACTCCTTTATCACCCTCTCTCGCCACCTTTCTGCAATCTACGCCCTCCGATGTGCTTGTCACTCCCTGAGCCTGTTAGCGGTCTCGAAATCCATACTCCTACTCCCCTTTTTCACTGTTCTTATAGCATCTCTCCCTTAGTCCCTTCCCCCAGCACCAGAGGTTTTACGCTTCCATCTCTGCTTTTTGGAACCCCATTAGTCCTTCATCTACCATCAATGCTTTAATCCACAATGGGATCTCCTTCAGCAGCTTCCCCCTTAACTCAGATCTGAATGTATCTTCTACTCTCGAAAAATACTGGTAGCGCTCTGCTGCAAACTCCACTATGTATCCGTCCAAGGTAGATTCCACCCATAAATCTACAGCTCGGGTTAAATCAGCGTTTAACCGATGAAGGGCCACCAAATCTCTGTGCACCCACTTACAATTTATTTTCCGCGACTTTTCCCTGACCACCTTGGTCTGAAGCCTCCGAAAATAGTTATAGAGTTCTTCCAGAAACTTTCCCCAGAAGATTTCGTAGGTATCACTTGTAGAGTCGGAGAATAGAACCATATTCTTGATCGTTTTCTCCTTCTGTCGTCTCAGCTTAGCTTGCTGAGTGATGAACTAATCTAGGTGGTTATCCCACTAGCTTCGTATTTCTCTTTCAAAGCTCTGAGATACCATGATCTAGCTCCCAAATGAAGTTTCAGGTCCCGGCAACAGAAACATTTTTTGGCGAGGAAACAGGTCTCGCAGAGAAGACCTGGGTTCAGGTTAGGAGCCAACAAGTGTGTCCGCTGTAGTCTAGCACCACGTCGGCATTTTCACCCTGCTCCAAAGAGCTGGGAGTCTCACTCAAGGCGTGTCATGACCTTACTAAGATGGGGGATAGATCGGTATCGACATAAAGACATCGGTATGAAGAAATCAGAGCTATGACAAAGGTCTAAACAAACACATCATTCCCTCAAATATATCTCTTAGAAGTGCATTCAAACTTATAACACATAAAATTAAAAATCACCACTAAAACCTTTCATTCCAGACTACAACATATACTCATAATAGCAACTCCTGATTATATTATAAAGCAACCATCAACAACGGAACATTACAAAGCTCCTTAGCATGAGCTTGGACGGAAGAGAATACAAATGGTCCTATTGGACAAAAAGAAATACATAGATACAGAATAAGAGAGAGCAGAACAACATCACAGGGCTCTCCTATGGCTCCTGTCTTCTGACCCCGACTGAACCAACCCCTCTTTCCGTTGGTTGGCTGCCTATTTGATCTGTTGCTGCCCGACTAACAGTTCCTCCTTTCTCTTCACTATGCTGTCTTCTATTTCTTTCTGTTAATCGAGAGTTCTACTGCTTGTTTTCTACCATGCTCTTCCACCACTTGCGTCCTCTCCCGCAACAGCCATGCCACCTGTCCTCTACTCTTTTGCAACCATGACATCTCCCTGCCTACCGTGGTTGTGTTCTGCCACGTACTAGCCGCAACTCAAAAGCTGTTTAATTTAAAAACAAGGGCCCCAACACCTTGTCAGGTTATGATTCAGAGTCAGAGCATGCATCTGATTTAGAAGCCCTCATCTCGGCCATCAGCGACTGCTTGGCCCAACACTCACTTGTGTTGTGAGTGGAGCTCTTATGGAACTCACACCACTTTCCCGTGTCCTTCTTTGGCTTTACGGTGTTATTCTTTGCTTGTGGATTTGGCAGGTTGTCTTGGGCCACCATGCCTTAGCTTTGTCCTTTTTTCTGCAGTTTGGGGGCACCTTTCCCTTGCTTTTGATTCACAGATCCAAAGTCTCGCTTCTTCTATTTGAATTTTTTCTCAATCTAGGCAGCATACCAGTATGTCGTACCAAGCGAGGAGAAGTCGAGGAACTCCATTTCCTTCTAAATGTATCTATGCAAAAAAATTCAATACTTTAGCACCAAATGTTTCTTTGAATATTTGATACCCAAATTTTTTCGCTGGGTATGGAACAGATTCGTCAGCTCATGCACATCTTGATCCCTTTGTTGCCGCAGTGTGGTCCATTGTATGTACTTGTCCTCATAGCTCCCCACGGGATAGTATTGTTCCTTGATGACATCTCGAAAAGAATTCCAAGTGGGTACGGCTGAGAACAGAGAGGGTTATGTCTCATCCTTTTTCTCACAGTAGGTTTCCCACCAGTCCTTGACATGGGGGGTAGCTTTGAGGAGTGAAAAAAGAATCTTCTCTCGGTCAAAAAAGTCATGAACCGAGCAATATCCTTCTAATAGATTCAACCATCTATCTACGGCATCTGCATCTATTTGACCCTCAAATATTCGAATGTCAAAGTTTACTTGTACCTTAAAGGGAGTCGTGCCTCCAGAGTGGCTACTAGATGCAGATGCGCCACCAGTGGGTAGTTGTTGAAGGATCTGGGCAAAGTTATCCATCATCGCATTCCTTTGTTTTTTGAGGGCCTCCTCGAGCAATATTTTGATAGGATCTCCTCCTCCCTCATCTTTCTTTTCGTCCCCCATGGGCGTCTGTTAGGGTTTGAGAGGTTGATCTTGCAAAGGTTCCACCAGATCGAGCCCTAACTCCTTATACCCTGACCTCGTTGGGGACATGCAAAGAAGGATCGAGCAAAAGTAGACCGCTCTAATAACATTGATATGGATTTATGCAGGAACGCAAAAAAATACACATATAACCATAAATACAAAGATGCAGTGGAAATAACACTTCATTTCATTAATATCAAAGAACTGAAATTTGCTTACAGACAGAATGGAAATAAACTAGCTAGGGCGATGGTAGCTTATCTCTGAGAAGAGATGTGGCAGCTACAATCCTCTGAACTGAGTTACAATGAGGCT
Source organism: Pinus albicaulis (assembly GCA_034641835.2). NCBI lineage: Eukaryota > Viridiplantae > Streptophyta > Pinopsida > Pinales > Pinaceae > Pinus > Pinus albicaulis. The sequence goes on from MU968403.1 coordinate 11,709,667, forward strand.
CGAGGGCCTATTTATTATTTAGAAACAACGGAAAACCCTAAACGTCCAAAATCCTAACCCTAGGAGATGAAGCGCCAAAATTATGGGCGTCGTTTGGGTAAATTGGCATTTCAACTTCCCGGGGTCGTAACTTTGGCATACTATCTCCATTTGACGCACATGATAAATCGTTAGAAAGATCTATCCAAGGAATACAACTATTTCCGCAAATATCAATTTTGGAATGGAATCATATTCATCAAACAAACGATGCCCAAAAAACATCGTTTAGGGCCTCAAAACAGCTCTGGAAGTTCAGGACCTGAAAAACTGCTAAAAATAGTAAGTTGTGCCGAAACTGAAAAGCTGAAAGAGACAAGGGTGGGGCCCCAAGTGAAATAGTCAGGTGGCCACCAATATCCACCTAGATCATTCTAGATGCATTCAATAAATATGGTTTCTTTATCAGCCTCAGATAGTACATGTGTGGATTTTTTCTGGGTTCTGCATCAATGATTTGCTTCCCTTTTTCATTTCCCTTGTCCTATTCTGACTCATAATCAGAACATGCATCTAATTCAGATTCCTTTAATTCGGCCACTGGCGATTATTTGGCCTGAAACTCACTTGTGTTGTGAGTGGAGATGTTATGAAATTCACACTACTTCCGCGTGTACTTCTTTGGCTTTGTGGTGTTGTTCTGAGTTGCCCTGCTTTGTTCGGGGGCGCCTTTCTCTGGCTTTAGATTCACGGATCCAAAGTCTCGCTTCTTCTTCTTAAATTTATGCTCAATATTAGTGGCATATCGATATGTCGTGCAAAGCGAGATAATTTCAAGGAACTCCATTTCCTCCTGAATGCATCTGTGTAAATAGTTTCGGTACTTGAGCGCCAAATTTTTCTCTGAATCTTTAATACCCAACTTTGTGCGTAGGGTATGGAACAAATTATTCATCTCATGTACATCTTGATTCCTTTTTTGTCACAGCGTGGTCCATTGGATGTACTTGTCCTCATAGCTCCCCACGAGGTAATATTGTTCCTTGATTCCATTTCAGAACAAATTCCAAGTGGGTGCGGCCGAGAACAAAGAGGGTTCCCTCTCGTCTTTTTTTCTCACAGTAGGTTTCCCACTAGTAGTTGACATGCGGGGTGGCTTTGAGGAGCACAAAAGTAATCTTTTCTTGGTCAAAGAAATCATGGACAGAGAAATACCGTTCCAACAAATTCAACCATCTATCTACGGCATCTGCATCTATATAGCCTTCAAATATAGGAATGTCGAAGTTGACTTGTGTCTTGAAAGGAGTGGCGTCTCCAGAGTGGTTGTTGGATGCAAATGCGTCGTCAGTGGGTATTCGTTGAAGGATCTGGGAAAATTTGTCCATCATTGCGCTCCTCGTTTCTCAAGGGCCTTCTTGAGAAATAATTTGATAATATATCCTGCTCTGTCATCTTTCTTTTCTCCCATGGGTGGTCGTTAGGGTTTGTGAGCATGATCTTGCAAAGTTTCAACCAGATCAAGCCCTAACTCCTTATACCCCAACCTTGTTTGGGACATGCAAAGAAGGATCAAGAAAGTGAAGACCACTCTGATACCAATAATCTATACTTATGTAGGAACACAATAAACTTCAAAAATACACATAAACATAGAGATGTAGCAGAAATATAACTTCATTTCATTAATATCAAATGACTGAAATATGCTTACAGACATAATGGAAATAAACTAGCTAGGGTGTTGGTAGCTTATCTCTAAGAAGAGATGTGGCGGCTACAGGCGTCTGAACTGCATTACAATGAGGCTTCAAGGCCTATTTATGATTGATAAATAATGGAAAACCATAAACATCCAAAAACCTAACCCTAGGATATGAAGCCCCAAAAATATTGGCCCCGTTTGGGTAAATTGGTACATCAACTTCCCAGGGACGTAACTTTGGCATACAATCTTCGTTTGACACGCACAATACCTCATTAGAAATATCTATCTGATGACTTCAACTCTTGAGTGACCAACATCGATTACAGTCTTGTGTCGGTCTCCTTTTTCTCGAAAAACATTGTTTAGGGCCTCAAAACGACTCTAAAAGTTCAAGACCCGAACAAACTGCCAAAAATTGTAAATTGTGCTATAATTAAGGAAACTGAAAAGCTGAAAGAAACAAGGGTGGGGGTCCAAGTGGAATAGGTGGGTGGCCACCAATATCCACCTGGATCAGCCCATGACTACCATAACATCAATACATACAGTTTTTTTTCAAGGTAACAGGAAACCAAGGAAGGATCCCTAAAGATTGAATGGTTCTTCTGTTAAAAGCTAACAAATTTGAAGCATCGGACACAAGTTGAGGAGAAACCAAATATTTCCAAGCTGTGGAGGATAGAATGCTAATAGAAGAACCCTCGTCAATAACAGTGTGATGTATGCTCTTATCACAAGCCTTCACTATGATTTGAAATGGAATGTAAGAAGGGAGACAAGGCTCTATCAATTGATTCCAATCAAAGGCAATGGCCTCATTACTTGGAGGTAGTTCTATGAAAATAGGAGAAATTCCCCCTTCTTCAGTAAAATTAGAATAAACAAGAAGAACATGAGTGGTATGATCCTTAATCTCTATAATAAAAGTGTGATCGACTAAAGGTGGAATCAATTCAACCAATGGTTGGTTAGGAATAGACTCATGGGATTCACATTCAAAGAGAGTGGGATTGACTAAATATGGATTTGGGTCAATTACTTCATCAACTAGTATAGGATTCAGGGAAATTTTTTGGTATTGAGAAGCAGTAAGGGTTTCCAACAGTTTGTTGGCTTCATCCAAACAAGGTAAAAGGTTAATTGGATGATTCCCTTTACATAACTTACAGGGAATCTTAACTTTTCCTTTCTTCCTGAGAAAATTATTATCACATGATATCGAGAGACAGATAATAAGGGATCACATAAGCCTATGGACAACACTTCTAACATCTGTGAAATATCGAGGAAATCTCTTAGAATGTGATCTCCCTTACAAATCATGCAAGGGAATTTTACTTTACATGGCTTTGAATGTTTCTCAACATTATTTGCATTCATATCAATGGTTACTTGTTTTCCCCCTTGCTTATTTGGCTTCTTCGTGTTCTTCCTTTTATTCTTCTTCTTATCCTCCTAGTTACTAGAACCAATTCCTTCACCGAGCGAGGAAGAATAAAGGTAGAAAGAGAGATTGGATGAAGAAGGAAAAGGTTCAACTTTAGGATCAAATTTAGGTTGATTTTCTTCAGGTGGAGGACTCAATTGTGAAGCAGTTTGGACATTTGGAACCAAGGAGGTTGAAAACGACCAAACGAGTAAACATATGGTGAATTCAGGAAGGGACAACGTAGCCATATAAGGAGCACCAATATTTCTAAAAGAGGGAAAAGGAATAGGATTCTCATCAAAAGATTTTCCTTTACTGGTAGAATCCATAATTGTTGACATTAGATTCAACCTAAGGTCTACTAAGGAATATAAAGTGAGTGAATTAATTGAGTTTAGAAATTAAAAACACAAATAAAAATAAAAAGGGGTAGCTAGGCAAAAGGGTTTACCAAGTCACTGTGAACTGCAATATACCATTTTCAGTATGTACCAGAAATATCCCCAAAAAAAATTTTGGCATGACAGTTAACAAGGCAGTCGACTCAGTTACCTATGGCATGATTTCAAAATAGTGAGGACTTCCGAAATATACCTAAAGATACATGGAAGCGTAGTTCGTAGTTGCCTAATTTGTCATGTATGATGGGAACCATTCCTATAAACTCCTCATACGTGGAGCGTCATTCCGATATACTTGAGGGTACCTGGAAGAATGATCCTATATACTCGGATGTAGGTGGAATATCAACCACCTCCGAAATGTAACGATGACAAGTGTAGAAATTATATGCACTAAGCATGCATATGTCGTAGATCCACCTGATCTCACAATATTTAACTTCTTGCAAAATACTGAATCATTCCACTTGTTAATCTTTTGCGGAAAATTAATTGCACACACATGTAAAGCATAAATAAAAATAATCGCACATAACATAGTTGTTTTTAACTAGTTAAGCCTGAAGCTGAAAAACCCAACTATATATTATGTATCATGGATATAATATGAAAATCTCATACAAAGCTTAGTACATCAAGCTCTCAGTACAAAACAATCATCATACACTAATCAGGAACAATCTTGCAAATCCATGCACCGATCTTTGCCTCCTGCTAGCCTGCCTCCACTGCGCAATCCCTGCTGAAGAATAGCCCTGAATGAATTCGAATTACTCTTGCCTTGACTGTACAATCCTCATTGGCAACTCCAATGTGTGTGTGATGCAATCAATGCATCACTATAGTCACAACAGATAGTCTATCTTGCCCTTTCACCTATCTCTCCACTGGGTCTCCACTGAAACTTCCATGCACTGTAGTTAACTGTTGTATTGTTCAGTTGATTAATGAGTTATTATTTGTGAATTAATTCACTCCACTCTCACTAGTGTATCAATCAGTTAGACTAGATACAACTAGCTCAACTGAGTCTAACTGAGTTAAACTGAATACAACTCCATAACTACTTCTTCCAACTGTGTCATAACTCTGCCACTTGAGTTCTAACTAATTCCTCCATGCATTAGCTCCAGTAAACCCTTGGGAATTGTGTAATTTCCTCAGTCCACTGATGTGCCACATCTGTGCACTGAAACAAAGTGCTCCAAGAGAATAAGTTGTTGTTTAGTGTCTGATTATTATTAAGAGCTAATAATAATTGACATGCATCTATTTTTAGATCAGCGATCTATAAATAGACTCTGCCCAATATTCTAAAAATATAATTTCATCTATTTTTCCAACTTGATCAACCATCCACAAATAGCATCCTGCAACTTCTGAAATATGATCACCGTGTCTAAAAATAGACATAGTCTAAAAATAGACTTGCGCCAAAAATAGCCTGCAGGCGCACTTAGTGAAGGAGACTCTTTTCACTAAGCTCATCATCTTATTGAATCTCAACACTCCCTCTCAACAAGATAGGGATTATCCTTCACCCTGATCCTGCCTCTATGGTATTTGAATTTTCTCCTGGTGAGCGCCTTTGTCAGAATATCTGCATCCTGATCCTCCGTAGGAATGTACTGAAGCAACATGATCTTCCGCTGCACACAATCTCTGATATGATGATACCAGATATCAATATGTTTATATCTATCATGAAACATAGGATTAACTGAGAGTTTAATGCAACTTTGATTATCACAATGTATCACCGTGGGATCTAAATGTGAACCGAACAAACCAACCAGAATCTTCCTCATCTAGATAGCCTCACATGCAGCTTGACTTGCAGCCATGTATTTTGCTTCTACTAAACTGAGTGCCACGGATCTTTGTTTCCTGCTGTACCAAGAAATTACCGTAGATCCAATACTGAAAATCCCTCCTGATGTGCTCTTTCTGTCTGTTGGCCTTCCTGCCCAATCTGCATCCATGAAGCCATGCAACTTCACCTCATTCGTCTGTCTGTACCATAAACCATACTCAGATTTTCCACTGAGATATCTCAAGACATGCTTGCCTGCCTTCCAAAAGAGCTTGGTAGGCTTAACCATAGCTTGTGAAAGTTGGTTCACCGCAAAGCATATGTCCGGTCTTGTATTGAATAAATACATGAGCGAACCCACCAACTGTCAATAGAGAGTGGCATCCACTACCTCTGCCGATGTAGCATCCTCTTTCTTCCAATTTCATGGAAGAGGAGTGTCGATAGGCTTGTAGCCTTGCATGTGAAACTTCTCCACTATCTCCTGGGCATACTTGCCTTGAGACACAAACAGTTCACCTTCCCGCTACCATATTTCCAATCCAAGGAAATAATGAAGGAGGCCCAAATACTTCATCTCAAACTCCTTTGTGAGATCTGTCTTGCATGATTGTATCAACTGCTCATCACCTGTTAGTATTAAATCATCAACATAAATTACAATGATTAAAGGCTTACCCTCCACCACAATCTGGTACAGGTCTGCATCCGCCTCACTCTTGGTGAAGCCAAGTCTAGTGAAATAGTCGTTGATCCGAGTGTACCAAGCACGGGGTGCTTGTTTCAGTCCATACAGTGCTCTTTTGAGCCTACACACATGCGACTCATTGTTGAAGATCTAAAATACTTCAGGCTGCTCAATGTACACCTCTTCCTCAATGATCCCATTAAGGAACACAGTCTTGATATCCATCAGATGAATGTGCCAAACCATCTGCGTTGAGAGAGCAAGGATGGTCCATATAGAAGAATACCGTGTGACAGGTGCAAAGGTTTCTTCATAGTCAATCCCCTTAATCTGTGAGAAGCCTCAGGCAAGAAATCGTGCCTTGTACTTCTTGACACTCCCATCAGCAGCTTGCTTTACCTTGTATATCCATCTTGATCTTACAACTGATTTTCCCACCGGCCTTGGAACAATCTCCCAAGCATTGTTTCTGACAATGGAGTCATACTCCTCCACCATGGCATCTACCCATGTGGGCTCCTACACTGCTTCTTCAAAAGAAGATGGCACTGTCATGATACACTTGCTCATAAGAGCCATGTATCTATTAAATCGGTCAGGTGACTATCTCTGTCTGCACTGTGATGTAGGGACTCCTACATTCTGTGCCGCATCAAGCTTCAGTCTCTCAGCCTCTGTGGTACGCTTTCTGCCTTATCTGATGTTTGGTTCTACATGAGTGGACTCCTCCACTCCATGAATCTCCTCCTGTGGTTGATCCACATCCAGAGGCTCATCTTTGGGAATAAGAATTTCGTCCTCCGCATGCAAGTGTAGCTCCCTCTCAAGCGACAACTTCATGGTTTTCACCTCATTGAATTTTATATCTCGTTGCACAACAGTCATCCGACTGTCTGGAAAATACACACGATAATTATGGGGTGTTTCTGTGTACCCCACAAATGTCCCAACTTCTGCAGTCAGCTCCAGCTTCTTCCTGGTGTCCTTTGTCACATGAATGTAAACAAGTGAACCAAAAATCTTCAAATGAGAAATATCAGGCTTCTTACCAGTAAAATCTTCTACAGGTGTACTCATGCCAAGTACTCTATGAGGACAACAGTTTTGCACATAAACCGCAGTGTTGCATGCTTCCGCCCACAAGTGCATCGGTAGGCCCTAGTCATGCAACATCGCTCGTGCAGCACCCACGATCGTTCTGTTCTTTCTCTCCGTGACCCCATTCTGCTGTGGGTTATGAGGCACTATAAGTTATCTTCGAATTCCTTCTTTGCTACAGAAGTCTTTGAATTCACCTGAGATGTATTCACCACCATTATCGCTCTGTAGAGATTTCACTTGCTTCCCCGACTCCTTCTCCACCAATTCCTTGAACTCACAGAACTTTGAGAACGTTTCACTCTTCTTCTGCATGAAGAAGATCCACCATCTACGAGAATAGTCATCAACAAATATCACATAATACCTTTGTTTTGTTGTTGAAGCAACCGAGAAAGATCCACACACGTCTGTGTGAATTCTCTCCAGGATCACCGAAGCACGGTTCTCCTTCTCATGAAAGGTGGTCTTCAAAAACTTACCCATAGTACATCCCTTGCACTGATCTAATTGCGCAAGAGTATCCTTGGGAATTCCAATAGAAATTTGCTAAAAAATCTTACAAGTGCCATGGTGAAGATGGCCCAATCTCCTATGCCATAATTCGCCCTCATCCCGTCTCACCACTTCTTCTGCTTTGCCCACCATTGCAGCGCAGCCATCTACCTCTAGCTTGTAGAGATTCTTAATTCGAACCGCTATCTTCTTGGTTTGGCCCATTGTTTTATGTCGAAGGAAGGCTTTTCCCTCACTGAAAACAACATCATAACCTTTGTCTTCCAACATTGCGACTGAGACCAAGTTCTTCTTAAGAACTGGAACATGCATAAAAATTTTCAACAAGAATGGATTACCGGACTCCCTCTCAAAGGTAATGGTCCCAATTCCAGTCGCACTGTACCGACCATCGTCACCCATCTCTATATGCATCTAGAGGTCCTTCTCCTCCAAGTCACTAAACAACTCTTTGTCTCCCGTCATATGGAAAGACGCACCACTATCAAGATACCACACCGATCACATACCGCTTGAAACCAAGCATGCAATCAAAGAGAAATCAAGTTAAAATTGCGAGGCTAAGGCCTCTCCAGCTACAAATCCAGCAGCCTTCTTGTTCTTCTTCTTTTGTGGAAAGTTAGTGGCAAAATGCCAATGTTCGTGACAGTGAAAACACTTCACTTTGAACAAATCCTGCTTCTTGCCTTTAGCTTCGGATTTTGAAGGATGTTTCTTCCCCTTCCCTTTCCTTGCTTTGGAAGCCAAAGTGAAATTCTCTTCATCTTCATTCTTTGATGAAGATCCATCCCTGGTACCCCGCCTTATCTCCTCCTGCACAAGATCCGACCAAAGTCGCTCCCATCCCGGCAGTTTCTCTCGTCCATTAACAGAGTCTTTATAGATATGCCAACTCTTCGGAAGCCCAAGGAGAGCCAAGCTCACTAAGTATTCATCATCAACAGTAACCCCCACACTTCCCAGTTCATCCTTGTAGTGGAAAAACTTCGTGAGGTATTTTGGAATACTGTCGCCTTTCTCCATTTTTATTTTTCTGAGCTTGTCTTTAAGCGCCAACTTCCTCTGGTCACCTATGCTTTGGAACAATTCTGTCAAATCCTTCCACATTAAGAATTGAGTGGCTTTCCCATGAAGGCTGGACACAATATGGTCCTTCACACCTTCCAACAGAATCCTTCTCGTCTTTGCTGTCTGCTTTTTCCATGCGTCAAGTAATGCAGCATCGCTAGATCCTGGCTTAGGAAAATCGCTATCAATGAATTCCTTCAATCCATTATCCTCCAGAACTGCCTCCATCCTATCCTTCCAGACTATGTAATTTGAGCTCTCATCAAGGGCATACTCCAATCGCAACCCATTGAAATACATTTCAATGTATACTCGACTTCTGCACCAAGAATCTTCTGTAGCAAATTCAAATTGTCCACCAGCACAAATTCACTTTACAATTGCAATCTTCAATTAAAAATGCTCTGATACCATGTATAAATTATATGCACTAAGCATGCATATGTCCTACATCCACTTGATCTCACAATATTTAACTTCTTGCAAAATACTGAATCATTCCACTTGTTAATCTTTTGCGGAAAATTAATTGCACACACATGTAAAGCATAAATAAAAATAATCACACATAACATAGTTGTTTTTAACCGGGAAAGCCTGAAGCTGAAAACCCCAACTATATATTATGTATCATGGAGATCATATGACAATCTCATACAAATCTTAGTACATCAAGTTCTCAGTACAATACAATCATCATACACTAATCAGGAACAATCTTGCAAATCCATGCACCGATCTTTGCCTCCTGCTAGCCTGCCTCCACTGCGCAACCCCTACTGAAGAATAGCTCTAAATCAATTCAAATTACTCTTTCCTTGACTATGCAATCCTCATTGGCAACTCCAATGTGTGTGTGTTGCAATCAATGCATCACTATAGTCACAACAGATAGTCTATCTTTCCCTTTCACCTATCTCTCCACTGGGTCTCCACTGAAACTTCCATGCATTGTAGTTAACTGTTGTATTTTTCAGTTGATTAATGAGTTATTATTTATGAATTAATTAACTTATTAATTCACTCCACTCTCACTAGTGTATCAATCAGTTAGACTAGATACAACTAGCTCAACTGAGTCTAACTGAGTTAAACTGAATACAACTCCATAACTACTTCTTCCAACTGTGTCATAACTCTGCCACTTGAGTTATAACTAAGTCCTCCATGCATTAGCTCCAGTAAACCCTTGGGAATTGCATAATTCCCTTAGTCCACTGATGTGCCACATTTGTGCACTAAAACAAAGTGCTCCAAGAGAATAAGTTGTTGTTTAGTGTCTGATTATTATTAATAGCTAATAATAATCGACATGCATCTATTTTTAGATCGGAGATCTATAAATAGATTTCACCCAACATTCTAAAAATATAATTTCATCTATTTTTCCAACTTGATCAACCATCCACAAATAGCATCCTGCAATTTCTGAAATATGATCACCATGTCTAAAAATAGACATAGTCTAAAAATAGACTTGTGCCAAAAATAGCCTGCGGGCCCACTTAGTGAAGGCGACTTTTTTCACTAAGCTCATCATCTTGTTGAATCTCAACAACAAGTAACGACAACTCCTACGTATAACAACGTCAGAGCACGTCTTCTAGCCTATACCACTATGTGTGTCATTAATGTTCCAAATTATCCTTAGGTTAATTTAATAAATTTTAAAGTTGATATTGATTTAAGTTTTATTTTCAAGGCTCACAAAACGAATTCACCTGAACTCCCTATGATGCAACTAGCATAATAAAAAGAAATCTTTTTATTTCAGTCAAGATCTATCTGGGGGAAGGAAGAAACAAACAATGATGCAGAAAAAAAATGTGCAGCAAGCAAGAACTTCCTAACTAGATATATCTTTCAATTTCCCTATTTCAATTCAAAATTTGAAAGCCCTAAAATATTCCAAACCATGCAATGTAATCTTATGCAAAAATTGCAATGAAAACTATGTAAATGTAATCTATGCAAAAACTGCCATGAAACCTATGCAAATGTAATCTATGCACAATTTCCTTTCGTGTTGTGAAAATGAGAATTATAACTACGCAAATGTAACCTACGAAAGAGAATTCTTTAAAACAAATAGAAGATGACTCCAAATAAATTAACAAACAATATAACAAGACTAATTATGAACAACAATACCTTCCTTCACTAATGTAATGAAAGACCCAATCAAGTGTAAGGAAAGGAAATTCCCAAGGAAATAAAATGTAACCTGAGAGTTCATTAATAGAGGACTCAAACTGAAATTGGGTGAAAATTCCAAAGATCAAAATATATGACACTCAAAGGTGATTAACACTCATACACAATTCATCAAAAACACTCAAAAAAAATTTAAGAAATTGAAACAAACCTCTGAGTAGTGACCAAAGGCAATCACACTCAAATTTAAACACAATATCGTCTTCAGAGAGACAGTGACTGGTTCAAAGACTCTGGAAAAAACACAACAACAAAACGGAACTCAGAGCAAGGCATAGAAATTTAAATTTGTGCATCCTATAGGATCATCTCAGGTGAAGTATGGGCACCAGTGCAAACCATCGCACCTATAGAGAGATACAATTGTGTTGGGTTGCTCTGACTCAAAATAGAATGTGCATTGGGACTTATTTTTCTCAAAAGATGAAAAAAAAACCCTACCAAGCTCACAATTATACTTTCCTAAGGAAATTTGTTTTCTGACCAAGTTAAATTAAGTCACGTTAAAAGATCCTAAAAGACTAGGCAAAGGAAACCACTAAAGGAACATCTCGTTCCCTAGTGGAGTCGCCAAGTTGTTTGACGAATAATTATCTTCTGCAGACATAAGTGAACTCCCTAGATCTAGTGGCTTGATCTAGAAACAATGGGAACAAAAATACTAATGCTTTCCTTAGAGAAATTAGAACATGGAGGAAAGACCTACCTGGAATCTAATGCAAATTCTCCTATTCTACTTGCTTGCAAGCTTTAACTCCAACTCCAAACGCTATAAATAATACCTACAAAACATCTAAAACAAGAAAGAGCATTACAAATTACAAATATCACGTATGAACATCTCTAAACAATGAGGCGAGAAGGCATTGTAATACATATGCATTAATAAGACATAAGCATGAGAAAACAAAGCACTTTTTGTATTAATGATTGTAGGAGAAATTACGTCAAACCTTGACCTTGTAGATGTCTCCCAACTATATTGTCCTTCCTTTGTCACAAATCAAACCTTAAATCAAAACTTAAGTGCATGGATGGATAATGGATTACTAGGCACAAAGTAGCAGCATGATGGCATAACTAAGAGACTCCAAAATCCAACCCATACTCCATGGGAGGCAGTTAATTATAGGGTAAATAGGGTGGTTTAGGATTTACCAATCTAGGACTTAGATCCACATATGAGGGAGGATAAGCTCTAGGGATAAGAGATAAGAACTCAAGTATACGAGTTCAAGATCTTATTTAATATTAAATGGTTAAAACCACTTGGGAAGCTTGTGGAAAGATAAGTTTTTTATTGAAGTCTAAAGGCCAAAGGGAAAGTAAGATAGGTCTAAAAATCAGGATTTTGAGCTAATTAACCCAGAATTATTGGAATTTTTGGGGAGATAATGTTCTAGGATTTGAAGGGGGTGTATTCAAAGTGTTAAAGGATGATGATTGATCTAGTTTCCAAGTCATTTGATTGGATGTGACAAAATGACTTGTAACAAATGGTACCCAAGGTAGACCCTAGAGTCTTCATTGATTGATTCATGGGAATAAACATGTCACAATTATGGGATTTGAACTTGGGTAGATATAATAATAATTTTTCCCTACCCAACCAATTGAGCTAAACCCACTTGAAGAAATGACCTCATTTTTTACTATAAATTAATGACTTTGGTAGAAATTTCAAGTATGAGAAATTTTTAATCTTATCAAATACCATTGCATGGTGGAACAATGTCTTTAGGGATTTTTTCAATCATAAATTGAGTGAAATTATCATAGATTTAAATAAATGAAAACTTTGATTTATTTTTTAATCATGTGTGACAAAATTCCATTACAAGATCAAATAAGTCCACCTTTATATAAACAATTTTTATATAATTTTAATTTAACATATTTTTTAAATAAATTAATATATCATATTATGTATTTTTTAATATTTTCAAAAACAAACAACATTTAGTTTATAATATTGTGTTCTTATAGGAAATATATATTAAATTTTTTATTTTTAATATGTTAATTTTAAAATAAATTTAATATTATATCATATTCTCTTCCTACAAAATGTAAAATATGTGTACTACGTTCAATAATTTATCTTAAACATAAATTATGGGTTTGTTGATGGTGTTGGACCTGCCAACATTTAGGGGATCTCCTCGATATGAAGTCCCAACTAGACCTCACATTGCTTGGAGTAGGAGTCCTAGAAGTGGGGTGTTAATGATTTGACTTGTGTTTTATGGAAATCAAACCTACGGATAGATATGTTTTCCCTAAGTGTGGTGGTCGCACTTAGAACAATAGAAGAAAGATATTTTCCCTTTCCTTAAAATTAATAGATAAGGGAAGAATACCTACTTTTGATATTTCTGTTATTCCTTGCCTCCCTTTCGTCACTTTCGTCACTCTCAATCGAACTGAACTCGCTTGATTGGTACCTACAATGGAAAACAGAAGACATAAAATGACATAAAGGAAAATGATCTATTCATGTTAAACAAATTGAAACGAATCTGTGTCAACCTGCACAAACTGAATGATACCTGTGTACATGATCCCTTCCCTACACCATTTTCTGATGAAATCCTTGATAGTGTGGGAGGGCATAAGCATATTCGTTCACTGATGGGTTTTCGGGCTACCATCAGATTAGAATCACACCAGAAGATCACAGCAAAACTATGTTCTCCACCGAATGGGGATCCTTCCAGTACACCGTCATGCCATTTGGGCTCAAAAATGCCCCTGCCATCTTTTCACTGGTACTGATCGTTGTATTAAAGGAGTTCATTCACAAGTTCTTGGAGGTATACTTCAATGATTGGACAATATTTGGATTGGTAAAGAAGCACGTCTCAAACTTGCGCATGATGTTGGATGCCTGTAGAAAGAACCAAATTTCCCTAAATATTAAGAAGTGCATACTCTGTGTACCTTTTGGGATCTTGTTGGGTCACATAGTCCGTCGGCATGGACTAATGGTTGACCCTGCCAAGGTAGCAGTTATCATCAACTTAGCAGTCCCTACAACTGAGAAACAGCTGTGCTCCATCCTCGGGCACATGGGCTACTACAGGAAGTTCATTCAAGGGTACACACTGATCATGGCACTCATGGAGAAGTTTCCAAAGAAGGAAGTTTTGTTTTTTTGGGACACGAAGTGTCAGAGGAGTTTTTAGCTACTCAAGGAAAATATGGTCTATGCACCTATCCTCATATTTCCTGATTGGGCGAAGGTTTTTCATGTCCATGTAGATGCTTCAGGGATCGCCCTGGGAGTTGTCCTTATGCAGCCCAGGAAGGGGGACATTGACCACTCGGTTACGTTTGCTAGTAGAAAACTCTCTGGTGCAGAGCGTAACTACTCCACTATTGAGCGCGAGGGGTTGGCCATGGTATATGCCCTGCATAAATACCGAAATTATCTACTAGGAGGGCACTTCAAGATGTTCATGGATCACTCCGCTTTGAAGTACCTAGTCAATAAGTCTGTGTTGGGGGGGAAAGATTTGCCGATGGTTATTGTTATTTCAAGAATGTGAATTTGAGATCATTGTGAAGCCGGGGAAACTAAATGTTGGACCAGACCACTTGTCCTGAATCAAGAGTGGTGAAGAATCAACCAACCTAGAGAAAGGATTGCCCAATGTGCAGTTATTCGCTATTAAGATGGTTGATGCACACTTTGTTGATATCATTCAATTCTTAACTACGGGGATGGCACTTGTAGAGTATTCGGTAAAACAAAAAAAAAGAGGTGGTAACTCGCGCAGTGGACTTTACCATCATAACGGGCCATTTGTGTAAGCTGGGAGCTGATGAGGTACTGTGAAGGTAAGTTCTAGAGCATGAAAGACAAGCCATTTTAGCAGAATCCCATGGAGGCATAGTAGGAGGTCACTACGCAGGGAAAGCGACGGCACAAAAGATCTTAAGAGCTGGGCTGTGGTGGCCCACACTGCATAGTGACTCTTACGACTATTTCAAAGACTTTGATACATGCCAAAGGACAGGAAGACCATCACGCAGGGATGAAATGCCCTTACAACCATAGATGGCACTACAGGAATTTGATAAATGGGTAATCAACTTCGTTGGGCCCATCAACCCACCAGGTAAGAAGACAGGTGCTCGCTACATCATCACTGCGACTGATTATGTAACCAGATGGACTGAAGCGGAAGTTGTAAAGGATTGTACTACAGATACCACTGTGCACTTCATTTTTTAGCACATTCTCACTAGGTTTGGTTTTCTGAAGATCATGATGAGCGATAGAGGTTAGCATTTCGTTAATGAAACAATACAAGATTTGACCAAAGAATTTCCAAACCACCATGCAAAAAGTGACCCATATCACCCACAGGAAAACAAAACAGTAGTAGCTTTTAATAAAATTCTGGAACAGGCACTGACCAAGATTTTTAATGTTGATCGAAATGATTTGGACATGCGCATCCCATCGGTCCTTTGGGCCTATTGAACCACGTGCAAGAAATTGACTGGGAAAACGTCATTTCGGATGGTTTATGGAAAGGAGGCCATTATGCCCATGGAGTATATTGTTCCTAGCTTGCGCATCGTAGCCTTTATGAGCATGGCGGAGCCCGACATCATGGAGGAACACTTAGCTCAGCTCGTCGTCTTGGAGGAAGATCGCTTTATTGCTAACTTTCATCAGCAAGTTCAGAAGGCTAGGGAAAAAGCATGGCATGATAGACATATTCAGCAGAAGGTCTTTTCGGAGGGAGAATTGGTCCTGCTATACAATAGCCAGCTTGCAAAACACTTGGGGAAGTTCCGTCAGCACTGGCTGGGGCCCTATATGGTAAAGGAAATCACTGACAGAGGAGTTGTCCAATTAGCTACATTGCGTGGTGATTTTGTACCAGGATATGTTAATGGCAGTCATCTCAAACCATACCAGATCAAGTGACTATATGGCCAGAGTACCTGCCTTGGGAGGGATGCATGCAGGCAAGAGGAGAAACGCAGGCAGGCCCGTTATACGCCCAGGGGTCGACCGCAGGTCAGGAAGCCCAGGGAGGTGTGCTGGGAGCATAAGGGTAATACACAGCTGCAAAAACTAGCCATTGGAACAGTACCGTTGGGTAAAAATCCAAATTTACCATTGGAAGGAGTGGGCAGTAGGAAATTAATGTGGCGATTTTCAAAGATTTTTTACCGTTTCCATGATGGTAAGTTTCATCAGACCGTTGTTCACTCTTCAACGCTATAAATGGAGGAGGGCAGCTCCGAATTGGGTTCCGCATGTGCTGAAAATATTGTGCCTTGAGAATTGCCATAACTATCGTGCTCTTTTCATGTTTGGGCGTGCTACCACTTCTGATAGTAGTAACCCCGAGTTCATCTTCCAAGCGAGAATGACTACGACCAATCTCATTGAATCATCGTAGACTGTGGCCTCTATGGAGCTAGCTTCCGATGAAGTATTGGAGGTCACCCAAGAAGTCGGAGTAGTTTTGTCCACACCAACCAAGGGGAAGCAGGTGGAGAAAAATAAGAGTAAAGGGAAGGGCCAAGAGCAAGGGCAGGGGAGGGCTAGGAAATGGGCTGGGGGGAAGCCGCGCACCTCCCCTCGGAACATGCAAACTCCCTGAATGGTGCCTAAGGCACGTTCTCCTAACCCAGCAAAGTGACCTCTGTCTGCGCAGGAAGAAGCTCGGCTCGCTACCCCAATCACGTGGCTACCGCCCTAAGTTCGGCCCCTAATGCCCTCAGTGCGCATGCCTAAGAATCTCGAGGGTCTGCACTCCTATATGCAAATTCTGCTAATTCTAGGAGAAGTCCCCATAATTGGAGAAGCATACGGCAAGCTCTCCTCAATCAAGTTTGATGATCACGACCTGACCAACCTGGAGGCCTTCCCAGAATTGGCACCTAAGCTATACCTCGAAAGAGTACTGGAGGACGACGTGCTACAGGCCGTAACAATGCCGTGGGCGCGCGAGTTAGAAAAATTTGGATTACCATGCTTGTTGCGGATACCTCACTTTGGCCGATACAATGTAACTGACCAAGTCGTGCGACAGCTGCTAGCCCTGATCCATGACGGCAGCCTGTGGATCCAAGACCACATTCCCCTCGATGCTGCCCTGATTCACTACATCACTGGTCTTCCCATGGAGGGGCCAAATCCCATGGAGCATGTCAGAAAGAAGTATGAGCAACATATCGCTGACAAGGTGCGCGAAGACTACCATGTTGAGCACAACACCAGAGGGTTCATAGACAACACAATTGATGACCCTGGAGTGCGCATGGGTACCTTGTTGCTGGCTTGCAAGATGATGTGCAAGTGCCAGGCCACAACTTTCCCCGCCTATGTGATTCAGCTGGCAGGCTGCTACAAAAAAAGGGTCTACTTTAACTGGTCGCATTTCCTCTTCACTGAGTTCCTGGAAAACATGTGCGATGCCCACGATCACGGGAGGTCGTTTTGCTACTCTTGGTTGTTGCTCTTAATTGCATTGGTTGCATGGGAAGCCCCTAAAGGATCGGTCCTCCCTAATCTTGAACTAGACATGTGTGAAGGGGCGCGATACGCGAACTTATGGGATTCAACGGATGAGCAGCAGATTAAGGAGAACAAAGTTTGTTGGGTGCTATTTTAGAGAGTGCTCATTGCAGCTATTCACTCCTGACCACGCTTGTCGCCGGTGGTCTACGAAAAATACAAGAGCATCGCAGCATTCCAGGTCACAATGCACAATGTGCAGATTCAGGGCTATAAGGATGCAGCTTGGATGTCACTGCCTTACATGGTCGCCGATGAGGAAATCGACCGGCTCATCGCCACTTGGCCACCACACTAGAGATTGGGATTCAAATCGGGCGTGGCTGACATAGCTGGTACAAGCACAGTCCCGAAGACCACCCCGCCTGATACCCCCAAGGGTGCAGAATGACGTGGCCCAGAAGACTCCGCCAGAACGAAGGACACAACGCAGGGAGTGAAGTAGGAATTGCATTAGGACATGGACAGAGAGGGTCTTGATGCGCAGGGTGCTGATTCCCTGCGTGGTATGAAATGAACATCCGAACCTCTCAAGGGCTGACGAACGAAGCGGCGGGCTACGATGCCCACTAGGGAGACTGAGGTTACTTTAACTGAGGAAGATTTGGAACAAATCGCAGATGCGGTCACCCTCGCTTCAAAAGATAGATCGCTTGCCTTAGAAGAGTAGCAGAAGGTCATAGTCTCCGCATTACAATCTAAGCTCCAAGCTCTGCAGCTCAAGGTCGATATGCTGCAGACGAGCGTGGTTCAAGCGAGGCTGCCTCCAGCAACCAGCACTGAGTTGATCGTCATGATTGAGAGCCGCCTATGCCCCCTACCAGGCATAGCAATCACTCTCAGTCTACTTGTCTTATGCACGCGAGTCCATGCCTACACAGAAGTACATCTGGACTTGGCCCGACTTCCACACGAACCGTTGTAGGTTCTCCATACATCCCTCTTTGAGGAAATCCAGCACAGAGACCGTTGGGTACAGCAGTAGCTAAGTACAGCCGAGCAGATAATCGTTGAAAAGACCACTAAGGCATCCTAGGCATAGGCTGCGTGCATCCTTGACGCTGCGCAGCAGACCGAGTTGGAGCGTCTGATCAGTAGACTATGCGCAGATGTGATTAAAGACATCCCAGCCTCTGCCACCCCATAGGCCAAGACTGAGGGACTTGTCGCAGCTTTGAAGGCTTCTAGGACTGAGATCCAGAATGTCAAGACCAAGATGGAGTAGCAGATTGCTGCGTTGCAGGCCAAGTTGCAGTCGGAAACTCTGCCTGAGGTACGAGCCCAGAGAGCTGCGCTGGTCACAGAAGCCACGAATACCATTACACCTCAGATCGCTCAGTGCGTAGAATTGCTTGAAACGGCTATGCAACTATGATCTAAGGTGCAACGCGACCCTCTCCTGCGCTAATTTACTTAAGAATTGCGCCAGAAGGAAGAAGAGTTCGAGCAACTGGAAGCTACAATGACCACTCTGGTCCCAGCTAAACGCCTGGCACGTCTACATGCCATCCATGCACTCAGAGATGATCTGGGAGAGCTCCACCACAAGAAGAAGGTTATGAGTGACCACCTCAAGCCATGGGCCAATGAAGCCCTCAAGATATCTCAGGACGTCGATGTTGTAGTAAAACAGCTGAATCAGACCCTGGAAAGTGTGATTGCTTCCATTGAAGGCCCAACTTCGTAAAAGTTGGTGGAAATTGCATAGAACACTGCCGCGCATAGTGAAGGAGTGTTTCCCCCTCTGGTCGATGCCATCAAGCATCTCTAGGAAAATATGCAAACCCCACGGCCACTGTGACTCGGGATGACTCACAAGATTGTGTTGGGGACCTGTTGGAACAGGGTCCCCTAGCTGCGTTTTGATATGTTCCAAAGCTGCGTTTTTTATATATTTTTGTAGTAATTGGTCTTGCATAGGGGCTTTGGGGTGGGTCAAAGTCCCCAATGTGTTGTAATGGGTCAAAGGGTAGACCTAGAGTCTGCAAACCACTGTTTGCGAACCACAGGATAGCGCTGGCTATGATGATATAAATAGATGGGTAGTTTGAGTCTAAGGGTAAGTAAGAAAGTAAGATTGATGCTACGAATGAATTGTTGAGATTTTTTTGGGGTATTTTTGGGTAAGGACTCCTGCTGGCTGTGTGCATGAAGATCCTTAGTCCTGCTGTGTGTGGACCCCGCTGGTTGTGTGCCGGGACTGTGATTTGGGTTTGTAACTTGGTTTTGGATATTAATGAATGCGGACTCTATTGAAGTATCTTTATGTTATCTGAATTGGTTGTGTTTATTACTGGATTACCTCCTTTTTATTTGAATAAGCTGCAATTATATCTACGATATATGAATTAGTTGCGATTGTGATGTTCTATGGTGATGATTGTTGATCCACACGTGGATGCGAATGTGCTGATCATATCTGTTTCATAATAGTAGCTTTGTTTATGTTTACATGTTGATTATACTATACTTAAGGTCCCAATAATAGGCTTGTTCCTATGCGAATCTGATAGAACTTGACGAGATCTTCCTTAATTACCTACTCTCTCCCAGGGTGTGGAAACCTGGTTCCAGCACCCACCCATACTACTTCGGGTGAGACCTTGGCCTGCAAAAGTAAGTCATTGCCGAAAGGGCCAGTAGTATAGGGGTTTTTTGGAAAACCTTAACTCTGAACCTGGGTCAAGACCCCTCAAGCCAAAAATACTCCAAATGGATCGTTATCCTACAGGAGTTTGATTTGGAATTCATAAAATCCAAGTCTAAGAAATCCTTAGTTTTTTCTGAGCTAATATGCGACCTTCCCATTTCTGATTCTAAATCAACGTCTAAAAATTCCATTCTAGACGAGTCGTTGTTTCTGATCTTGTAATCTGACCCATGGTATGGAGACATTCTTATATATCTCCAAACCCATAATTTCCAGTCTAATACCTCTCACTCTAAACAAAGACATATTCAATACCAAGCTAAGAATTACAACATCATTGCCGACACCCTTTACCACCATGGTATCGATACTATTTTTTGAAGGTTCCTCACACATGAGGAGGCCGAGAAATTCCTTAATTAATGCCACTCGGGGGCATGTCACGGTGATTTTTCTATTTATGCCATCACACAAAATATCCTACGTGCTTGTTAATTTTGTAGCACCATATTTCACGATTGCATTCTCGTTGTCCAAAAGTGTGATGCATGCCATATTTATGATCGTAAGACCCATGCTCCACCCGCTCCTTTACATCATGTTATCGCCATAGGTCCTTTTTCGAAATGGGGTATCGATTTCATGACATGTAACCTTCACTCGGATGGGGGGCATGGCTATGTCATTGTAGCGGTAAATTAGTTTACTAAATGGGCCGAGGCGATGCCTACATTTAACAATACTGGAAAAATAGCAGCATATTTTTTCTTTAATCGTGTCATCACACGGTTTTCTGTTCCACAAGCAAGTGTTATGGACCATGGGAAACTTTTCTGCAATCACATGATGTCTGAACTAACTGCCAAGCTGGGGATCTCCCATGAAAGTTCCACTCCCTACTACCCTCAGTCTAATGGGAAAGTTGAGGCTATTAATAAAGTTCTCAAACAATGCTTCAACGTATGATAGGGGTCCATGGATCATGTTGGCATTTAATTCTTTATGTTTCCTTGTGGGCGTATCGAGCTTTTGTTAGGACTACTACCGGATTTACACCGTTCCAATTGGCTTATGGTCTGGAAGCAATCCTTCCAATTGAATGTGAGATTATGACATTGAAACTGGCTATAAAACTTCCTCCTTCCACTTTCGTAGAAGAGGAACATCTCTTACATATGAAGCTCTTAGATGAGACTCCGCGATATGTCACCATGGCTAATGAAGCCTATAATAAATGTGTCAAGGCACAATATGACAAAAGTGTCAAGCCTCGTGTCTTTTGGAAAGAAGACCTTGTCTTTCTATACAACCAAGATTTTGATAAATGAGGACAATTTCCAACCCATGTGCCTAGGTCCATATATTGTCAAGCATGTTCTTTCTAAAAGGGCCTATGAGCTAGTTGATTTTGATGGAGTTCCACTTGTGCAGCCTAGAAATGGTTTTTACCTTAAGAAATATTATGCTTGATTTGTTATGTAGTACACTATGTACATACTATATATAGGTGTAATGAGTGTGTTTGTTGTGTATCTCTTTAGAGTTTCTTACGGTTTCTATTGATCCCGTTTACGTTTGGTTTGCATATGTCGGCATCCTTCGAACCATATGTTGGTTATGTTGATGGTGCTATTCATAGTACTCGAAACCTTTCCTCTCCAGAGTGGGCTATCTTTGCTCCAAATGGCGAGTTAGTGAGTCTACGTGGGATTTGTATCGGTCACTCTACCAACAACATTGTTGAGTATAGCACAATGGTCGAGCTATTGTTTGATTTTATTTCACATGGTATCTGTCGTATAGTCATCAGACTTGACTCACAGCTTGTAGTACTACAATTGACTAATGTTTATTTGGTTAAAGTCAAACCATACTTCGCATGTTCTTAAGGGTTCTCCTTCTAGAAAGACACTTTGATTTCATCCAATATGAACATATTTCTAGAAATCTAAATACATTGACAAATGCACTGGCTAATCATGTTTTTGATATACATTTGCAACGTATGTAAATAAATTTCAATACACATCACATCCATTGAAAGTGATAATAGAAACATAAGAAACACTGAAGATAGTTTTATATATAAAATTTTGGTTTTACAAAATTTGTGTTCGAGACAAATATGGCCACACAACCCATAATATCAAAATATACATGTAAATACAGCTATAAGCCTCCCAGTAGACTAATCATAGTGCTTGTTGTAGCTCCTGGAGACAGCCTTGAGTTGCAAAAAACTAGTGCCTAGGACATCTTGAAATCAGAGGTTAGATGTAGACAATTTTGAGGGGTGCCTCTGACAGAATATGGATTAAGAGGATAATGATTGTGGTGGTTCAGGAATGATGAAGAATTTGGAGCTTGATTCATGTGAATTACCCTATACTGCGAGAGGGCCCAGGAGGCTATATGGCTTCGTGGCTTTTCAAATGGGCCAAGTATGAAACAATGGGCAGAGGCTTTCAAAATATGCAGAGGTGTTGAGAAGGAACAGAGGAGGAACCCGCGAGAGACAGTCTTAAAAGTCTTAAGAATTTGTCTCCCATGAACTCAAAGGAAGCGGATGTAATTGGAATGTGACCAACAATAGAGATTCGTGGAGCATGAATTAAGGGGGCACAACAAGTTTAACACATGAGAGATATTCACACACGAATTCATGAATAAAAATGCATACCACCGGCAGCTACATTACATGAATCATCAAAGCAGTAGAACATTTAAATATGATTATACATAAACAGGATATGACTGATAAACAAGAGAATACAGATACATACTACTCATTTCTCCATCTGGAATCGAAATAAACACCATTGTATATCATATTATGTTCAAAACAGCTCTCACAAATATGTGTCTCGAAGCATAAAGAGCACAGTAATGCAGAACTATAGCAAAAATTCTCCAAAATTCATAACCTTTCTTTCATCTCTGAACTCTCTACATATAGAGTTCTCCCTGAGGGTTTATGATCGAATCAACTTTCATGATTGACCCACATGTGAAAATCAAAATATCCTAACCAAATCACAGAGCGTGCATCGAGAAATCACTCCCATAATCAGAAAATCAAAACAAAATCAGGTGAAATTGATATTTCAATAGAAAAACATCATAATCAAACAATAAAAGGAACAAAATAGTTGGCCACGGAGGCTAAATCCTGTAATCTTCAAAATGGGGTGGCGAGGAGTAGTCGTGAACAGGTGGGCAGTCTGGCTTCCATCACTTGATTCCACCTGCCATCGAAAGCCTCCACTCCCTCATTCTCATGATTCCTCTTAACTGTTATGAAACGGCCAGTCGTGTTGTGCGTGCCTAACTCTTTCGCGAGGAGTTCTTGGGCAAACTGAATATACCATAGCTATGTTTGTCTCGACAAAAACCCATGTTGTGTTTGACTTGCAAAACCGAAGACTGAATTTCGGAGGGAGGCATGTCTGGTTTGTGGTATTGGATGGGGGGGTGCGAAATCACTATAGGCTGACACGTAGCATTGGAGGTGGTTTCCAAAACCAGAAATTTCGTACCCACCCCTCGGCATCAACCTTCGAAAGGTGAGGGGGGGCCGAAATAGATCATGAGCTATCGGATGTGTGATAGGGAGCAGGGATGAGGGGAAGATGTAGGAAGTAATGGTATAGTTAGCAGGAGAAACGGTGGAAACAAGAATGAAACAATGCGAAGTGCGATGTGCGATGAGAGGAGAGGTGACGTGGCATGACAGAGGTGGGGCTACCTACAACTTGCAGTCAGAATTTTTTTTTTATGAGAAGCGAAGGGTAAAGGTTATGACTTGCGATGCGTGATGAGTGAAAAGGTGGCATGGCATGACGGAGGTGGGGCTGCCCGCAAATCGCAGTCGAAATTTTTTTTGTTATGAGAAGTGAAGGGTAAAGGTTATGGCTTACGATGTGTGATGTGCGATGAGTGGAAAGGTGGAATGGCATAATGGAGGTGGGGCCGCCCACAAATCATAGTCGAAAGTTTTTTGTTATGAGAAGTGAAGGGTAAAGGTTATGACTTGGGAAGGGCGATGTGCGATGAGTGGAAGGTGACATGGCATGATAGAGGTGGGGCTGCCCGCGAATCACAATCAGGAGTTTTGTGAAGTAGTGCAATGGTAACCAGAATGAAACAATGCGAAGTGTGATGTGCGATGAGCAAAGAGGTTCGTGATGCAAAAAGGTAAGTAGTAAGTGCTCTTTCCTCTTTTGATTGTGGGGTGTCCACCCGACCCGTGCTTGAAGTGCTTGGCATTCACTTTAGCCACTCCCGCTCTTCATTTTCTTAACTTTGATGTTGCCTTATCTGTTCATATGAACCACAAGCCAACATTGGCTCCATTGGGGATGAAGCACTCGTTTGAGTGTGTCGAGAACTCACAGACCACTTGCTTGTGTTCTTCTTGATATGCCCAGGATCATCATTAAAAAATAATTCCTGAAATTTTAATCAAAAACAAAATAGGAATTCATGCAAAAATAACAAACGACATATATACAATTTGAGGATATGTACAATGGGTTGTCGTATCCTGCTATCAGTGCTAGAAGTAAGGCTTGAGAAACTGTCCATTGACAGGAATCTCGAGTATGTCTCCTTCCAAATTATCTAGCGCAAAGGTATTGTTTCCTTTGATCTCTACCACCCTGAATGGACCAAACCAAAGGGGGTCGAACTTCCCATGTTTACCTTTGTCCAGCCACCTGAAATCCCATCGCAGCACCAAATCCCTTGCTTGGATTTCCTTGTCTTTAGATCTTTGTTCAAATAATCCTTTCATATTTTCCTGGTACTCTGCTAGTTTGCGGCTTACATGTTCTCGTGTTTCATTTAGTTCAACCAATTGGTTCATTCTTCTGATAAGGTCGTTTGACTCTTCCTCGCTCTCTTGTAAGAATCAGGCCATGGGTAATGCAAGCTGAGTAGGGAAGACTACTGCTTTTTCGTACACCAGCTCATAAGGGGACTTCCCTCTGGATATTTTAGTGGTGATGCAATTCGCCCAGAGAGAAAATTTGAGCTGGGAATCCTAGTTCTTTTGGTTTTCTTTGATGGTATTTTTCAAGATCCTCACCAGTGTCTTGTTAGATGACTTCGCTAGCCCATTCTCCTGTGGGTAATATGAAGTGGAGTGCCCCAGACTAACATTATAATGTTGACAGAACTTCACAAACCTAGCTAACTTAAAATCTTGGGCATTATCTATTATGATTTTAGCAGGGCATCCAAACCTGGCTATTATGTTTTCCTCCAAG
This sequence comes from Pinus albicaulis, assembly GCA_034641835.2. Lineage (NCBI taxonomy): Eukaryota > Viridiplantae > Streptophyta > Pinopsida > Pinales > Pinaceae > Pinus > Pinus albicaulis. Next base: position 11,735,042 of record MU968403.1, read on the forward strand.
AAATTGATCAGCACCAAATTTGTGGCATTCCTTGTAGGCATGGCCTCAACCCATTTAGTTAAGTAATCTGTGGCAGTGAGGATCCATCGATGTTGGTTGTTAGAATCTGGGTGAATCTCACCTATGAATTCAATTCCCCATTGTTTGAACGATTATTCAACACGAACTGGGATCAATGGGAGAAGTGCGAACCTTTGATTTTCAGCGAATGTCTGACACTTTTCACAGGCCCAAACATGAGCATGTACGTCACCAAATAGCTTGGGCCAAAAGAATCCTGCTCTCATGATCTTCTAAGCAATGGATCACCAGCTGTAATTCCCACCACATATTCCTTCATGGAACTTTGTCATCACTTCGTCAACCTCTTGCTCCGTTAAACATAGTAGTAAAATCCCAGTTGAGTCCCTCCAATACAGTCGCCCATTTTCCAAAGTATATTTTTGAGATCTTAATCTTAAAGTGTGATACTTTGTCTTGTCATAGTTAGGAGGACACCTCAGGGTTAAAAGTTACTCTACTATATCTTTATACCATAAGGATAGCAGGTACTTTACATGTGTCTTTTTTTTGTAAGGTTTTATGCCCTGATGTACGCCTGTATCCTCCAGCGCTTCTCCTCCTGTCATAGATAGATTTATCCCTAGAGCCTGACAGTTGGATTCAAACAGAATCTTTGCCAGCCCTTGGCCTTTGATGAGCTTGGTATGCTTTATCTCCATCTCGTACTCTTGAATCTTAGCTATCCATTTGCCCCTTTTTCCTTCGTTGTCACCCTACACCAGAATATCATTCACTGCTGCAGTGGGTACGTAAGTTGTTATGATAGACTGTAACACGTACACCCAAAATTCTTTAAGTGACATGACCAGGGCATATGCTTGCTTTTCCAAGATATTATATTTTATTTCAGCATCTCGGAGGACTTGGTTGAAGAACGCAATAGGTTGTTCATGCCCTTCATCATTTTTTGTAGCAGCACTGCAGCTATTGTATGAGGGGAGGCGAAAGAAAAAATCATGAATGGCTTTCCATAATCTGGACCCGCCAGCACTGGAGCTTCCGCAAGGGCCTGCTTGATCATGTTGAATGAGTCTTTGGATTGGGGGGTCCATTTGACTTCAATATTATTCTTCAGCATTTCCGTGATGTTTCGGATGATCTCGGCATAGTTTGGTATGAACCTTCTGAGAAAATATATTCTTCCCAGGAATATCTGTACTTCCTTTTTGTTTCTTGGTAGGGAAATTTCGTTTATCACCTCCACCCACTTCGGGTCAATATTTACCCCTTCTTTGGTTACTGTATGCCCTAATAGCTTTCCTTCTTCCAGGGAAAATTTCGATTTTTGGGGGTTAAGACACAGACCATACCTTCGACATTTGTCAAAATTTCGTCAAAGATGCTCTATATGCTTAGTGTCGCTCTTCAAGAAGACAGTGATGTCGTCTAGGTAAATTACCACAAAATTATCCTGGTCTCCTACAAAAGTAATTTCCATTGCACGTTGGAATGTGGCACCGGCGTTTATCAGGTCGAAAGGCATTCGGTCTTACAGGAAGGTTCCCCAAGGCATAGTGAACGTCGTCTTGTTTCTGTCTTCAGGGAGCACTGCCACCTGGTTATATCCTGAGAAACTATCCATCATGGACATGTGGGGGATCCCACTAAATTTTTCAAGATGCGGTCTGTCTTCGGGAGGGGATAGTTGTATTTGAGTAAGGCTCTGTTAAGATTGCGGAAATACACACAAATCCTGATTTCATTGTTTTTCTTCCTTACGGGCACCAAGTTAGCCACCCATTCAGAGTACCTTAAAGGGAAAATGATCTTTGCTTGCAACAATTTCTTTATTTCTTTTTCAATAGCCGGGAGAAGAAGAGTATTGATCTGCCTCAGCTTTCGTTGATGAGGTTTAACGTTTTCTTTTAGGGGTATATTATGTTGTATGACGTCAATATCAAAAGTCTTCAAGTCCTGGTATGACCAAGCGAAGGCATATTTGTATGATCAAAAGAGCTTCAGGTACTATCCTTGATATTCTTCAGGGACTCCTTTCGACAGCTTCACCACCTTTGGGTCTTCCTCTGTCCCAATATTCAAATCCTTGACTGGCTCATCGGGGGTCAATTTGTTGGGGTTCACCGGGATATCATTTTTATCAAATAGTCCCTCCAATGGAACAAGACCCCTGGGAATGAAATTTCCCTTTAATTGCAAGACGTGGTGCCCAGCCAATGTCTCCTCCCATCTTGTTTTCAGCTCTTCACTATCATCCTCGATCACTGAGTCGATCACCAAATTCGAGAATTCGCCCACCATATCCATAAAACGCTTGACTTTCTCTTCTTCCTTGAAGGCCTTCCAATGTTTTAAATTGTCCAAAATGGAGGGGCGATATCTCACTTCCACCTGGTATCTGAGTAACTGATTTTGTGGAGGGTGGAAATTGCTTGCAGCCACAGCTAGTGAGTCGGCCATTCTGTTCTTATCCCTCGGCATGAACTGAATGTTAAAAGTAGAGAAGAAGTTCTCAACCAAATCCCATACCTCATTCATGTATGCTTTGAGCCGCGGGTGCTTAGCTTGGCATTAGCTCATGGCTTGCCTCACTACTAGCTCTGAATCTCCAAACACCTTGAGATTCTGTATGTTCATGTTCTGCGCTGCTTGTAATCCCAATAGTAGGGCTTCATACTCAGCCACGTTGTTTGTGGCTTCAAATTCAACCTTGAAGGAGAGAGGCACTAAGCATCCTTCTGGCGATATCAGGAGTACCCCGGCTCCGTTTCCTTCTCATGAATAAGCCCCATAAAACTGCAAGGTCCAAATCTTGTTCTCCACTCTGTTTATGGGATTCCCCTGTTTTAGGGGACAGAACTTCACTTCTTGCTAGAAATTTTCATCCTCCTCGAGCATAAGGCAAGAGAATTCACCCTCCTTACCATACACCAGAGAATTGGTCGAACCATCAACTTTGGTGACCATGTTTACAAACTTGGACTCACGGTATAATCTTCTTTCCTCCCCACCAAACAATGGGATAGTGGCGTAGGTGAGGTCGAGTTTTATTGACCCTCCAATATTAGAACCCCAGGATCTAGACAATAGAATTCCAAACCGAGTTGGGATATCAGCTACTACAATATCCATTACCACACTTTTGGACAGAATCTGGGCTAAGTTCACTACCATGTCTTTTATCATACCCAAGCACTTCACCCTTTTGGAGTCAAAAGAATACAAGTCTTTATAAGGCCTTGTAATCTGCAATCCAAATTGTTCCATGACAGACAAAGGCAATAGGTTATGTGAAGCCCCAGAATCCAGCATACAATTGTGCAATAGTAAGTCATGTATCACCAGAGTCACATAGATTGGGGAAGTGGCTGAGTCCTTCTCTTCTACATGGGGTCCAAAAACCACCATGGGTCATTCTTCTAGGAGATTGAGGTTGTCAGGAAGAGGGATCACACCATGGGGCTGCATGAATTGGGACACTTGAACTTTGTATGAAGGTTGTTTCAGGAGCTCGATCAGGGGAACCAAGATCTTGACCTTCTCTAGTTCTTTCTATATATTAAAGGGTGTGGGTCCTTTTTCTGTAATAGCTTCTTTGAATTGTTCTTTAGGAGGGTCAGGCAGTTTCAAGGGTATATATGAGGACTTCTCATTTTTTGGAGGATCAACTTCTTGCTTTGTGGAAATGGATGTAGTGGCCTTATGAGTGGTTGACTCTTCTAATGGATTTTTCCTTTTACTGGCAAGACTAGGCGGGGTTTGTTCTCTTGATATCGACTTTTCATTTTGTTCTTGCACTCAGGTTCTCTTCCTATAGGACCTGAGGTCATATTTCTTGTGGAGTTGAGCTTGCATGAAATCCATGAACTGCCTGCAATAGCTGTCAATATCTTGATCCTATGGAGGGACTTCCTTCTCTTCTTTCTCCCCTTGCAGGATGATTTCACCCTCCTCATCATCAGACTAAGTGGGGAATTGATTTTCTTGGTTGTTTGTGACTTCCTCGACCTGTCCCTCCACTTCTCCCTCCAAGTACAGAGGGAGTTTAATGTGGTCTTTTTGTTCCTACCTCTCCCGCTACAACAGCTACAGAGGGGGCTTCTGATATTGAGGATTAAACCCCTGGTTAGGAATCATTTGGTTGGGACGAGGAGGGGAATTTTTGGCCTCCAATTCAAGCTTAATCAGCTTATTTGAAAGGTTCTTGATTAGCTTATTCATTTCTTCAATTCTATACTCTTGTGATTCCCTTTCCTGATTTGAAGTAGAAGCCTCCTCCCCGTTCTTTCTTCTGGCTTCATGTTCTTTCTTCCCCTTAAATTTACCAGTAGAAGCAAAGTTTGCTTCTACCTCCAATGCATCAATCTGGATCTGATCTAGATATGTGGATTTTATTTCTCTTAGGGTGAACCCAAACTCCGGTTCGAAAGCTCCTGCGAAGACCACCTTAGCAACTGCTTGGAGAGGCTTTATTTCAGCAGGAAGATTATTATAGAGCTTATTTAACCTCTTTATGAATTTTGTTACATCCTCATTGTGTCTCTTCTTTAGAGCATTGAAATCGGTGAGAACGTATCCATGGTCCCTCTTTTCTCCCCATTTCAGTGTGAAGAAATTCTCCATTTCTTCCCAAGTGTGGACTGTGTTATCGGCTAGAGACTTGAACCACTTTTGAGCTTCTCCATCCAAGGATTAGACGAAAAGCCTTAACACCATATCTAAGTGCTCTACATTCACATTCTCAGCGAAGGCGCAGAAGTTTTCAATATGTCTCTCCACCGGAGTATTATCTTCCCCGGTGAATCGAGGCAGGAGCTTTAGATAATCTTGTGGCATGTCATTCAGTACTTGAGGTAGATCCAATGGAGCATATTTTTTGAGGAGGAAACTAGGTACATCCATGAGGGGCGGTGGTGGTAGGTTATGAGGCTGATTTTGCTGAGGTATAACAGGTATGTGGTGAGTAGAGGTTTCGATATTTGTCTGTAAAAATCTTTGGAGTCTTGCAACTTCTTTAACTTCTTCAGCCTCAGGAGTAGGGTGCAAGGGAGGTAGAGAAGTGTCAGCGGATTCGGCTTCATTTTTTATGACTGAACTAGCTAAAGCAGAGGCTTCTGGAGAATACCCAAGTACATGGGTTGTGGATCTAGGGGCATAGATGTCACCTTTATGAGATGAGGAACGCGAAGCGTCTAGAGAAAATGAGGGTAGGTCAGCCTGGCTTGGTTGCTTTTCCTTCCAGATTCTCTTAAATATGATCTTTTCGGGATCAGATACAGAAGGAGTTTTCAGCTGGGAAGTATTTGATCGAGTATGAGGCCTTGTGTAAGCCAAGATTACAACTGATTTGAACTTTGATAATAGTGGAGTCGCCAAAGTGAGGGCTATGCAACTCTCAACCCTTGGTGTTCACCTGATTGAAGGGTGAAGATAATGTCGTATCCCAGGGAAAATATTTTCTAATTCGCTCCCCGGCAACGGCGCCAAAAAGATATTGTAACCTCCTAGAGACAGCCTTGAGTTGCAAAATACCAGTGCCTAGGACATCTTGAAATCAAAGGTTAGATGTAGACAATTTTAAGGGGTTCCTCTGACAGAATATGGATTAAGAGGATAATGATTGTGGTGGTTCAGGAATGATGAAGACTTTGGAGTTTGATTCATGTGAATTACCCTATACTGTGAGAGGGCTCAGGAGGTTGTATGGCTCGGTGGATTTTCAAATGGGCCAAGTATGAAACAATGAGCAGAGGCTTTCAAAATATGTAGAGGTGTTGAGAAAGAATGGAGGAGGAACCCACAAGAGACATGCTTAAAAGTCTTAAGAATTTGTCTCCCGTGAACTCAGAGGAAGCGGATGTAAGTGGAATGTGACCAACAATAGAGATTCATGGAGCACGAATTAAGGGGGCACAACAAGTTTAACACATTAGCATTATTCATACATGAATTCATGAATAAAAATGCATACCACTAGCAGCTACATTACACGAATCATCAAAGCAGTAGAACATTGAAATATGATTATACATAAACAGGATATGACTGATAAACATGAGAATACATATACATACTACTCATTTCTCCATCTGGAATCTAAATAAACAGCGCTATATACATATTATATTCAAAACAACTCTCCCAAATATGTGTCTCAGAGCATAAAGAGCACATTCATACAGAACTACAACAAAAAATCTCCAAAATTCAGAACCTTTCTTTCATCTCTGAACTCTCTACATATAGAGTTCTCCCTGAGGGTTTACGATCGAATCAACTTTCATGATCGACCCACACATGTGAAAATTAAAATATCCTAACCAAATCGTAGAGTGTGCATTGAGCAATCACTCCCATAATCAGAAAATCAAAACAGAATCAGGTGAAATCGAGATTTCAATAGAAAAACATCATAATCAAATGGTAAAAGAGACAAAATAGTTGGCCACGGAGGCCAAATCCTGGAATATTAAAAATGAGGCAGCAAGGATTAGGCGTGAACAGGTAAGCAGTCTGGCTTCCATCACTTGATTCCACCTACCATCGAAAGCCTGCACTCCCTCATTCTCATGTTTCCCCTTAACCGTTATGAAACGGCCAGTTGTGCTGCACGTGCCTAACTCTTTAGCGGGGAGTTCTTGGAAAGACTGAATATACCATAGTTGTGTTTGTCCCGCCAAAAACCCATGTTGCATTTGACTTGCAAAGCCAGAGACTAGATTTTGGAGGGGGGCATGTCCGGTTTGTGGTATTGGATGGGGGGGTGTGAAATCACTACAGGCTGACCCGTAGCACCGAAGACAGTTTCCAAAACTAGCCATTCCGGACCCCCCCCGCCCCGTTATCCTTCGGAAGGTGAGGGGGGGCAGAAAAATATCATGAGTCATCGGATGCATGATAGGTAGCGGGGATGAGGGGAAGATTGCAAAAGTAATGGTGGAGTTAGCAGGAGAAATTGCGGTAACAAGAATGAAGCAATGCGAAGTGTGATGTGCAATGAGAGGAGAGGTGACATGGCATGACAAAGGTGGGGTTGCCTGCAAATTGCAACCGGAAGTTTTTTGTTATGAGAAGCGAAGGGTAAAGGTTATGACTTGCGATGTGTGATGCGCGATGTGTGGAAAGGTGGTGTGGCATGATGGAGGTGGGGCCACCCACAAATCGCAGTCGAAATTTTTTTTGTTATGAGAAGCGAATGGTAAAGGTTATGACTTGCGATGTACGATGCGCGATGAGTGGAAAGGTAGCGTGGCATGACGGAGGTGGGGCTACCTGCAAATCGTAGTCGGAAGTATTTTTTTATGAGAAGTGAAGGGTAAAGGTTATGACTTGAAAAGGGCGATGTACGATGAGTGGAAGGTGACGTGGCATGACAGAGGTGGGGCCGCCTGCGAATCGCAATCGGGAGTTTTGTGAAGGGTTGAAAAGGTAACAAGAATGAAACAACGTGAAGTGTGATGTGTGATGAGTGGAGAGGTTGGCGATGCAAAAAGGTAAGTGGTAAGTGCTCTTTCCTCTTTTGATTGTGGGGTGTCCGCCCGACCCGTGCTTGAAGTGCTTGGCGTTCACTTTAACCGCTCCTACTCTTCATTTGCTTAACTATGATGTTTCCTTATGCGTTCATAAGAACCACAATCCAATAGTGCTCATGGTAACATGCCACTCCACGATCTCTCTTGCGCAGTAGCCGACCAATACGACTTGGCACTCCAATAGTGTGTTGTTGAAGTCACATATGAAGTCGGTCGACTGTGTTCACTTCTATCCCATGTGTCAACCCCTTCATGTGGCGCTCCACCTTTTCTAGGGTCTCAACTACATTAAGATCTTGTAGTACATCTCATCCTACTACAACAACCTGTACTAGTGCTACTTCCTGTTGTGGGTCTTCTGTATGCTAGAGATTTGAAACACTTATAGGTCGAATAGGCCCAATATCTGCATGAACAAATCAATAGTTTAGTCTCGGATACATCAAAAACATTAAAAAAAAAAAACTTAAAATAAAAACTAGTTGAAATACCTTACCCATAGCACCCCATTGCTTATGTAACACCCTCCTCCAATATCTACCCAAGTAACCATCCAACCGGGGTAAACATGTGACAAGAGGCTACTATGATCATATTCAACCTCCTAGGTGACCTTAAGAAGTGGAATCGAGGGAAACACATCATACATACCTTCCACATTAGCAACAAGACTCCCAAGAACCATCCCAACCACTCAAGTAGCTAGCCCTTGGGTCCCACTGATTTTTTAACCCACTTAACCCCCAGACACTCCCATAGTATCGGCATGGGTGTGTCTGGGAGGCTCTGGATGCTCCCATGACATAGGAATTCATGTGTCCAAGGACTAAATTTCACAAACCTATGCCTGCGTCTGCGGGATTTATGGCACTTTTTGAGGTCGAGAGCCAAGGCCACTACCCATAACTCAATAACAAGTTCAGAGATGGAATAGAACATAGAAACAATGATGTATTTGTTAAAACCATGACAATACCTAGACTGAACCCCTACTAGTCATGATAAGCATTTCGTCAAACATATCACAAATATGTAATCTACAAGTGTAAACAATATATATGAGCATAGGGGTCTCATACTTATCTGAGAATCGTTAAAAAACATTGTTGCTACATCACATTAACTACATTAGAGTCTATTTCAGCATATATATACATTGTTCATTCAATTACGAACCAAAACATGATGAGAACCATACTTCATCACCATCATAAAACTCAATCATAACCAGCATATAAGCAACAGAAATGACAAGCACATAACAACCATATAAGCCACAAAATAACAAGCATATTTACCCATCAATACAAAGGAAAAAGAAATTTTATTGCCATAAGAGAAATGCAACAAGTCTGGGACTTCCACGTTCCACCCGACCATAGACATGGTTGAGCCAAATATCTCTTCAGCCAGTCACCCCCGTGCCATATTTCAGGAATAAATGTGGGATCTCACAACCAAATCCATCAAAACCAAACCAGGCCTTCCAAATTCCAAACCACCTCAACTCTCAACCAATGATTCCACCTCGCAGTCGGACATCACAACCATCACGAATTGGTCTCTACCCAAGTTATTCCAAGGCTCCCAAGTGTTTGTTCCAGCCAAGGCTTCTAGGACTAGTAACTCAACCCCAGTTGTTACAAGGCTTCCTGAGCGTTTTTCCAACTAAGGCTTCCAGGACTAGTAACTCAACCTACCTAGGGCTTCCAGAGCATTTTCCCAACCAAGGCTTCCAATACTAGTAAGTCAACCCACATTTTTCTGTCAGGCTTCCAGAGAGTTTTTTCAACCAAGGCTTCCACGAACTAATAACTCAACCCACAGCTAAAGGAAAACGAGAACCAACCAAAAAAAAGGCAATGAAATTGAACCCACAACACCATGGCTATCCAGGAAATGGAAAGGTTAGGCAAATCCACTATCAATCTAGGCAATCCTCCATGCCAATGACATATTGTGACCAAGAAACCACATGCACACACCATGGATACCAAAACTAGTGATGAAAACATACATGCAACTCGGTACCTGCAATCAAAACCCACTGTAGTTGTTGATCCCGATGTCGTTTTGCGATTTCCTGCTCTTCCTTTACCTTCTTGCTCCAAATATCCAAGTATGCCACACCTCCGAGAGTGCTCCAAGAAAACTCTAACTATCTAAGAGTATGAGAGAGAGAGAGAGCACCAAAACTGCACTGAACAAAAGCCATGAACTGATCCTCATAAGCCTTTTTATTAATGAGGCCTCTATTTTCTTCATTTTTCCATTATTTTTCTTCATTTTCCTCCTCACATGCAACTTGTGACCTTTCACCTCCCTTTTCTCATATTTTCCATTATTTTCATAAATAAATGCCACTTTTCCTTTCCAGAGCCTTAGCCATTGCCTTTGCCAATTTTCCATAGCCATAATAAACCATATGAACACCCACACTAGGATGTTTTTCCAAACATTCAGCTTGGAATGCATGTCCCGTGACTTTGGTTATTATTTTTCCTTTATTAACTTTTATTACATGATATTTTCACCAGGGTTGTTTACAGCTCACCCTCAGGAAGAATGAGCTCAGGGTTGCCTTGAAATTACATCCCTGTGTATGGATAATCATCTATCATAATGAACTTGCTGCGTAGCCATCTGAATAAGGCTGGTGAGAAATTGATCGCTGACAGGCTAACATGTCGAGACATAAGATCTATCCACCTCCTCATTCGTGGTACTCTCGGATCAATGGGCTTGAGTGTCATATGTTGAGGTTGTAGTAATGAAATCCGCTATAAGGAAAAAGAGATCGATAACAAACCATAGCCAAAAAAATTCAATTTTCCATCTCTTTCTTTAGTCAGATGATCTTTCATGTTTACCAACACTCCCTCACTCAAGTTGAAAATTGTTGGCTCTATACACTCTAGAGCATACTACATGTATGACCTATTAGCTACGTGAAGTGTAGAGTTGCCAGCCAATCTGGAAATGATGAATATGATCATTCTTAAAGGCAATTAGATCACATATTTTATGTTTATTTTCCCATCCCTAGTTGGCTAGGCTCGAGGTCTGCAATGAGCGACGAAATAGTCCTTGATTGTTTTTCCACCACTTCTCCCACCTAGAAAGGAGACAGACACCTCTCATAGATAAACCAATAAGAAATTATATGTCCTCTACCTTTATCTCTAGTAGATGTGCTCCTGATCTAAATGCCTGAGCTTGAATATCCCATGAATGTACAAGATATTCTTACAACTCCATTTGTTGCCTCATACCAAGAAGCTAGAAGAATTTCAGTAACCCGCAGTTTTTTAGTGCATAGAAGGTGGCAGGGTCATTTTCTGCATTTATATCCTATTTATCAAGTTCTATTTCCCTCCATATTAAGGCTTATTTGTTCCAATGAAGTCCTAAAACATCAAAAGGAGACTCATTAGGATTCATTCCATGCAAAAAACTTAACAATTTTAGAAGGGAACTAGCATATCAAACTTTAGAATTGCGCCTAATGCACCCCTTCAAGGAGAGATAGTGTGTTGCAACTCTCCTTACAGTGTATTTTTACCGGGATAAATGCTCCTTTCAAATTTAGGAGGGTGTGTTGGTCTAGGGGCGAAATATTTAAGCCCTAGGACCCTCAAAACCCCCAAAAAAATTGCATGAAATCACAAAATGCCACCATGAAATGAAAGAGAGAGGTTTTAGCTCCTACCTGGAAATGAGGACACTAGAAATGGTTCACTGGGTTGATCGTAATCAATTGCAAAAGATTGAGGGCAAAAAGTACTCAAAACTTTAACATCAGAAGGTAAATGTGAAATGGTAAAAATGAATTTTCATTTTGGTTATTTATGGTCATTCCTTCCATTGTTTTATTCATATTTAATGTTTTGACCTAGTTGTGATTCAATTTTATCATGAAACAAGTATTTTTTATCCTTTTTGATGTTCTCAGCAAGTCGACAGTTGTTTGACGGATTTTGTCGTGTTTGGAACATGTCATTTTGACTGAAGAGAATACTTTTATCAATTTTTCGGGCTCTGTAAACTCATGAAAAAGGAACCCCCTGGAGTCCTCTTTCAGCTGTTTTCGGACTCCCAAAATATGAAAATATTTTCGATCACTTGTCTCTTTGAACTCGTTAAAGTAAATTAAAACATGTCTAATCAGTATAATTTTAACCCTTTTCTATATTGCGATAGACTACCTACGAAAAAGGAATACCTTAGTCGATCATGGCTAAGAGGTTCTCTTGGGTATTATTTTTTGCCTTTTCAGACTCAAGGGATGATCTACGAAAGATAACCTTTGGAGTTTTCTTTTTTTCCTCTTTTTAAAACTCTCTAAACATGAAAAACATGTCAATTTTCACCTTCCCTGGACTCATAAATACATCAAACAGTCATGGACTCGTCGAACATGAAGAGACCGAACCACTCCTTCTCAGGGTTCGTTAAACATACTTGGAGGAATTCATCTGAAGGATGAACTTAAAGATCAAGAATATTTTATCCTCCTAGAGCTTATTAAAAAATAAAGAGGTACTGACCAATATGACACTCGTCCACTTCATCTCCATGGGTGTTGGGTTGGGAAACCTGCTTATCTTTTGGTTCATCACACCGTTTCAAAGCCTCCATTTTCGGCTTTGGGTCAATGTTTCCAACTCCATTTAGCATCACTGATATGTTTAATAGAATCCATTCAATCAATATTTTTTACAATACTCTTAAGCCTGCATTCCATGTATGCCATTCCTACTCCAGTTCCATATCAGCATCATTCTGTCTCAAATCATGAAACTCATTTCGTGTCGTTAATGGGGGATACATCAAGGCCCTCATGCGACGGGTCACTTCATGTTGACATCAACTCATTATCCAATAAGTTGAGTTAGAAACATCCCAACTATACCTCACACCATTTGGAGTAGGATTCCCAGTAGTGGGGTGTTAATGATCTTCCTTGGTTTATAAAACGCATCGAGTAGTGCACGATGTTTTTGGTGAGAACAAGTGTGTGACCCTGCGGAGAGTCAAGTGTGAAGCATGACGGTTCCAACACATGAAGGGGAAAGGAAGTGCACCCCTTGGAATCATGTAATAGTACGCAGATTGGAAGGAACACACGTGCAAAATGACATCATAGGAACTAACATGTGGAATAGTCCACAAGTTAAGGTGACGAATTAATACATCAAAATGCATCCAATAAGATTCATACAAATGAAAATGAAATAGTTTATAAGCATATGTTTAAGTTAAATAACATATATGGCAAATACAACAAGCATAGTCCTACTATATCCACAACATATGCATGAAATTGTGTCGGCTCTGAGTTTTATTAAAAGTGATAGTTCCAATCATAAATACACCATTGACAAACCACTTTCCCCAATAGTTGAACGTGAAGTCTAAAACACCTGCTCCTCTAAATAATTATACTCCCTCTACGCTATGGAGAAGTCAAGGCTCTCACGAAACTCCCAAGCTCTTCCTAAGCCTAAGCCTAGCCAAAAGTGTCGTTCCCAAAAGCCTGTTACATGAGTTATGAGGATATATTTATAACAAATGGGGGTGACTCTTCACATGCCCCGGTGTGACTCTCGGACTCCCCTCGTAATTTTTCAACTTCTTTACAAAATGACTCTTTACATTACATTATGACTATTCACATTCCAATATGGACACTTGGAATTTCACTTTTACAAATAATTACAAATAATATTACATTTTCCACTCATACCAATATGAGACAAAATAGGATAAATACAACTTGACATCCTAACAAGACAAAACACTATGATGCTTGATTTTGGGTGAAATATAGCTCAACAACTTCTACTTGATGCTTCTTGGTCACATATTTTTGCCAATCTCGGTACTGTGCGATTACATCCCCAAACTGCTTGATTGATTGTGGCTGGAAGCGGACTCTAGCCTCCATAGCATCCAGGTACAATGATTTGGAACAAGTCTCAACTTCTTTCTCAAGCAGGCGCAACATTGTTCTGATCCGGACCGGAAATATACTTCCAATGAAAGAGGCAAGTTGCTTGTTTTTTTCGATCAGCACACAAACTCTCACTTTCTCTATATCTTCCTGTGGCTTCATTTTATTCTGCACGGTAAGCAGTGCCCACTTATATTTCATTGTCCATTCTTACACGACAATGATGGAAGCTTGCACATTCTTAAGGTACCATTTTAAGTTCATATTAAAAACATGAATCTAGACAGTGCTATTGTTTGATCTTTTGTGGTGGAGCTAGCTGAAAAACCATTCATTTTAAAAGTTGTAAATATGTTTCTTGTTTCATCGAAACCAGGTACAAATTATCTTACAAGGTGTCTTACCGTTCATGTATTCATTTGCTTTTCTTGTGCTAATTGATTTCACATTGTTCAGATACTATGTTTCCAATGTACATAGAACAAACATTTAAATTCATTATCATTGGTCTCTTCCTCTTTTGTCTTGACCTGTAAATTATATTGAGTAATAACCTTATGCAGATGTCCTATTTCTGCAATTTTTCTTTAACCCAAAAACCAGTTTGGATTTTTCAACTATATTGCACAAGCAACCGGTTACGCTAAATGGTTTCACAACTAGCCCCTTCTTAACCGAAAGCCTCTCACTTGATGATATAGATGCTACAAAATAATTGACCATGGAATCTACAAAGCTCCTGACAATTCTCCCATGGTTGCATTAGTCATTATTGTAAAATATGCCTTCATGAATCTACATTAGGTAATGATGGTAATTTTTCATTCATGAAATATTTGAAAGATGTGCCAGTGCAATCGACATAAAGTTTAAAGCCAAATACATGTAAAGCATGAAATTCAGTAGGAACCTAATAAATTTTAGAAATTTTGACAACTTTTGGTCAACTAACTATAATTCTTAAACCATCCATCATTAGAAATATAGTAGAAAACCTTCTCAACAGAATAATCTATGGAAATAATTGATAGAACAATGTTTGTAGTAATAATACTTCCCTGAAATATCATAAATGCATTAACAGTCAAAGATGCAAAATGTTCTTTGCCTTGTGCAAAAATTTTGGAAATGAGTATGGTCATGTTCTTCTATATACCTATGTAAAAACCCAAAATTATAATGAGCTTCAACATATACAAAATTTGTAATTAGAATTTGTTGATCATACTACAACATCCTTTTAACCCATGAAGAACCAATTCTTTAGGTTCTTTGTCATATTTGAGCATGTTAATAAAATTTATCATGTTATGACACTTCTAGAGTTTGAGTTGCATGAGTTTTGATGAGGATTTGACAGTGATTTGATTATAACGATGACTTCTATTTTGGTATTTGTTGGATTGTCGAGGGTATATACAAAGCTAGAGATTTGAAGGGGATGTCATGTGATCGGGATTCATGAAGGGGGATTAGGTTTTCAATAAATTTTAGGGTATAATTAAAAATTGGGGTATTTTGAGAAGGGCCTGAAATGGGTAGACCATTGTTTTATCAGATTCTTGAGAATCCTGCAACAAGCTGCATGATTGGTTTGTGCAGTGAAATATGGTTTTACATACATAGGAAGAATATTTGATATGGATATGGGGATTTGAATTATGACGCAGTTGTTGAGGGTCAACACTGGACACTAATAATTTCAGCATTTTCACATATTAGTATTCTTCATTTGGTTTTCAACATGAGTGCCCTTTGGAGCCTAGGTGTTATAGAGAGCCTGAGACATCTAGGTTTGGCAGTTCATTTTTATTTTCACTATACTTTAGTTTTGGTCGTCTTATCAGGCCTTTTAGTCATTGGAGCTTACCACATCTTGGTCTAGAGATTCAAGCTTGATTATTTCAGGAGAGTAACTATTGTGGGTTACTCATGTGTAGTGTTTAGGTTGATGACTATACTTCCAGTGAAGCAACCATCTTCTAAATTGGATATTTTTGGAGTTCGTTCCCTGCCCATCAATTTTTACCGTTTTGAATCTCTTGTCTTCACATCTACAATAGTACCACAGGAAAGATTTTCAGGGCACTTTTCTGGGATTATTTTTGGTTATGTTATTGCATGGGGTTTGATTGAGGATATTAATAACTACTGGGAAATATCTATGTTGGTATGGATTTTCATAATTTTCATTTGCAGCTTGAAGCGGACTGGCACCCTTGATTTGCCATTATTTAAATCGAGCATGTAATGGATACTTCTCTACATACAGTAGGCTTCATTGGCCCTGATAATGATAGATTCTTTGATGTGAATGTTCTGACAAGAAGAGGCCCTACACTTGTATGAATCACATGCTTATATGAGTATGCTAAATTTTCTATGATTTTTCACTAAATTTTTATTGGATTGCATACTATGATACCATTCGGTATACAAATTATGTGTTTGATTAAACACTATCAGTAGCTTCTGTTAGCACACAAAACAGGTCCAGGTCATATATCCAAAAGGTCTGACTCCCTGAATAGGTAACAAGAGCCAATGTCTTTGCGCACTTCAAAGATGTTGTCCAAAGGGGTAGTTTACTTAAATCTGAAATGGTTTTTTTGCAGAGCTATTCTTGAAAATTTCACTACGTTGTTTGTGTGAAATGAAATGGGTTCCATTTTTTTCTTTTGTAAACTAGATGATCTGAGGCTGCACAGGTTTTCCTGGTGGATCCTTGCATGCCAAGACTATTTGACATTGAAAATGATTTGATTCAATATCTCAATCAAAAAATAAGTATTGCATCAATGGCCCTAGGAAATTTAATATAGTAATATGATGTTGCTATGTTGGATTGCATACTATGATACCATTCAGTATGAAAATTATGTGTTTGGTTGAACGCTATCAGCAACTTCTGTTAGCACACAAAACAGGGCCAGGTTAGATATCCAAAAGGTCCGGCTCCCTGAACAGGTAACAAGAGCTAATGTCTTTGTGCACTTCAAAGATGTTTTCCGAAGGGATTAGTTTATTGAACTCTTGAATGTATTTTTGTAGAGCTATTCCTGAAAACTTCACTACGTTGTTTGTGTGAAATGAAATGGGTTCAAATATCATCTTTTGTAGACTAGATGATCTGAGGCTGCACAGGTTTTCTTGGTGGAGCATTGCATGCCAAGACTGTTTGACATTGAAATTACTTTGATTCAATATCTCAATCAACAAATAAATATTGCATTTATGGCCCTAGGAAATTTAATATATTAAGATGTTGTTGCTATGTTGGATTGCATACTATGATACCATTCGGTATGCAAATTATGTGGTTGGTTGAACGCTATCAGCAACTTCTGTTAGCACACAAAACAAGGCCACGTCAGAAATAATATAAACCCCAATTCATCTTTTTCAGTTTCATACTTTGGAGAGAAGATTTGGACAGCATAAATGAGCACAACTTAGGGTGGACAAGTTTGGTAGAACAACATTGAAAAACAATTTTGGCAAGCATATTTGAAATGAGGAACTCATAACATAGTTTTTTCCAACAAAGCAGCACTCAAAACTCTTATTTGTTCTTTTGTTTCTTACTCGCATATATTATTTTGATGGAATCTCATTCATCATCTTAGGGATTGTATGATCATAGAAATCATGGTGGATGCAGTCGTGAAGGGAGAGAAGATGGGGGAAAAAATAACAAAAATTTCCCAGTGATTCCCCTTTGTCAAAGTGCGTCACAGAAAGAGAAAAAGGAGAAAACTAAGGTGGAAACTACTTATGGAATCACATAAGTGCGAGGGAATTTTTTTATTCATACTCAAGGGGTAAAGCCCTTTTGTTTTGGATTCCTAACAATGGGGTTAAGTTTTGTAATCTAAAACTCAAAACTCTTATTTTTTCTTTTGTTTCTTACTCGCATATATTATTTTGATGGAATCTCATTCATAATATCAGGGAGCGTATGATCATATAAATCATGGTGGAAGCAGTCATGAAAGGAGAGGAGATGGGGAAAAAAATAACAAAAATTTCCCAGTGATTCCCCTTTGTGGAAGTGCGTCACAGAAAGAGAAAAAGGAGAAAACTAAAGTGGAAACTACTTATGGAATCGCATAAGTGCGAGGAAAATTTTTGATTCATACTCAAGGGGTAAAGCCCTTTTGTTTTGGATTCCTAACAATGGGGCTAATTTTTGTAATCTATCACCCCAAACATTGAGGCACAATTTCAAAAGGAGCATGACGACGCACAATTAGCCAGAGAAGAAAGGAGGGGCCACAAGCATGTTCTTGTAGGTTAAAAAAAGAGCCAATAATTTCCTTCAAAAATTGAGGAAGCATGGAAGAGATTGAACACCAAACTCTTGGAAATAATGTTTGATTGTGGAAAGAGGGAAGAAACAAATAGCAAAGTTTCCCCTGCCATGCATGCATGTGGTATTCCATCTATAGAGTATTTTTTTCTCTATATTTCCAAGTCGTGTTTAGAGTGGTGAATGAAGCACCCATTGGTTACAAGAGACAAAATTTGAAAAAGTATGCACCATCGTTCTACATAAGGAGAACTTGTCATCAACTAATACAACAAACCATCCATCACTAAATTTGATAGTATGTCTCCTTCAAGCCCATACTCTCGAGAGCAATAAATGTTTCAAATGAGGAGAAGAGCATTGAATGCATGGTTGAGACTTACAAAAGTAATTGAGATTTAAAATCATGGATACAATATATGAATATGGATAGTGATGTTATACAACAAAAATGTCTACCTAAAAAAATCCCATACAACCAGATGTAGTTGTCAAAATATCACAAAATGAAAAAAATGTGAATTTTCCAAAATGCTAGAAAATTTTAAAAATAAGTAGACAAAATTAAAGATGTGCTATAAACTTATACAAAATTTATGCGCTAGACTTATGAAATCAAGATTTTTGAGGCCTTTTTCTTGAATAGTGATTTTAGGGGAGATTTTCCCTGAATTTGTATACGACATATTTTTTGTTGTACCTTTCAATACGGATATAGATACATTACAATCAATCGTATGTTGACCATATTATTTATGTACAATACAGAAAACGTACAAAACAATACATACCTCAAGCCCAAACAAGGTTGTATGGCCACTATGCTTCAAACGTCATGCAAGTTATCACAGACAATGCAAGGTCATGCAAATAAATTGATGAAATCATTGAGTAGGTATTACCATATGTTTGGGACACAATGTGCAGTTCTTAGTTTAAATCTTGCTTTCAAATCTATTATTGTTGAAATTTCACAAACGAAAAAACATTGTGATGAAGAAAAATAAATATAATATTTTATTACGAAGGACCAACATGCATAAACAATGTGTAGGCAATTTACCAAGCTCCAACTTCTTTAATATTGGAGAAAATAGATTTGCATCACACCGTGTCTTGATTCAATTATGCGGCACCGGGGTTGCTTTGTCTTTTATGGCATATTGTCCCCAGTGGCGAACATGGAGATCACCCAACATTGAAAAAGCAATGCACATTAGAACTATCATTATTGATAAGGCTTGTGGGGTTAGATTGAATTTTTTCTTTCCATATTGAAGCCATATTTGATCCGTTATAAACTTTGTGAAATGGATACTCCTATGTTTGGATACATTTATAAGCATATTGATTGTATTTTGGAAAGAATTCAGCAGATTCTTGAAGAGTGGAACCCTGTTTTGTATGGCACCCATGAAGGGGATAATTATCAATAGATGGGACATATAAAATACCCATTTTCATTATTTAGCCTATCCATTGAATCCAAAGTATACAGCAAGGCTTACTTAGCTAAATTTGGGAATGAAAGGAAATCTCCAAACAAAGACAAGGAAAAGCATGCACACTTGCATCTCTCTTCCAATCACAACAGGTGGTGAGCTCCTGAACATAGAAACTCGACCAAGCAGAAGAAATTAGGATTACAAAATTACATTGGTGTGGAAAAGTGTGTTAAGGGAAACTACAAAGTTTTTCTACCAAAGTGTTATAGTGTGGTACAATACAAGAAACCCAAAACATACAAGAAAAACAAGCCAACAACAGGACTAAAAGAGACAATGAAGATTAACATAGAGATAGGCTTGTATGTACATATATTTTGGATGTGAGAGAATGAGCCACAAGAATGTAGGGATCAAAGCAATATGAGAAATCACAGTAAGTCTTAATTGCCAAAACAATTGCGACAGAGTTCAATCCTATGACCCAATCAATACAAAATTGTGTAGCTACAGTGTAACATTGTATGATGAACACTACGATTGCTAATGACTTACAAATGGAGTGTAAATATTATTGGATGTCAAACCTCCATAACAATCTATGTATCTTTTTAGTTCTTGGACAAATATGTTTGACATGCAATAATATTAGACCTGAGAATGAATGTTGGGGCTGCTAAGTGAATAGATCCATGTGAAATTAATGCTAATGTCCTTTCAAATTCAATGTCATAAAGTATATTCTTATTTTTTGATGGAAATGAAGTTCTCTCCCATATTTCAAATGGAACATCACTAGCCAGTGTATAACAAATTACTAACAAAGAACACACCACTTAGCCTAACAACATCTTTATTATCAGAAATTCCAGTTTGATTTAAAAGTTATCACATGAGTAGCTTGGTCATATTTTAGCCTTTTCTATATTTTCCAGTCACAATGATGGGCTCGGAGCTTCCAGACTATGTCTATTTGTGGTCCCATTACTGTTTCTAATAATCTCAGCATGTGTGCAAGTGCTAAGTCATCTTTCCTTTGGGACTATGGACAAGTTTCAAAACATAGACAGACTTTGAGAGCACATCATCCTCATAAAATGACACATACTGATTTATTTATATAGGAAAATGTTACTATTATACTTAAAACCATGAGTGGAAATAAAATATGCATCAAGACAAACTATCTACATCAACATGAAAAGTCCATGCATCACGAAAAACTATCTACATCAACATAAAAGGTCCATGCATCACCAAGATCAACCCAGAACAAAAAGCATGAGATCACCAAGAAAAAAAATATCAATGAAAATATGGAAACAATGTAGTAGAGGGTTTGTTACCATCATCGTCAAACATATGTACATCCACATGAAGAGTATCATCTCAAACCTGGGCATCACTACATTTTGGAAGGAGAAGCATTGCTAGGTTGTACACCTCAAGATGAAGTACCAACAATGATGAACTCATCTAGTAGGTAAAGGATGGAAAAAACATCCAAAGGATAGGATGTACTAGATGATGAAGTAATCCCTTTAGTCCCGACTCCCCATAGAATATTCAATAACTACAAAGGATGAACTCAGATAAGTTTGTATAGGTGGATCAACACAATATGGAGATATGGAAATGTTAAAATTGGAAACTAGGGCCAAATTCTAATTTTATCCACTCCTATGGGGAATATAAATGCAACATTGAATTCCTCTTTTCGAGAGGACCAAAATTGATCTAAATATCATCAAATTTGGATAAGTAGAAGTGATATTTTGAATTTATTCTTCAACATGAAATTTAACAAGGTCATCCTCTCCTATATGTCATTTCAATAAGCCCAAGGGTCACGTCTCTTCAATCCCATCGAATTATATATATAGAGGATCCTTCTCCCTCATTTCACATCGAATTTCTTAGATAGAAGTCTGAGGTAGCTAAGTTCTTGGAGCAGGTCAAAGGAGGCTTTTGTCTTTGGGTTTTCTTATGCATCTAGGTCGAGACATAAGTTTATTTTGGATCACCTTTAGGGCTACTAAGGGCTGCAGTCATCTAGCAAGATAGCTGAGTAATTTAAGGCTTGGTTGAGGGCTATTTTGTGCTCAATTGAGAGGGTTTTTCCTCATCTGATTAGGCTGCAAACTCTGTCTCACTCCAGGGTCCGAGTTTTATATGGGAAGTAGCATTAAGAAATTCGCAGGTCTCTTCAAGAAAATGTAGAAGGGTTTGAGCCCTAGTGCTATAGATTGGAGGGAGACATAAGGCTATATCTTGGTTTAGAACAATTGTTGGATTGGAGGTTTAGACCACACTCTATTTGATGGACTATTTCTTTAGGATGGGCCGCTGAAATCAATTTTATGAAGGATCTAATTTGGTCATAGGCTAGCTATTAGAGCCATGGAAGAGAAGCCTCTAGCAGGGCAAGGAAGGTCTCAGTGGAAAGGAGGATTTCTAAACCTGTTGTGTTAGACAACGATGATCTACAATTTCCCCAACTAGACCAACTTTCTTCAGTTGTAAAATTTGACCTTTGTGGACAGAGTGCCTGAACTGCAGTATTGATTGGGCCTAAAAGATGTGATCCTGGATCTTCTTAATGGAAAGTCTTTTGACTCTAAATTATTGTACTTTCTCTCTTCTGAACATTTGATATTAATAATAAGAAGATTTGATCAAGGGATTTTCCCTAGCTTGAGCCATATTCTCGTATTTCTTTGTTTTGGCTTGTCTTCAACACTTATTGTTCATGTTCTTTCATTAGTTAAAGTTTGATGTGACTGCTAATGATTTAATGGGCACATGACTTAATTAAATAACTAACCTAAGCAAAGAACATGTTAATCCAAAATTAACATGGTATTAGAGCTTAGGCGAGGACAAAGCCCAAGAAAGAGGGTAAGAAAAAGCAATCACCAAGTGAAGTTTTGAAGATAAATCTCCATGGTCTCCTTCATCTGCAAATCTGGGCACATTTATTAGCTCTCTTCTCTGTAATATGACCGCAGTCTCTCTCAGGAAAAGTAATAGCTTAAGAACTATGTTTGATGTGATTTTTCCTTGAAGACCGAGTTGCAGTTATAAGGCAGACAACTCAGACGCTTAAGGGCATTTCATGGCAAATTTGGCACAGATCTCTTACAGAGGTAAGTAAGGGTGTTTTGTGTATATTCTGATATAAATTGAACCTCTGTTGAGGGATTCTGGAAAATTTCTTTGAATGACATAATTTGGTCTGCAACTCTTCATGATGTGATGTGCAAATCTTGACATGGCTACAGTACAAGACCCTTGCTCTAGGTCTACACTCTCACATTGAATATAGGACAAAACCTTTTTTTGATTTAGAACCTTGCCATATGGTCACTCTCTAGTCTGATTCAAATATAATAACTCATGATCTCGTTCTCCGTATGATGGAATATGACACTGCTCTTAATGAAATGATATCTCGTCTATGGTATCTATCAGTGCATTGATATGATTTATTGGCTTTGCATCACTGTTACGTATATATTGGATGGTCATTCATAGAGGTTTTCATCTTTGAAAGAAGGTGAATTTCTAGCCATTAATGAGGACAAGTTAGCTTCGCTATGGGTCGCGATCTTCTCCTATTCACTCTTGATTGAGCACACTCAATTAAGAGCCGAGATATTGTTGTGAGGGATGTATTGTCTTGATCAGAGAACAATTTCTTACTTAGAGAGAAGATGGGTATCATTTGTTGATCCTGTAATACTCTAGAGCAGTAGACATTTCTGTTTTTTTAGTTAGTATTGAGCTATACTAACCAAGCTGTTGAAATATGAACAACACAACTAAATGATGGAATACAATAGTATAAGTAATGCTATAGAGTTATATAGGATCGATTACACTTCTAGCTATTGCTTATGTGTTATAAGCAACTTCATTATGGTCAATATCATAGGTAAAGTATGACCCTTTAATGACCAATATGGGATAAGTATTGGCATAATGTATTAAGTAGAGTGGAATGCTTAGTAATAAGAAAGGATATGATTCTATGTGCATGTATTTCCCGAACAACACGAGTTTCAGTTTGGACAAAAGACCAAACATCCTATGCAAATCCAAGAGGTGAACTTATATGTTGAAGGGATCATGACCAAACTGCTGTTGGAATTCAAAATTTCCAATCTAATTTATCATGGCTAAAGGTTGGAGATGCACAACTTCCCACCACTAAGCATAGATGTTGATGATATAACATTATGACAGTTGTGAGACTCCTGATGGAAAGTATTGCAATAATTTTTCGAGCTCTAATCATTAGGGGAATTTTGAGGTCTAAAATGGGCCTCCTAAGGAAAATGTACAATCAAAATTCACTTTATGAGAACCAATCACATTTTAGGGGATGATATCATCCCTAATGGTTGAGGTGGCATTGCTTGAGTTAAAGGTACTTACTTGTCACATTCTCAATGGTGGATAAAAACTCATCGTTAACCATGGTAGTGCTCTAAGTATTTTTAAAGTCAAAGTAAAGTACTCATAATAAATGTCATTTCACACTTTTTGAATAAAAATATATTAATGTCATTTCATATTTCTTGAAATAAACAATGCATATCCATATACATTTATTATATTATATTATTTTTATGTAGTGTATTAATTGCATGCTATTATATAATTTAAATAATATAAACATTAATTAATAACATATAATACAATTAAGAATTTATAAATTTATATTTATATTTTATTTTATTTTATTTGAGTACAAAGGACAAATGCATTAGTTGTTCAATGATAATGACTTTTTCTTGAAAAACTCATTATTATTATAGTCACATCAATACAATTTTTTTATTAATTTTATTTTGGTACAACTTTTGAATTGAATTTAACTATGGTTACATGGATTGTGGTGCAAAAAGTGAATTGCAAATTCATAAATATTATTTTATTGGTTTAGCTATTATTTTATTATTTCCTTAGGAGGCCCATTTTAGACCTAAAAATTCCCCTAATGTCACCTTCAGCAGACCTCTTGAATCTACGATAAAGGGTAACCTTTAGGAACCCCTGAAGAAACAAATTTGAAGTCTAATGCCTCACAGTTGGAATAACGAAAAACGCCTTATTTCTCGAATTTCAAAATTAATCCCATGTGACAGACCTTAATGTATCTGAAGCAAGATATACATTCCAAGACTAGATGACCTTGCTACAGTTTAGGAGTATATATTCTATATGGAAGTGTTAAGTACAGTAAATATCTTATATATGAAATATATTCACTCAGATGTAAGAATTGTATAAAATTGAACTTGAATGTGAGATAATCACACTAGTAGTATCTCTTGACAAGAATAGGGTGATAGTCTCACCTTAATCAACAGTAAACCTTGCTTGGAATTAATATATTTTCAAAGATGGGTTCTTGGTCTAAGTAACTTTGGTATCTGTGCATCAGAAAATGATGCATATGTCAATCAATCCTTTGATACATGTGCAGCCAAAATCTTGGTATGTAAGTGACATTTAGACAACATTCCTATGACAATTTGACAAGAAATGTACGCAATAGGTATGATTGGACAAAAGTGGAACAGTGGTATGATGAAGGAAGAATGCTAGTAAGAGAATTAGCAGAAGTGGATGTTGAAAAATGATAGTATTAGCAGAAACAATGGATTGCAAAAAGCCACTGGCAGCAATGATATGATTTAGAATGCAACCTTGTGACATATGGCAGAAAATGGAACAACAACACATATGCCTTATCAGTTATATATGGCATTAATTATAATGGTTTCTCAACATATTCAATTTTTTTTGGTCTTGCATTATGTATAAGATCATTACAGTATAGTAGCAGTATGTTGTAGCCTCTGTAAATTGATGACAATTTATATAGAGCTTTGTTCACAAACAAATTTGCGAAGAAGACAGATGTAACTTTTGGATAGATTATCTACTATGAATAAGCTACAAATATCTGCTAGTAAAATAAATTGCAGGGGTGTAGCACACTTGAAGCTTTCATGCTTGAAGAACTCTGAGAAGAAGAAGAACATGACCCTTTGGATCAGTTCTTTATAATAACCCTTATCAACATGAAAGAGGTACCATGAAGAAAGTGCATGAAAAAATCTATGTCTTGACAAGAAGAATTCCTTGACTCTGACATCTTGATTGCATTGAGCCAAGGTCTCATGAAGAATGGTTTTATAGATATGGAGGCTCAAATAAGAAAGTCTCCTCATGGATTGGATAATTTGATGCATAGCAAGGCTTCAGAGGGAGCTATAAAATCCATCATGACTTTTCTTGCCTAATATTTTTTTATGATAGCTGAGTATGATGGCTCATATCTATGTTACCTTAGAGGCTGCAAAGAAATTAGAAGTTAAAGATCTGAAGACCTAGCCCTGATGCACTTAAAGATATGATGAGATGAAGAAGTTGTTGATCCCTGGTGCTCTTCATAAACACCTATCATTTGTCTCTGTGTGGGTCTATACATATGGGATAGCTTCTTGTTGAGATATCTCTATGATTCTATTACTTATGGTCAAAAATTCACTGCCGGGATATAATATTCCATGGATATTCTAATACTAGCTCATTTGGCAGTATGATGAATGCACATCTAGTGCTATATTACTTGGTTTTGTTATTCTATGAGCACTATTGAATCTGAATACATGGCTTATTATTGTGAATCCTATTGTTTGTTGAAGCTCTTTGAGCATCACTACATTCTGGAAGAAGAAGCATTGCTAGGTTGTACACCTCAAGATGAAGTACCAACAATGATGACCTCATCTAGTAAGGGAAGGATGGAAGAAACATCCAAAGGATAGGATGTACTAGATGATGAAGTAATCCCTTTAGTCCATACTCCCCATAGACTATTCAATAACTACAAAGGATGAACTCAGAGGAGTTTTACATTTGTATAGGTGGACCAACACAAGATGGAGATGTGGAAAGGTTCACTACAACCAGTTGCAAGTCATCAACAAGTAACCCAACAAGAGAAAAAGAGGTATGTTCCATGGATACATGCTGAGAGTCATCACCAGAAAGGAGCTATAGAAGAGATCCTAGTAGTCACCATGAAAAGGCTCATCAAAGATAGCATCATGATGCTTAGTCACTTGGTGAGAGGGGGGGTCATAGAGATGATACCCCTGAAATGTTTCATAGTAGCAAACCAAATTCCTATGAGGATTATAATGAACAGATGATATATCATGTCTTTCAAGATACAAGTGGGTCCATCCAAAGAACCTAAAATGTGAGATAGAAGAGTTCCACCCATGCAACTAATAAGTTTCTGACCTTAATTTTGCATCAAGGAAGAATTTGGGCTGGTCATGGAGACAGTATTATCTACAAAATATTTGATGTTGTAGATCGTCACACCATTTTAATTACCATGGGGAGAGCATTGTTATTTCCAATGTAGTGAGCCTTGAATGTAGTGAGCTACAAATTTACCAGTTAGAGATTTGATGTCTCAAACAATTATAGGAACATATGATTTTACTTTTTGGTCAAAAATCCTATTTCACTGATCTCAAATACTAGGCTGTCAATTGAGTCTACTGTGGAGGAGGTCAAGGAATATCTTAGTGCTATCCCAAGGATACGATCACACTCTGAAATTTGGATGGAAAATTAGAGTCAACAGTTCGATTATCATTTCAGGAAGAGGCTCGGATAAGGGTACACAGAATCTCAGTGTAATTGCTGAGATTACAATGCATACTAGAGCAGAGAACTTACAAAATATATTTGGTGATGCCACATTGACATTCCCTCCCTGTCTTGGTACTATAACACGGTAAGGATCTCGGTCTAATTTGGTGCCACCGTAGTTAATTGATATCACAGTTTGGTGACTATCTTAGTCATGATGATTCTACAGTCTTGGGCCTTGGCACCATGACGCTCATAGATCTCAGTTCTATCCAATTCATGGTGTTTCTGCAATCTCAATGTTATCCCAAGGATAATATCTCAATGTTATCTCAGTGCTATCCCAAGGAGAAGATCTCATTGCTATCCCAAGGAGAAGATCTCATTGCTATCCTAAGGATAAGATCTCAGTGCTATCTGAATGGTATCCAAAGTGATGTCTCAAACAATTATAGGAACCAGTGATTTCACTTTTTGGTTTAATATGGCTCTTGGTAATCAAAATATTTTAATGAGATATTGAACTTAGGTGTTGGTCAAAAATCCTATATCATTGATCTCAAATACTAGGCTGTCAATTGGTTCTATTGTGGAGGAGGTCAAGGAAGATGAGATTGTTCATCATCGGCAGCAGGATGTGGAAATGTCAGTTCTAGATCAGATACCTATGGGAATTTTGGAAAGGATTGAAGTTAGTGGTTATGATATATTGTTATCATTGAGCAGTGATAAGGGGTTTTACAGGTATCATCTAGTGGCTTTATAATGGACCATGATCATCCTATGAAATTCCCATTATGTGAGACCATTAACATTCACAAAGCTTAAGGAGGCAAAAATATTTCATCCCTAATAATAGGAATTATTTTTTTTCTAATACTGATAGGATGAATTCCGAGGAATTATTGTTTCTAAAAGAATCTAGAAACACTAAGTATGGCTTTATTTTGACCTTGTATTATGGAGTAGGTCATGGAAGATGATATTGTTCATCATCAATAGCAAGATGTGGAAATGTTGGTTGTAGATCAGATACCTAAGGGGATTTTGGAAAGGGGTGAAGTTAGTGGTTATGATAGATTGTTATCAATGAGGAGTGATAAGGGGTTTTACAGGTGTTATATAGTGGCTTTATAATGGACCACGATCATCTTAGGAAATTCCCATTATGTGAGACCATTAACATTCACAAAGCTCCAAGAAGGCAAGAAGATTTCATCCCCAATAATAGGAATTAAATTTTCTCTAATATTGATAGGATGCATTCCAAGGAATTATAATTTCCAAAAGAAGCTAGAAACATTGAGTATGTCTTCATTTTGAGAACCTTACCCCCTAAGTAAGTTGACACACATAACTGTTGAACAATATTTCTCTCTGCCCAGTTCGCCCCACTCGCCATTGGTCATCAGAAACAGGAGCCCTTGATATCTTTACTCCATTGCCAGATCATCTTATC
Source organism: Pinus albicaulis (assembly GCA_034641835.2). Taxonomy (NCBI): domain Eukaryota; kingdom Viridiplantae; phylum Streptophyta; class Pinopsida; order Pinales; family Pinaceae; genus Pinus; species Pinus albicaulis. The sequence goes on from MU968403.1 coordinate 11,763,444, forward strand.
TCACTCATTCTTTCTTGGCAGGCTACTGATTATTTTGTACCATGCCACGATATTTTATATGCATGTTGTGGCAACATTACCACTTGTTGCTTTCTTTCTTTATGTTATTTCAGCATTTTCTAGGAGCTGCACTTGTAGTCCCACATTGTATTCATACTGTTTGTACTCTTCTTCAGTCCCCCAATTGACTTACTTTTATGGTCATTTTCTGTAAATTAATAAAATTATCTTATCTTATTAATTTATTATTTTGATTTGGGATAGGTCCAGGAGGGAACTTGTAGCAGAGATCAAAAGCTATAATGATATTGATGAACATTTAGGGACAACTCAGAGTGTTGAAGATTTAGTGAGAAGGGCTCTTTATAATGAATATTCCTTTTCGCCCAACGTCTCATCAGAAACATAGAGAAGCTCCTTGAATTTAAAGATGATGCAATGTACTACAGCACCCCGGGAAAGAAGAAACCAAAGTACTTATGGTTCTATGAATTATTTTCTTTTGGATATTCGATTAGAAGATGTTGGAGATATTGGAACTATTGTAGAGACAGATGCATATTTGAGAAGTAAACACGGTATGCAAGGGAAATGCATGAAAAGGATTTCATCATCTAGAACAATAGATTATAGAGAACATTTAAACTTGTATAATTTGAGCACAAAATTAAAAGACATAGCTCTTCTACTCCAAATGGAAGGGTTAATAAGTCCACAGAAATTCCAGCTAACACTCTGGACATTGTTGATCACAGGAAAACTGATTTCTCCAAAATGCATGGAAGAAATAGGTACATTTATGTAATTATTGTATCTCAATGACTGTTCAGAGGTAAAATTGAGTTTGTTTGCTTATTTGAATAGACTTATGTACACTACATCCATTGTCTAACAAAGTTGGCTTAAACAGGAAACCATATTCAAGTTATACCAGCAAAAAGAAATCTATTAAATATGTGGCTCTATTCTCTACAGGTGTAATTATGAGGAATGCAAGGCTACATTTGATCATTGGAATTATATATCAAATTGGAAAATGAAGTTTCAGAAACATTTTTGTTGTGATTGTCAAAAAAAAAAAATTGTTATGCATACACAAATTTCTCCTCATGTTCCTCTTGGACAGTGTGGTCTAGAGACCAACTGTCTTTGTCAAGCTTTCTTCCACTGCTTGCCTTTAGAGGTACATAAAAAACTTGAAAAAATTAATAAACTTTCTATGGGACCTTATGCATCTGGTGATTATTTGTCACATGAAAAGAAAAGGAAACATCCAATTTTGAAAAATGCATTAAGTCACTCAAAGAATAAAATTTTTAACCTGACTAGCAAGAATAGCATACTTGAATCTCAGAATGAACACCATTAGAGTCAAAACATTGCAAAAGATCCATATCCCCCAAAATTAGACCTAGCATATTCCAATGACTCAACCAGTAGTTCTCTATCAGATTAAAGCTAATCTTCTTATGTATCAAGATTCAAGTAGTTGCTCTAACAGAGCTTCATCTATGTAATTCGAAGATGGCCAGAAATCTTCCACAATGACATCCCTGGCCAGTAGTCTATGTAAATTCATATTATATTTGTTTGTTATATTATGTGCATATTCAATTTGACTTAAATTATGATATTATAATTTTTGTGTTGGAAAGTGGTCTCCTTTTCTTTGATTTAAACCTTTTATTTTATATGAAATTTGCATCAAAATATTATTTTATTTCATATAAGGGGGATTTAATTTTTTTTATAACAAATTGGAAATTACAAGAATATACCATGTATAATTAATAGCTTTACTCTCTCTATCAATTCAGGCTAGGAGGAAACATGTCTAACTGATTACCACAATTAGTTCCTAACTACAAACATGTCTTTAACAACAACATTTTGTTCCATAGAAAATGCTTCCTTTAACTATAAATAAAACCACAAATGCAGATGAGCATTTCTTTCCAAAAAATTTGGGTTGCAAGAGTAACCATCACAGGCACTATCCCTTAAGGCTTTAATAGTCCCTATATAAACAAAACTATGCTTTGATTTTCCACTTAATATTTTACTGCTGCAGTGGCTTCTTGACCTCATAAATCACTAGAGCCAAAGTAGCACCAATATCATCTTTTCTGAGGCCAACTAAGCTGAAACTCTTGATTATATCTTACCATATGATTAGCCTTGTTTCAACACTAAACACCACTCCAAAGGGACTTCTTTGAAGGAACTGAAGGCACTGGAGATGGAGAAGGAAATTCTCGACTTATGGTTCAAGGGGCTCCATTCCAATAGTCCAAGTGTTGTCATAGGGGAGAAACATCCAACTCAACTCTCTAGATTTGAACTATGATTTGGAAAAAATGATCATCATACAAAACCACCTTGTTAGAGCAAGAAGAAATATATCTGTAGGGGATTTATTAAAAATTATATACATATTTTTTATTTTATTTTTATAAACGAGGTTCCAATTCTAACAAGTTTCCATGTAGTTTAGTGTTAAGTCCCTATATTAATAGTGTAGACCCTTATTATGTTAGTGTATCCCCCATTATTTTTATTTTTTTAACCCTGTAACCCCCATATTGTTATTATTGTTCCCTTACATTATTATTGTTAGGTCGGCTAGGATTACATTGTGGCCCCACTAGGATTACAGTGTGGCCCCATGGACTCCTATATATAAAGAGGAGGTTTTGTCATTTGTATCATCCAAGAATTGTTCATTAATGTAATGTATTGGAGGTTGTCCCCTCGAAGTGGCTTATTTATAAGGTGTTGATATCTCTTTTCTTCTATTTTTGGAGCTGGTTTCACAACATTTGGTATCAGAGCTTTAGATTCTAGGGTTTCGCTACTCCAAATAGGTCATCGTGGAATTTTCGCTATAACTTTTTTTCTACGAAGGTTCAGAAGCTAACATATTTATAGGGTGAAGCCAAAATCCTGAGGAACATTTTCGCAAAATTTCAGAGCTTGGTTTGCAACATTTTCAGAGATATGATTTGTGGAATTTAGGTCTTTTTGCAGGCTCCTAAATTTAACCTAAACAGGTCATCGCAGCATTTTCACTATAACTTTTTTTCTAGGAAGATTCAGAAGCTGAAATTTTTATAGAGCGAAGTAGAAATCCTGAGGAACGTCTTCAAAACATTTCAGATCTTGGTTTTCAATATTTTCGGAGATATGATCTGTGGAAATTAGGTCTTTTTCAAGCTCCCGAATTTCATCTCAAAGAGGTGATCGTGGGAAAATCTTCATAACTCTCTCTCTCTCTGAGCATCAGATTGGAATTCTGTAAAAAGTGACTGGAAGTACATGGAATGTAGTTTCCTGTCTATAAATTTTAGAGCCAAAGGATCAAAAAGTGATATGTAGCAAGTCATACAAGTTCTCTCTACTCAACCAGTCCATAATTAGGTCATTGTGGGAGATTAGATATAACTTTGCCTTCAAGAGTCCAAATTAGGTCAAGCCTGTGGCATTCGAAAGAAGATTCAGAGGGCTACTTCAAGGCCAAATTTAAGTTATTGAGGATCCCAAATCACTTAGATAATTCAGTTTCAATATCGAGCTTCTCAAAAGCAAGAAAAAGGTGTGTATTTGGTTTTTAAAATTACATAACTTTTGTTTGAAAAAGCATTTTGAAGTGATTCCAAGGGCATATTTTAGAATTTTTATCAGTATTGGCTTCTATAATGCCTCCAAAAAATAATTCCATTCCCATTAAGCCCTCAAAAAGCTATATTATGACGCAAGAAGAGGAAGAATTGCAGTATGAGATATCAAAATTACGGTACCAAGTGCAACAAATTTCGATCTTACGAAGAGCAACCGAAGATGACATAGATGGTTTAAAAGAAGAAATGGAGGCTAAGATGGATGGTTTGAAGGATCAAATAATAGCTAATATGGGTGATAAATTATTGAAATATCACATCGAGCATCAACAACAAGTTCTCCAACTCTCAAAGGATAACCTAACTTTGGTGCAGAATCTAATGAAACAATAGGAAGATCAACATCACATCGAAAGAAGTTCTAAAGCAATCACAGAAACAAGAACTCAACAAGTACGATCAATTTTAGAGTATCTCAGCAAGTGGAAGAACTTTCCTGTATAAAATTCCACATGGGAGGATGAGAATTTTATACAGAAGCAACAAGAAATAATTAAGCGTTGAGGACAACACTTGTTTGAAGGAGAGGGGCATGTTAAGTCCCTATATTAATAGTGTAGTCCCTTATTATGTTAGTGTAGCCCCCATTTTGTACCCCTGTAACCCCCATATTGTTATTATTGTGCCCTTACATTATTATTGTTAGGTCGGCTAGGATTACATTGTGGCCCCACTAGGATTACATTGTGGCCCCATGGACTCCTATATATAGAGAGGAGGTTTTGTCATTTGTATCATCCAAGAATTTTTCGTTCATGTAATGTATTGGAAGTTGCCCCCTTGAAGTGGCTTATTTCTAAGGCAATGATATTTCTTTTCTTCTATTTTTGGAGTTGGTTTCACAACATTTAGAACTTAACAGAGAAAGGTTGTTTATTCTACATAAGGGTATCCTTCTTGGAAATGAGATTTTGGGAAAATATGGCCAAAAAAGGTCCAACCCAGTGTCGTGCAGAATTAGCAAAGGGGTAGAACCAAAAAAAATGTTTCAAACATTGTGTATCATATAAAGGATGGCATTTGGTTGTTGGTACCAGGGACACTCAGATGGACAAGGAAATGGCCAACAAGGAGGCCTACTGAGATGTGGCGGTGAAAAAGTATTTCTTGGGTTCTAAATGTTATTTCCCAGTTGTCCTTATTATTGGACATACAAAGTAAAGTGATTTTCTTGGAATTGAGCTTCAAGATTTTTTGTTCAATCGATCATCTAAAAATGGCATCCTTGCTAATCAATGATAGTTATCCACTTGTTATACAAAATGAAGGCCTAGATATGTTCCACTTTTGATCTTTCCACCAATTTCCAGGTATGAATTCCAAACTTATATAGAAAAGAGCTAGATCTTATCTCTAAACATTATCAAGTGCTAGACTATCTGCATTATTTAGTTTGACCTTTTCCTTCATTTTGGGTGATTGGGTTCATCCCTGGTTCCAACATTAAAAATATCCAATATGATATTAATCTCTCCTTAATCTCTTCTTGGTCTGCAGTGTAAATCTTGTTTTACAAACATTACCTACCACCTCCATATATGCTCAGCCAATATTGGCAAATTTTTCATAAAATTCCTCAAATTGAAGGTGTTAATTTAACTCCCACGATGACTTTATATACATTGTCATTAACTCCACCAAACTGCAACTTGATGTCATTTGAAATACAATGCCTTTTAATTGTTCTCACTTTTCTTTTGCATTATCCCACCTGCCATCTGCAACATGAATGCTTAATAGAAGTTCATAAAATTCAGAAAAGTTCATAAAATTCAGAATCTCCAGACTCTAAGTTCCAAAGGTGTTCCACTTTAACTCACCTACATCAAAATTCAATGAATTCAAGATGCATCAAACAAGGATCTACACAGCAGGATCATGTTAAAATGTCATATTTCTTATTAAAGTCTTGAGTCTATCTGAAATAATATGCGTGACCAAGATGATCAACCATGCAAAAATAATATTTTTGGCACAACACTTATGAATTTTGTTGTATCAATTTTTTCCAGCTCTCTTCATCTAGTCTTGGATGACTGTGAGTACACAAAAGCAAAAGAGATTAAATTGGTAAAAGAGAGAAATATTTACATCCTTATACTCGTTACAATAGATATAAATTCAACATCAAGTCTAAGAAACTTCTAAATCCATGTTGATTTTAATATGGTATTAGCACCAACTACAGTTAATACTCTGAATTAAATTAATTCTTTGTTAGAAAGGAAAGAAGGAAGTAATGTTAAGATTCTGAAATAAATTAAGAGCACAATAAAAATGTATCTAAAAAGGTGGCATATCCTTCAAAAACAAAATTAGTTATCTAGGTTGAAGTGCAAACACCTAACAATAGAACTACACAAAGGAGGTCGTTGAAGATTCCAAAATGCATTAAAAGCACAATAAAAATTAACTGAAAAGTAGACATATCCTTCAAATACAAAATTAGCTATCTAGGTTGAAGCACAAACACCTAACTATATAACAACACAAAGGAGACCGTTGAAGTATGTCAAGTGGAGGGATGGAATATTGGGAGCAAAAGATCAGATTAATGAAACATATCAAAGGTTTATGTTGAGCTTAAAATATTTAAAAATCTGAAGGGTATGGATAGCCTAAATTAATATTCATATCATTGACCTTTGGAGAGTTCAATTCACATAGAAATCGGCCATATTTTTTATGGTTTCTTAAAAAGTAGCCAAATGGTGTTATAACAAGTGGATATGTTGATGAAAGACAAATAATCAACTAGAAGAGCTTGAATGTTTGTTATTTAATTGTAACTAGCCTCCAAGTTCAAAATGGGTAAGAAACAGAATTTTTTCATGCCATATTTATTCTTTGCGCCAACGGAAGCAAGGTGCTTGATAGTCCAGGGTGGGGGAGATCCCCATGTGTGGTTGTGTCACTAATAAAATAAAATGAAAAAAAAAGACTCGGCTTCTTATTTATTTAAAGACTTCAACATAAAATAAAAATGAAATGACATCATATTTATTTCAATTTCTATATTTAAATTTTAAGCAACTATAAACTAACATAAATCCATCTTATCCTTGGATTTATTATACATCGATAGGGATAAAAAAAGGCAAGGTGAAAACATCAAACATTTTTTCTCACACTAATGGATATTGTTTGAACTAAAATTAGGGGATTGTAGTTGTACCTATACAACTTTTTACAACAACAAAAAAGGGAGAATTATATTAGCAATACTCATCTTCGTCCATCTCCATCTCAAGATGGGCAGGACAGTGAATTTTTTTCACAAAATCCATGCTCTAACATAGCTACTTGGAAACTATTTTACAAACTAATTAGGTAACAAGATAGATAGATAGATCAAACCTAAATTTTCAATAGGCCTCAAAGGAAGTAGCCAAACTTTGTGAGCAAGGATTGTAATCCCAATGCTTTGTTCCATTTAGATTCTTGTTCCTGCATTTCTTTCCCATATTTCCTCCCTCTCATGATTGGTATAGAGCTTAATGTTTATTTAACTACACTTTCATAAGTGAGAGTTCTAATGTCTTCCTTTGTTACCCCTAGGCTAAGGGAAAATCTTCCCTCACTATCTCTAATCAATGTTCCTCCCATGGATTATAAATTCGTTGTTTCACCATTTTTCCCCTGTATTTCTTCTCCATTTTTGCATTTTTTACCTTTTTTTTTGGCACCTATCTTCTTCCTGTCAATATTCTAAGGACTTCTTGTGGCTCATTTCCCACTCCTCGCTCATATCTTTATATACCAATACATTATAAAAATCTTTATATTCCATATGAGGAATATACATATTTCATTCCTTGAGGGATTGCTTAGAAAACAACGCTCATAGCCATTAGAAGAAATACTCATTATGAGTTCATCACATCGTCACATGTAGGATTTCTACCTACCACCTGTGCTGAACCTAATTGACTTTCCATGAGAAATATCTTTATATTCCATATAAGGAATATACTTATAAGGAATATGTTGTTTTTGGTTCTTGATGGATTGCTTAAGAAGGCTTGAAGTCACTACAAGAAATAATCATTATGAACTTTGTTAGCCCTTTACAATGCCTTTATTATTTAGTAAAAGATTCGCCAAGATCTTACAAGATTTTATAATTCAGTGAAAAAATTGCCATGATTTTACAAGATAATATAATTTGGTGAGAGATTCGCCAAAAAGATTGCATATACATATTATATTATTAATAAAATCACCTTCCAATTTTCCTATGTATCGTGGGGATTCGCCCATTTATTATACTTATAAATTTAGGGGGGTTCTTAAAATTTTCCCTGTTTTGTGTGGTGTTCGACTCCAACTCGTTTATTCACACCATACATATTGTATTACAGTACCTTGGCGGCCATTAACATCATGGGTAGTTTATCTTGCATCTGTTGATGGCTTACATCATTGGCTTGTAATCAGATGGTGTCTACTATGTTCGACTCCAACTCACTAATTCACATGGTTAGAATCGTACATTGTATGATCATATGAACAAGATAGAAGAACATGGATCTAGTTTCATCCATCCGAGATGCGATTTCAGGATTAATATGAGATTACAAAGTATGAAGGTTGTGATCATACAAATATTCATCCAGTCATGAGTCCACCCTTTGTCATCAGTGACGTGTCTCTTGATCATTGTACATGTAATTTTTGCTTGTGTGCTGAGTATGGGTATGCCTCCCTTAGCAAAGATGTCATGATGTAAATGTATTGTAATAGGAGATGATCTCACCGGTTGTTCTTGATCACGACTTATCACAAGGTAAATCACTTCAGTCATCGATTTTCATTTATGACTTTGTGCTTGGGGGGGAAATCTGATATAGGACATTTTTTCACATTTGGTCGATAGGCCTTCAAACAGGATCATTCACATCATTGAACACTTTTTCATCATCCCTACACAATCCCTAAGAATGACTCTCTCAAAACCCTGAATTTTTTCCTTTAATTGCTTCATTTCAGTGATTTTTAGGCCCAATGCACCCTGGCCCTTTAGAGACCAGCGTTCACCATCAGGTTGGCTCTCTTTGGACCTACGTTGATTACCAGCAGGTTGCCCCTTGCTGGGGGTGTGTTAATTCTATAAATTTAGGAAAAATAAAAATAATATCGAAGCTTCCTCTTTCAGAAGCTTCTAGGAGTTCTTTAATCAACCATTTACCTTGGATAATAACTTTGAATCCTATCTTATCCTACCTTGAAAAGTGTAACTAGGTCGATCTTCATATTGACTATGTAATTATTTACTTATGTAAAGAAGAAGACAAAAATAATACAATGTATTTTGTTGTACTTTCTTCATGGGTTTCATGAGCAAGATTTATTATGTAGATAGACTTCTTCTTAATGTCTATTAGGTTTTGTCTTCTAGGTTTAAATATAATTAAGTGTCACATTCATGAAGGATATAGTCTAGAAATACATGCTCCAAGACCTTGTGGAAGAATGGAAGACAAGCTCACAACATCCCTCAAACAACGATGAAAGACAAGCTCTACATACAATGAGGAAATCCCTCATCAACACTGGAATAAACTCACTCAAGTCAGCCTAAAAATCAGTAAGGAAGTCAGCTGAATAGTTGACTGTGTGGTCGGCTTAGAGGCTAGAACAGTGCCATATACATACCTCTGTTCTGTGGCCATTTCAGGGACAGAAATATGCGGATACCAGAGGTACAATAAGTGCGGGTATCTAGAGTTGAGAAAAGGTCCTGAAATATATAATGTTAAGGGCAGTCTAGTTCAAGGCTACAATTAGGTACACTCCTATAGTTCATGAAGTGAAGACAGTGACCATAAGAAGAAATAGGTCTTAAAGGAAAGTAAGAGTGAGGAAGGTAAATATGTGATTTACCTTCCTAACTATAATACAGTTGCAAGTATATGCAAGGTGAAGATAATTCAATTCCAATATTTGACTGAGCAATAAGAAGTGAATATTGGAGACCCAGTTCCCTGGTGCAGAACAGTGCAGATTAATGAAGAAGAGAAGAATCAAGTTTAAAAGGGCAATGACAAGGTCTTGGAGGCATTCCTAGGTCAAGGGTCTGAGTCTGGGTCATGGTACTTGTCATTTGAAGATCTATAAGAATAATTATTTGCGGGTTTTCCTCTCCAAGAGGGAGAGGTTTTGCCCTGGCTCTAGGGGCCTAATTTTGTGTCTCGTGCATTTTGATAATTGACTTGTTGAAAGGCTAACTAAGCTAAATAAAATAGTACATAAGTAGCTCATGTAAGCTCACAAGTAATTATCAATAAGAGAATTTGTAGTAATCACCAGCCCTACAAATTCTAAACATATTTCACCCCTTATTCCTTGAGCTCATCTTCCCATCAAGAGTGGATCTCAAGCCTAGATTGGTAAATGGATAAGAACTCTTAACCTACCATCCTCTTTTATATATTTGTTGCCATCCACAAGCTAGGGGTTGGCTTTTGGAAATAGATTGTACCCTCATGTTGTTGTTGTGATATTAATTATTCCATGCATTATGGTGACATGGAGGTACACTTATGAAGCTTACGACAAATTCCAAGTAGGCTTCATCCCATTGTTCATTTACTTTAAGGAAAACATTAGCTTCTTTGCTTCCTGTTGCTCTAGACTAGGCCATCAAGTCTAGGGAAGATACTTTTGTCTGCAGTCATAGATTCTGTATAACAACGAGCTTGTGTAAATCTACTTAGATACTGTGGAATAGTGTCATTCTTCTGCATCTTGATATTTAGAAGTTTATCCTTAAGTGTTATTTTCCTGTGGTCTCTACTATTCTCGAATAATTTTTTCAGTTCTTTCCACATTGTGAATGGAGTTTCTTTCCCATGGAGATTTGAGACAATGTGACCCCGTACTCCCTCCAAGATTATTATCCTCGCCTTGGCCACATCTTTATTCCATTGGGCTAGATTTTTTGCATCATATGCATGTGATTTTGCAACATTAGTCTTGATGTATTATAGCAATATGTTGTCATCCAACACGACCTCCATGTGATCCTTCCATGCAATGAAATTAGAGCTACCTTCTAAGGCATACTCTAGTCTCATCCCGTTGAAGGTCATCTTCCAAACTCTGTAGAGATCCCTCTACACTGAACTGTAAATTTCATCCTCCTAAGAAACAACTTTGAAATTCCTATTCTAATGTTATGTAATGAGCTCATAAAATAGAGAAAATATAGATCAATGACTTGAGAAATAGCCTCTTCGAGGGGGTAACCTCCTTTACATTACATAAATGAAGAATTTCTGGATGATACAAATGACAATACCTCCTTTGAATATATAGGAGTCTAAGGAGTAATAATATAATTAGAGCCTACGTAACAATAATAATGTAAGGGTACAACAATAACAATAGTGGGCTTTTATGGGACACAAAAATAACAATATGGGGGCTACATGGGCACAACAATAGCAATGAGGGGGCTACAATTACAATAACAATAAGGGGGCTACAATAGTATTATACGGAGCTAACATGCACCTTTCCTTCAAACAAATTGATGTGCTCAACGCTTGAGTAGTTTTGGATGTTTCTGTATAAAATTATCATCCTCCCACGTGGAATATTTAGCGGGTAAGTTCTTCCACTTAATGAGATACTCTAGAATTGATCGATTTTGTAGTCGTTAAGTTCTTGTTTCTGTGACTAATTCAAGCTCAAATATGATTTTTCCTTCTTCGTCAAGTTCTGGCAACACTGTTTAAACTAAAATCTTATCATTGATAACCTTCTTTAAGAGTGAAACATGGAAAACTGGGTGCACTCGAGAATATGTAGGTAGCTCCAATTTGTATTCCATAGTACCAATCTTTTGCAACACCTTGTAAGGACTATAGTAATTGGATGATAATTTATTACCCTTCTTAGCTTGCTTGAGAGACATTTTTTTGTATTGTTGGAGCTGTAAAAATATCCAGTCGTCTACATCAAAACTTATTTCACTACAATGTTGATCTGCTTGTTGTTTCATTTGATTATGCACCAGATTGAGGTTATCGTTTGAGAGTTGGAGAACTTGTTGTTGATGCTCGATGTGATCTTCCACTGTTTGAACCTTAAAATTTCCTCTTAAAGATGATGTGATGGATGGTCGATGATATCCATAAAGTTCCATAAATGGGGTCATTTTTGCTGCAATATGGAAGGAAGTGTTATACAACCATTTGGTTAGAGGTAACCACTTGACCCATTGTGTTTTTTTGTCAGATAAAAAGCAACGAAGATATTCTTCCAAATATTTGTTCACTCTCTCAATTTTCCCATCAGATTGAGGATGATAAGATGAACTATGAGATAATTGAGTGCCAAGACAAGAAAATAATTTTGTTCAAAAAATTCCAGTGGAAATGGGATCTTTATCACTTACTATAATCTTTGGGTTTCCATGAAGCTTTTGAATTGTTTCCATAAATACATTAGCAACTGTAATGGATTTAACAGGATGAGATAATGCACAAAAATGTGCATACTTGGTAAGTCTATCAACTACCACCATGATAACACTCTTTCCTTCATACTTGGGTAAACTTGTGATAAAATCCATTGAGACCTCCTCCCAATGTTGAATTGGAATGGCTAAAGGTTGTAACAAAATTGGGGTCTTAATTGTCTCAACTTCATTTTGTTGGCAAACCAAACATTCTACCACAAACTTTTGAATATCAGATTTAAGGTCATCCCAAAAAAAATACTTCTTAACCCTGTGGTAAGTTTTTAATAATCCTGAGTGCCCTCCTAAGGCAGAGGTGTGCAATTCCAAAATAATATTTTGTTTTAGTTGGAAATTACTACAAATATATAAGCGATCTTTATACCATAATGAATCATTTTTCAATCTAAATGTATCAGATGTACTAGGATTTTGTTGCAACTTTTGAATGAGTTTCCACACCTCTTCGTCAGTCTTCCATTCATCCCTTTCTTCGGTTATCCACTCATGTTGGAAAATAGAAATGGCACAAAACAATGTTTCCACGTCCTCATCCTTTCTTAAGAGTGCATCTGCAACAACATTTTTCTTCCCCTTTTTGTAGATGATTTCAAAGTCATAACCCAACATATTTGTGACCCATTTTTGGTGTTCTTCTAAAGATAATATTTGTTCCAAAAAGTATTTAAGACTATCATGATCCCTTTTTACCTTGAATTTTCTTCTCATTAGGTAAGGTCACCATTGCTTTAGTGCATGTAGTATTGCCAACATTTCCTTCTCATAAAAAGGTTTATGTAAATACTTTACTTTGATTGGACGACTTTCAAAAGAAATGAGTCTTCCTTCTTGCAATAAAACCGCACCAATTCCATTTCCTAAGGCATCACATTCCACAATAAAGGTTTTTTTGAAGTCTGGAGTAGCTAAGATCGGTGCTTGGCACATTTCCTTTTTAAGATGTTTAAAGGCCTTAGTTTCTTATGGAGTCCAAGAAAATGCATCTTTCTTCAGTAATAATGTTATAGGTGTCACTATTCTCCCATAATTCTTAACAAACTTGAAACAATACCTTGTCAACCCAAGAAATCCTCGAAGATGCTTTATGGTTGTGGGGATTTTCCATTCCTTAATGGTTTTAATTTGTTTAGGGTCTACCTTAACAATCTCATGAGATACAATATGACCCAAATATTCCACCTCCTGTACTGCAAAGAAATATTTGGAGGTTTTTGCATATAATTGTTTCTCCTCCAATAGTTGAGCACCCTATCAACATGTTGAACATGATCCTTCCAAGACTTGTTGTAGATTAGTATATCATCAAAAAATACTAACACAAATTTTCTAAGGAAGGGTTTGAAAATGGAATTCATCAAACCTTGAAATGTGGAAGGTGCATTAGTAAGGCCAAAAGACATGACCAAAAATTCATAATGACACTCATGAGATTTGAATGTTGTTTTCAAAATGTCTTCGGTATTCATTATAATTTGATGATGTCCTGAACGAAGATCCAACTCGGTGATGTAAATTGCTCCATGTAATTCATCCAACAATTCATCAATGACAGGGATGGGAAATTTATCTTTAATAGTTAGCTTGTTGAGCTACATATAATCCAGATACATACACCATGATCCATCTTCTTGTACACCAATACTACTAGAGTAGAGAAATAACTTTGACTAGGTTGAATTATACCAACCTCTAGCATTTTTGAAACCATACGTTCAATCTCACTCTTTTGGGCATAAAGATATATGTATGGCATGATGTTTGGAGGAACACTTCCTGGAATCAAATTAATAGCATGATCATGATCATGAATAGGTGGGAGGCCTTTGGGAGTCTCAAACACCTTGGAATGATTGTCTAAGACTTTTTGGAGATCTGTAGAAATAGATAATTTGGATGTTTGAACCTCTAGTGATCATAATTGTGCAATTGCGCCTCATTGGTATTTTTTTAGAAGATTTGTCATGATATTATATCTTATTATCTTTCTTGGTTTCCCTACGATACCCCTTAATTCAAATTCCTTTCCTCTCCAAAAAAATTTCAAGAAGAGTTCTTGAAAATTAAAAGCTATGGTCCCCAAAGATTGTAACCATTGGACTCCTAGTACAACATCAACACCACCCATTGGAATGGAAATCATTGGACTATTCAATACATAGTCCCCCATGGTTAACTTTATATTATGGCATTTTCCAAAGCAATTTATAGTTCCTCCATTTACAACCATCACTTGACACTCTGGTGTTGGATATATGAAGCAACTCAATTCCTTAGCTATCTTAAAATGAATAAAATTATGTGTACTACCTGAATCAATCAACGTTATTACCTTTTCCTTCTTGATATATCCTTCAATATTGAGAGTTTGAAGAGTGGTAATTCCTTCCAATGCATTACAATATGTTCAAATTCATTTATTCTTTCTCTGGGGTTGGTTCCTGGTGTATATCCTCCACTTTTGATGTTTTTTATTCCTTTTCTTCCTCCTCTTCACAATCTATGTAAAATAATTTCCTCTCAGTGCACTTATGACCTTTAGTGTATTTTCTATCACAACTATAACAAATCCCTTTTGCAAATTTTTCCTCCAATTTTTGTGGTATCAACCTTGTAGGTTTTGGAAGGCTAGGAGCAACAACACTACCATCTTTATAGTTGTGAGTGGTAGACTTCCTTGTTGCCATAATTTTGCTTTCAACTTTTCTTACCACCCTGAATGCCTTCAAAAATGAATCAAGTTCCCAAAGGAGAACCTCATGTTTGATGTTATCCTTTAAATTCCCTATGAAGACATTAATCCTATGCTCCTCTGGAATATTTTTTACCCTGATATTTAATTTTTGGAAGTCCTCAATATGCTCCGCCATGGAACCCTTTTGTTTGAGATTTATCAATTGGATAAAGAAGGTGTTGCTCTTTGTATCCTCATATTGTGATATCATTTCCTCTGTAAAATTTTACCAAGTGACAAGTGGTTTACTACAACAAATCCATCGATACCATACAAACTGATTGGGTTCTAAAAATAAAGTTGCAATGGGTACCTTTTGTGAGTATTGCACATCACAGAGATCAAAATATTGCTCCATCTGTAGTATCCATGTTACCGGATCCTTGCCATCAAACTTCCTCATATTGATCTTTGGAATCTAGTGGTTCTTAAACCCAACATTGGAGTCTCTAAAATCATAATTCATATTCCTTTTTTCCTCATCATGATTTTCATGCATTACCTTGTCACCACCGGGAAGCGTTTCTTGCAACAACTTTGTCAAATATTCCTTCAAACCTTCCATGTATGATTTCAAACCATCCATCTTAGCTTCCATTCCATCCTTCAAACCTTCCATGTCTGCTTTTAAACCATGCATGTCATCTTTGCTTGCTCTTTGTGAGAGCGAAATTTGTTGCACGTGGTCCCGCAATTTTGATATATCATGTTGTAATTCTTCCTCTTCACACATCATAGTAGAGATTTCTGAGGGCCTAATGGGTGTAGAATTATTCTGTTTTGGAGGTATTTTAGAACCAAATACTGATATATATGCTTCAATATGCCCTTTGAATTACTTCAAGCTGATTTTTCAAACAAGATTTATGCAAAATTTTAAAAATACACACTTTTTTTTTTCCTTTTTGGAGATCGATATTGAAATTGTTGTATCTCTGTAATTTTGGATTTCCAAGGTCTGAAATTTGGTCATGTGGTAGCCCTTTGAATCTTATTTACAATGCCACAATTCAGACCAATATTGGATTATTCAATAAAAAATTATTCCAAATCGCCCGCGATGACCTAATTATGGACTAGTTCAGTAGAGCGAAGTTGTACGGGATGTCACGTGTCACTGCTTTAACATTCAGCCCTAAAATTGCTACAGGACAGACAACAGTTAGTGTACTTTCAGAAAATTTTTACAGAATTATAATATGATGCCTGAAGCGAAATTTATGATGCTTTTCCCCAAGTCACCTATTTGATATGGAATTCTGGAGCCTGCAAAAACCCTAACTTCCTCAGATCATATCTCCAAAAATATGGCAAACCAAGATCTAAAATTCATACACAAAGTTAAACAATATCTCGGCTCCAAGTTGTTGTAATTTTAGCTTCTGAAGCCTCATATAAGCAAAGTTAGATTGAAAATTACACGTTGACTTGTTTGAAGGAGTGAAACCCTGGAACCCAAAGCTATGATAGCAAATGTTATGCAACCAACTCACAAAATAGAGAAAAGATAGATCAAAAAATTAAGAAATAGCCTCTTCGAGGGGTAAACATCCTTTACATTACATAAATTAACAATTATTGGATGATACAAATGAAAATACCTCCTTTGTATATATAGGAGTCTAAGGGGTCACAATATAATCAAAGTCTACATAACAATAATAATGTAAGGGCATAACAATAACAATAGTGGGCTTCTATGGGGAAAAAAAATAAAAATATGGGGGTTACATGGGCACAACGATAACAATAAGGGGGTTACACTACCAATAATGATAAAGTGGCTACACTAGTAATATAGGAACATAACAACGTCATTAATCCATGCATTAGAGTGACATAGAGGTACACTTTGTGGAAAGGAAGGACAAGTTAACTTGGAGGATATATTATACAAGATCAACTCCTATATTTGGTTTTAAATCTCTCAATTTCTATTAATATAAAGAGTTCATTGTTTTCCTGTATGTGATGTTATGATTTCAAGTATTTCAATGCCATGTTTATCCATTGAATAAAGTGATTTGATGATGCTACATAGATGTCGTAGATAGTTGGCTTGTGTTGTTTAATTGTGCAGGTTCTAATTATAACGATCTGAGCTAGGAGTAAAGCGTACAAGCCAACAGAGGAGTGAATCTTACGATGGATTCTAGGTAGGCGTCATCCCACTGTCCACTTACTTTAAGGAAGACATTAGCTTCATTGCTACCTATTGTTCTTGACTAGGCCATCAAGTCTAGGGAAGATACTTTTGTCTGCAGTCGTAGGTTATGTATAACAACGAACTCGTGTAAATTTGCTTAGATACTGTGGAATACTACCATTCTTCTGCATCTTGATATTTCAAAGTTTATCCTTGAGTGTCAGCTTCTTGTGGTCACTACTATTCTTGAATAATTATGTCAATGCTTTCCACATTGTGAATGGAGTTTCATTCCCATGTATATTTTAGACAATGTGATCACGTACACCCTCCAATATTATTCTCCTCACATTGGCTACATCTTTCTTCTATTGGGATAGGTTTTGTGCATCAAATTCTTGTGGTTTTGCAACATTTGTCTTAATGTATACTAGCAATATGTTGTCATCCAACAAAGCCTCCATATGATCCTTCCATGTAATGAAATTAGAGTTGCATTCCAATGCATACTCTAGTCTCAACCCGTTGAAGGTAATCTTCCCAACTCTATAGAGATCCTGATACATTGAACTGCAAATTCGATCCTCCTCAGAAAAAAACTTTGAAATTCCTGTTCTAATGTGAATCCTGCTCTGATACCATGTAAAAATTATGGTGTAGATTTGCACTTGCTCGTGAAATTTCAATCAAAATCACAAGACAAAAACCTACTCTGCCGCTTTGCGGAATTTAATTCACAATTTAGAACATCAATCACAAACATGTAATGAGAAATAAAACACATCCACACAATATTTTTCCATAGGAAAGAAATTTTCTAAAAACCCCTTAAGCTTGCTTACATTAATCTGATGAATAGATATGTATTACAAATGCTAGCTCAATTTGAGCTCAACGTGCAAGTGAATAACCTATCTCTCTGCTCACTGAGAAACTCTAACCCAAACTTATTCAATTTTTTCCTCTGCTTGAGCTCCTATTTCCTTGCACAATTCCCGAGGAAATTATCCCCCTATTATCTAGGAATTTCCTTCAATTGATTGCTCAATTCCCAAGCTTGGTCATCTGATTTCATGCAACACATGTACACTCAAGGCAAGTCTACAACTAATGTGACACTGCCATGGAATATTCAACACAACTGGGGGCCTCAAATTCTCTGCATGCACTATCTATTTTGTGTTGATTGATCAGTTAACTGGATGATCACTGAGTTCGATTGAACTCCCACTACACAACTAACCTTCCACTGGTTCCTCCAACAGTTAGAACTAGTTTCACTGAAAACAACTTGAAATAAATCACCTTTATTGCTACAAATTAGTAATCACACATGCTTAACTGAACTCCAACTCCTTCAACTCGAATTTACTGAGTAAAATAAGTGACACAAGTGGACACAAGCCATGTCACACAAGTTAATCGCATATAAGTTGTCTGATAATGTGGAAATTCAAATTTTCTAAATTTGACCAAGGCTAAATAAAATTGATACTTTCTTGCTGCATTTTTAAATACATAGGCATGGAATAGTCAAGGAAATTGTCACCATTGTGGTGTGATAACTTGATGCATTCAAAATGTTAAGTGGGCATTGCAAAATTGTCACTTCTTCGATGACATCCATTGTAGTTATGATCATGTCAGGCACAATCTCCTTGGTGATTCAAATAATGGCATAGTCGGCCATATTTATGTTGAGGGCCTTCATGTTGGACACCTTTTCAATCATGTCGATGTTCTTGCGCCTCTTAGCTTTGGTGCTACCAAAGGGTCCATTGTGGCCACAAAAGATTACCATGACCTTGGACTCCATAACATTGGGGTACATGCGCGATTATGTATCATGGTTTATGGACATGATGGTATAATTGGTCACTATGTCGTACATACGTCCCTCCTTTATTATGAGATCCTTAGCAACAACCACATTGAATAGATTCACATTGGGCCTTGTCAACACCTTGTTCATGATGGTCAAGGCGAACAACGTTGTATGCTTGATGACCATGTATTCCTTTGCCTCGTCGCGGGGCACACTGATCTCATCAGGAAAGAGGTGTACGGGTATCCTTGCCATCATGGTTGAGAATAGCTAGACTCCAATCCATGCCCTACCCTCGAGGCTCACCGACTTCTCTATGATGACAACCTTGATGTTGGGGTTCTTGTTGAGTTCATAGGTGCATGAGAGCTTAGTGGAGCCTGCATTAATGAACACCATGTTAGTATTAGCATGAGTGATGATGTCCATTATGTAGTGTTGGATAAAATACCAAAAATTTATGGATTCCATGATGGGTACAAACTGTAGGTCATATTTATGGTTAGTGTATAGAGAATAAATCATAGGTTTTTCTCGTACTTCCACCACCGAGGGTCGCATAGAGACCAAGAAGGAGGTGCCATGGACATATGAGCATGACGATGATAAGGAATCGAACTTCAAGGAAATAAATTTGTGGTCCTTGAGGATCAAACCCATAACCAAACTGTAAGCATAGGCAGAGGATGTTGTAACAAATGTCATTCCTCTTCTCTTCTCTGGTAGTGGCTAATATTCAAGTGGATGTCGTGGCTAAGAAAAGCTTCAATAGATTAGTAGTAAGACATGTTGGGTGGATTTTCCATGTCAATTTCAAATGCAGAATTGTGGCTCGATTATGGGCCTTCATCCATGCTTGAACTGTCACGTTTTTGTTGTGCATAAAGGCATCGTTGTAATCCCCCCTTATTGCATGACAAAACTAGATAAACAAATCCCCTCTATTTTTCTGGCTTGTACAAAATGGATCTTTTTTTTCCAGAATCGTAGTAAATCAGTTGTTTTTTATGAGGAATGAACAAACAATTGCTTTCATCAAGGCAATGCAGTTACACTTAGAAAATCAAAATGGATTTGTCTAAAAAAAGAAACATTGTTGATAAGCTATTTGCTACTAAATGCTTATGATCTTTGTTGGGGAGTGTTTTAATCGAGTGTAAGAGGGTTTGGTCGAGTGATTAATGAAAAAAAAGGTGTTTAAATGCATTCAAGGGAAGTTTCAAATCCATAATTAAATGTGTTTCAATGGGACTTTAGTCCATTTTGATGGAGGACTTGCGCTCTTGGTTAATGGAGAAAACTTGGTAGGTCACCATGAAAGCACCAAATGTGGAAATATAGAAAAAGTGTTCCTGACCTAAGAAGATATGATAATCCATTGTAAACCCTTAAAAACATAATTTCCAGGGAGTCATAACCTGCTTTGATATCACTGATACGGATGTTGGGAGTTAAGATCTGAGAACACCGCGAGAGAAGAAGAAAACATATAAATAAATTATATATATATATATATATATATATATATATATATATATATGTATGTATATGTATGTATATGTACATGTACATGTATATGTATATGTACATGTATATGTACATGTATATGTACATGTATATATACATATACATGTACATATACATGTACATATACATGTACATATACATGTACATGTATATGTACATGTATATGTATATATACATGTACATATACATGTACATATGCATATACATATGCATATACATATATACAGATATATATATATATATATATATATATATATATATATATATATAAAGAATTGTTGCAACTACATTGTGTAGACCAATTTGTCCTTTTACAAAGTGAGGCTCGATATTTATACCCTTCTTGTAACACCCCACCCCACATTTATATACTTTAACCTGCTCACCAGGGTAAACATGATATGAGAGTTACTATGCATGACCCGATTTCTGAGATGCACTTATGGAAAATGGGGTCCACATGTCCAAAACTAACTACAAACACCCAGTGACACATGATCACACTGTTATCAGTCTAACTAGATTCAATACAATTTCCTTTCAGTTTGTTTCTTAAATTTAATACAACTTTCTATTTTTGGTAGTTTTTTTTATTCCTAAACTTCTGAGGCCATTTTGAGGACCTAAAAGACATTTTGAGCGAAAATAGAGAGACTAAAAAAATGCTAATGTGTGTGTCAAAGTATTTTTTGGTCTCCCCATGGAGATCTTCGAAACGAGGTATTATGATAGTCAAATGGAGATAGTATGCCAAAGTTACAATCCTGGGAAGTTGGTGGTCCAAATTATTCATTTATACAAACACTTTGTGACTATGGTATCTGTAGGTCATGAATGCATATTTTGTTCACTTTTCTCATTAGTTCATCAGATATTCATCAATAAGGCTTGGTGCCTTCTCACACTATCTGCAATAAAACACATATTATCACATGCATTCATATAAATCAACCATGAGTCATCAAACCATGAATAAGATCTAGATCAAGAGAGCATCATACAATAAGAAATATAACATGCATGCAACCAAAATTTTAACCATAGTAAAGCCATGACTAACCAGTCACAAAATCACACATTAAACCATAACATGTGCTCATTGATCTCAATAAGAAATAACATGTAATAACATACGCATAGTGCCAACCAAGTCAGGGACTTCCATGTACCACCCAACCATAGATTGATACTGAACCAAATCTCTCTTTTAGTCAATCACCAACGTGACATATTTCAATCATGAATGTGGGATCACGTGGGATAAAACATAACAAAACCAGGAATCCAGAGATTAAACCACCTCCACCCTCAAGCCACATTGATTTCACCTAAATCAGTCCAGAAATAACTAAAACCAAAACAAGCTTGGATGCCTCAGGATTTATTCACCATACCAAGAGGAATTTTCATGTCTCCAACCATCTATCAAGAGATTCCCAAAGAAAACTATCTCCACCCTCAACCCTTTGGATCTTCTTGAGACTGCCTCAAACAGATCCAAAATCTATTGGCAATCCAAAGCTTAACCAAAAATGGGAACCCATTACACCATGGCTATCCAAGAAGTGGCAAAGGCAAGGCTATATACCACTGTCAATCTAGGAAAATACCATGCCAATGACATCAAAATCACCAATAAACCAAATGCATGAACCATGCATTCAAACCCCAACAAGATAAAGATACATTTAACCTGTTACATGCAAAATCCTCTTGTTGGTTGCTCTTTCTCTGCTTGATTTCTGCCCTTGCTTATTGTTGTCCAAATTTCTTCTTTCCCTCCCTTGCTTGTTCCTTGCTTGCTTGTGTCCAAGTGCTTGTTCTCCTCTTCTCTAAGTGAATGCTAGAATTTCCAAGAGAGTGTGTGAATGTTCCCTCTCCTTTTTTTATTATTTATTTTTCCTTTCCTTTTTTTTCATTTTCCCTTGCATGCATATTCTTGTCCCTTCATCTTCCTTTTCTCCTATTTTCCTTTATTTCTTATATTAAATTTCCATTAATTTCCTTTTTCCTTTTCCAATGCAAATTCCAATTTCCATAGCCAATAATAAACCACAAGTGGATCCCAATATAATGTTTTCCTCCTCTATTTAGCTTGGAATACGTGTCCCATGACCTAGTTTTATTTTTGCCTTTTATAATGCCCATTTATTACATGGAACTTTAACGAGGGGTTGTTACACTTCTCGTGTTACAATCATGCCACAAAGTTATTCGGGGTTGCAAACAAACCTTAGGGACATCCTACTGCCACATACCTACCTTAGGAATGATTCTACTATCATCAATAGATTGAGCTACCAATGAATTTATCATGTAGGGTCCATGACCATCAATAGGGCCTCAAGGGTTATTTCACCACAATAGATTTGACCTTAATGTTGTGTCATTACCAAAAGGAATCCTCGAGGATGAGCCTGCAACCATAGTAGGGTATATTCAAACTCTTGTTTTCACAAAGGGATCCTTCAAGAGTGACTCATTGTCACAATTGAGCCTTAAAATTCCTTTTTGCTTTAGATCCTACCCAATAAATTTCTCTTCCCATAAATTAATGCGTTATCACAAGAAACTGCCCTTAATATGAGTCATTGCCTTGTGTAGAGTCACAAAAACCTTTTTTTCCTTAGATTTGATCTTAATAACCCTTTTTTGCTTCAATCCCAGCCTTATAAACCTTTGATGCTTCATTCCTAGCGATAGCACCCTTTGTTTTCTTATATCATTCCCTAGAATCCTTGCTCACATACTTGCTTCCTCAAAGCCCTTGTTGTCATAAGATTGATGATTTTTGCCTCATAACTTATTCTAAACACAGAAGAGAGAAAGGATTGGATAGGGTGGTGTTGCCGCTATGAAAAACACCCTCCAAAATTTTGCCTATACTTGAATTTGGAGACTATTGTGGATCTTGTGATCGGTTTTTCCATAGTAACTTCTTGGTCAATTGATATTCTATTAAGTATTTGAGATTACCTCTTGGATTGTAAGTGTCGAAGTCACCTACTCACACATGCTCGTTCCATAACAAGTTCATGAGTGCATTCTTTTATGCAAGCTTGAACAAGCATAGCACAGTCAATCAAGATCGTGCTTATGCAATTATCAACCTATGTTGACAGTTAGTACGCGCTTTCATTGACAATCTCTGACTTCTAGCTACGTTTGTACTTATATTTCGGTGAGTTTTCAAATTCACGCTTTTGTGAACCTTTGCTTTCGTGAGTGTCATTTTCATGTTTTATACTGTCACTTTTTCTTGATTTCACTTTAATTAATGTCATTTTCATGTTATCTTTGTTGTGATATGTGTCACTTTCATCGTCGTTCACATATCACAAGTGTCATTCGTATTTTTCTTTTCATATCGCAAGTGTTGTCTTTTGGCTTGAGAAGTGTCACACATTGTATAAAGGTAGTTTTTGCTAGTCTTAATGGGCAATGTTTGGGTTAATGAGTTATGTGTATCATATAAATACGTTTTGCACTCATTTCCAAATTTTCAAGCATTTTCGCACAAGTGTCGTCACAAAGTGTATCTTTAGTATCGCACTTTGAGTGAGCTATCGCAATGTTGTCACATTGAGGAAACTATGTTGTTCATGTGTTTAGAGCGTCCTCGATTTTGTCGTCAAGTGATCTAAGTGTGTGATCATGCTCGAGTCTTTCTTTTGTTCAACTTCATTTCATTGATCCCACACTCAGTCAAAACATTAAAAACTCCCCAACCGGGCCACTCAGCCTCATCCAGCCCTCCTGAATTGTGCACTGCACAGTCTAATTCCTCAAGCAACAACCTTTCCTCTTGGCACTACGCAATGTGTAGTCTTTGCCTCCCAAAACTACATACTACGCAATATAAGTGCCCAAGCCCAACCCCTAAGTTCCATGACTGCACAAGTTTCCTCTCCAGTCGGTCCTCTGATGTGCATTGCACAGTATTAATCCTCAAGCCTCAACCTTGAGCTCATGAATTGCGCAACTACACAATCATTGGCCTCTTTTCCCCCACAAATGCACAGTGATCAAGCTCAGTGCTTGACAGACCTCTAAATTAGACATAAATTAAGGCCCATCTAACCTTTCGTAGGCCCATATACCTTCCTTATGCACATAAAAGGATATATTAAATCTCTCCTTCTGCACTTAATAATGTTTTCTTATGCTTTAATATGTTCTTAGGAAGGATTAAAGGTAGTTGCATATTTTTTCCTAATATTGGTTATTTTTGTAGAATATTATGGAAATATTTGGCAAATTATACAAATTTAGAGAAGGAGATGATTTAGGGACTTGCTCCCTGCCACTGGAAGATCGGGATTGGAGAATAAATGAGCACAACATCAGGGAATTAGGGAGAAATCGTGGAGGGATTCAAGAGGATTGTCCACCCTCCTTAACTCTCAAAGGCAGCCAAAGGATCCTCATGAGGTCACTCTCCGGAAATTTGAATTCTAGAGGCATCCAAGCAACTCAAGACCAAGTGCACTCAAGCCATACTTCACTTTGAGTCTCCAGCAAATCGAATTCCAAGAGGCAGCCAAGCAACTAAAGACAAAGGGCACTCAATCTATGTTTACTTGGAGTCAAAGTGGACTCAATCACCATTTTTCAAGGGAGTTGTTGGTAGATGCCTTGTAGAATAAATAGAGCAGAGCTAGAGCTAGGAGGGATTTAGTTAGTCAGTGAGTTGATTCTAGTCAACTTCCATTCCATCCCACTTCCATTCCATTGGATTCGATTTTTTGTTATAAAGCCATTAGGCTCTGTTAAAGATTTTATGGATGTAACAGACTGTTCCTTTTTATGAAATGAGTAGAGAGATGCCATTTTACTAATTTAATTCCAGAGAGTTGGGCTCGTGGGTTAGGGCCCAACCCATGTGCCTAGCTTCTCTGTTGTTTCATGCTTTTCTTTCATGTCATTTAGCTAGTTTTTCTTCTGAGCATTTAGCTAGTTTGCTGGTATTTTTATTGATGTTTTAGTTTGGTTACCATTATCTTTTGTTGTAGATTTAATCTGCTTACCAAATAATAGAATAGTTGATAAGATCCATAAAGTTGCGAGGCCAACCTTCCCCTCTCAACTCTGTCAATAGAGCTCGAGGAGGGTAGAACTTTCCCCACAGACCAAAAATGCTTTCTCGCTTATGATTTCTTGGAAATAGATTAGATCAATGCATGTCTTTTCAAGAACATATTGTCTACTTTTCTTGCATAAATAGGCAGTTTGATTGCAGGTATGGGCAGCATATCCCAGGAGAAGTTTTCCAGCACCTCCCACTTCATCTTCCATCTTCCTTCCATCTCTGATGTTATGCTCTACGCACTACTGTTACACTCTGCTTTTTCCCACTTATTCTCACTGCCTTCCCCTTTCTATGAAAAACACGTGAAAGCCATTCAAAACCACCGAAAACCCGACCTTTGCCTTTCCTCTTCAATAATCCCGCCACAGTACGTCGCACTTCGCAAATTGCAACATTTAACATTTACCTTTAACACTTACCACTTGTTCCTTGCGATTGCGATATTGCGAAATCGCACTTCGCACCACTTACCTTTTGCCTTGGAGACTTACCGCTCTCCTTCGCCAATTTCCTACCTTATTCCTTCCTTCTATCGGTCACCATCATCAGACTCCTTTTAATGCAAAAAAGCTTGAAAACCATCGAAAACCCGACCTCTGCCTTCCTCCTTGAGACTTTCGCCACTGTACGTCGCACTTTGCAAATTGCAACATTTAACATTCACTTTAACACTTACCTCTCGTTCGTTGTGATTATGGTATTGTGAAATCACAAATTGCACTTCACAACTCTTAGCTTTTACCTTTAACTCTTACCACTTGTTCTTGCGATTGCAATATTGCGACATCGCATATCGCAAATCGCAACTTTTCCCTTTCTTCGTTTCACTGCCATGTCATCTGCATCACAAATCGCAGCTCGCAACCTTTACCATATCGCAAATTTCACTTCGCTGAACTTACCACATCAAAGATCACAACCTACAACCTTTACCGCATTGCAATTGCACTTCGCGCATTTTAGTTCATTCCATTAAGTCCTTACCACTATCCATTTAAACTTGTGATATTGCGATTTGTGACCCGCCACGTCACTCGTCGCACTTCACATAATTTAGTTTATTCCATTAAGTCCTTATTGCTATCCATTTAAACTTGCGAAGTTGCGATTGTGACATCGCACATCACGGATTTTGTCCTCCATCGCACTCCTTCATCTCACTTTTGAGTTCTTTCCGCTCCAAAGTTATTTCTCACGTTATAATAAAGTTTTCTAAGGTTTTAATCCCCTCTTTCTGCTTCCAAACCTCGTTTCATGTGTTAAACCCCCCATTAGCCTCTTTTAGCCCTTTTTCTTCATCTAAGCTCCAAATTAACTCTTTTTAGTTAGAATTAAGTCATGGATAGTTTAGTTGCATGGATAAGAGCATGGTAGATAGATCATATGATAAGTAGAATGCATTTAGTCGTTTGGCCAAGTTAAGTGTGGTTATGCTTAGTTTCCTTTCTGCCATTTATTTTCAGCAAGTTAGCTTAGTTTCTTTTCATTTATTTCCCTTTCTGCCAATTATATTAGTTTCATTCTTCTCATTTATTTTCAACGCTTTAGTTTAATTTCCTTTTTGTCATTTCCTTTAGTATTTTACTTTCCAATTGTTCTCATAATTTAAGATATAGCACCTTTCGTAAAGAAGAAGAGGATGAAATGAACAGAATGCATCTGATATGTATATAGCACTGTCACCTCAAAGTTTGTACGAAGCCCGGGTTGATAAAGTAAAGTAGGGCAGCCCCTGGGAGTTGCAGCATTCTTGGTGCAATACCAGGGCTCACCACTTTTTGGCACCGTTGACGGGGAGGTGTCAAGTAGATGTTTTGATTATGTTTTAGCATTCTTTTATGCTTTCCTTTTTCATGTTGTTTCCGAAATATTGAAAAATACAAAAAAATCTGATTTTCATAGGAGTAGGGATATCAGAATCTTTAAAAAAAAAATACTTCTCCAACACCAACCCCCTAACTTGACCACGTGGTGTAATAAGAACCACTACACTTTTGAAGGAAGAAGAGATGGATGGATATGATGACAATGAAGAATATCTTATTGGGTTTCCCATTCAAGATATGGACATCAATGTACCTATGAAGAAAATCCCTCCATCTTTCCTTCCCAACTTCCATGGTATCAAGACAGAGGATCCGGAAACATTTCTCTTTGAATTTGAGATACTTTGTAGGTCTTACGGCTACTTATCACACACTCAAAAACTGATATTGTTTCCTACAACATTGAAGGATAGAGCTCTTAAATGGTTCATGAGTATAGGTACTGATTCAATAAGATCATGGAATTATATGTAAAAGATATTTCTAGAAAAATATAAAGATCGTGATCTTAGAGAAGAAATTTTTAGAATGAACCAAGAAGAATATGAGAGCCTTGAGGATCTAATAGAGAGATTCATGTATAATGTTAAGAGGGCAAAAATGCACCATCTAGGATTTGACACACTAGAAACCCTCTTACTTAGAACAATTAGGGGTGCCTGGATTGATCTGCTTAATCTCATGAGTAGAGGAGATGTATACCAATTGTCATTTGAAGAAATTTGTGAAACATGCAAACACATATCAATAGGAAGGGAAAGAGTACGTAAATCGACATCAACATTGGTAAGGCAAGATGAACTTGGAAATTTGCTTGATAACTTTAAAATATAAATTCTTAGCAATCTAAGTGAACAAGTATAAATTTTAAGAATACAAAATGAGCAAAAAGAAGATGTTGATATTTTTGTTATCCATGCAGAATCATATGCTACTAAATATTTTTCATCATTCCCCAGGTTTAAAGAAGTTTACCAAGAAGACAATGGAGCAAGGAAATCACCAAAGAAGTTGTGTTATGTAGCTTCGAGGATACCCTGGCAGCCTAGTCAACTTGATATGATGCAAGGGCCTACTTCACAGTGTCAAGCTTATTCACATCCATCTCAAACTAATGGGGACACACTCCCTCCTTGGCAACCTTGGCCATCTCAACCTCAAACCCAATATTGGCAATATGATTGGCAAGGACCTTATTGGGAAAGTCTTCAACATCCTCAATATTTCCCTCAATATCCTCCATACCCAACTCCATGCTATCCCTACCATACACCTCCACCACAACCACAACGTCAACCACATCCATGTCATATATCCACCCCCACTCAACTACCTATACCACCATTTCCAAACCCACACCATGAAGTATCTCAGCCCACTTACAATGATGAGGTACAACACCACCAAACATATCCTCTTGATCTAAATGGTCTGCATCTTAGTTCAAGAAAGGTATTGCAAAGAGATATTTTCTCAATGTCATTAAAGGACAACATCAAGAAGAAGAAGATCCAAATGAGGAGATAAAAATATCAAGTGCTGCACTTGATGAAGAGCGGATATCAGAATCAGATGTTGAGAGAGTTCCCTCATGTTTACTAGCATTTCCCACATGTGTTTAAGAGAACAATCAGCAAAAAGAGGAAGATTTGACTGCCAAAATAGAAGAGGGCATCCAAGGTGATCCAACTCAGCAAGTGAACAAGGGGCATCACAACTATATTGACATGTGGTTCCAAATAGTCATTAAGTTGCAGCAACACACTCTTCTCCAACAATACTTAATACAATCCCAGTCAAAGCAATTCATCTCTTATATTCAGGTACATGTCAGAACATGTATTGCAAGTGTGCACCTAATTTTATCTATCATCTTGATGTGCACATGGCTCCATTGGAAGTATTCCGATACTTGAAAAAGGTTTTGTTTTTTTCAAGTAGAATAGGAAACTAAAAAAAAAAAATGGAAAAAGAATAAAATCTCAAGTGAAAACCTCTTTTGAGGCATCTGAGATTGGCTCACTGATTGAAAACCTCCATGAGGCGGTAATTGGGTTGAAGAAAAGAGAGGAAAATAAAAGATCCTAGGTGAAAACCTCCTTTGAGGCGCCTAGGCAGACTTTCTAGTTGAAAACCTCATTGAGGCAACTAGTAGGCCTTTAAAAAAAAGTATTTCTCCATGTATCTCTCTCTAATGAATGTAGGTGCTCTCCAACCTTTGCAAGCAGAAAACAGCAAGTTGGCACAAAAATAAAATTTGGTCAACACTTAGGTCAAAGGTAGTCAAACTTGGACTTCCTTCTCTTGTGCTTAGAAGCTCCAAAAGGACCTCAAGCAGATTATCAAATGCAGCTTCAGAACCACCAAAGACAGCTTCAACAGCCATATAAGCAGCTTCAATATCACATGAAAAAACAAATCAATGGTAAGGCACAGGTATGCAGTCATTTAACCCTTTCTTTGAATCTATTTTAGCTTAATAAAACATTAAAAAGTGTGAGAAGGAAAGTTTTTTGTATAACCAAAATCAGTAGTAGAGAAACCTCAGCCTTATCTAACAACTAGCCTCACTTTTGCCACCAAGAAAAGAAACAAGACAAAAGTAAAAAGGACTTGAGAAAGTGGGAAATAAAAAATTCATTATAATTAGAGACAACAAGTGCCAAAGGGGTAACCAAGGGTGAATTCAGTTAACAGAAAAAGAACTCTGAGTTTATTTTGCATGCAAAACAAAAAAAAATTGGAAAAAAAAAGGAAAAGATGAAGAAAAAAAAAAGAAAAAAGAGAAAAAGAAAAAGAAGAAAAATAGAATAAAAGGTGGACCCACCACCTCTTGGCATGAAAAATAGATTTTCTTAAGGCATCTGAGGACCTCCATGAAGCACCTACAAGAAGAATTGCAGCAAGAAGAATAGCAAGAAGATTAGCAAAAGAGCAGCGCATGGCCCAAGAAACAGAAAATGAAATAAGCCAACATGCAGGAAGAACCATAAGGCAGGGAGGATGAATAGATTGCTCAGAGGATGAACAAAAATTTCAGTAGGGGGGTGATGATGGGCCTCTAAATTAGACATAAAATAAGGCCCATCTAACCTTTCTTAGGCCCATATACCTTCCTTATGCACATAAAAGGATATATTAAATCTCTCCTTCTGCACTTAATAATGTTTTCTTATGCTTTAATATGTTATTAAGAACGATTAAAGGTAGTTGCATATTGTGGAAATATTTGAAAAATTATATAAATTTGGAGAAGGAGATGATTTAGGGACTTTCTCCCTGTCACTGGAAGATCAGGATTGGAGAATAAATGAGCACAACATTAGAGAATTAGGGAGAAATCGTGGAGAGATTCAAGGGGATTGTCCACCCTCCTTAACTCTCAAAGGAAGCCAAAGGATCCTCAAGAGATCCCTCTCCAGCAATTCGAATTCCAGAGGCAACCAAGCAACTTAAGCCATACTTCACTTGGAGTCTCCAGCAAATCGAATTCCAAGAGGCATCCAAGCAACTGAAGACAAAGGGAACTCAATCTATGTTTACTTGGATTCAAAGGGGACTCAATCACCATTTTTCAAGGAAGCTATTGGTAGCTACCCTGTAGAATAAATAGAGCAGAGCTAGAGCTAGGAGGGAGTTAGTTAGCCAGTGAGTTGATTCTAGTCGACTTCCATTCCATTCCATTCCATTGGATTTGAATTTTTGTTGTAAAGCCACTAGGCTCTGTTAAAGATTTTATGGATGTAACAATCTGTTCCTTTTTATGAAATGAGTAGAGAGATGCCATTTTACTAATTTAATTCCAGATAGTTGGGCTCGTGGGTTAGGGCCCAACCCATGTGCCTCAGCTTCTATGTTGTTTCATGCTTTTCTTTCATGTCATTTAGCTAGTTTTTCTTCTAAACATTTAGCTACTTTGCTAGAATTTTTATTGATGTTTTGGTTTGCTTCTCGTTGTCTTTTGTTGTAGATTTAATCTGCTTACCGAATGGTAGAATAGTTGATAAACTCCATAAAGCTGTGAGGTCGGCCTTCCCCTCTCAACTCTATCAATATAAATCTAGGAGGGTAGAACTTTCCCCACTGACCAAAAATGCTTTCTCACTTATGATTTCTTGGAAATAGATAAGATCAATGCGTGTATTTTCAAGAACACATTGTCTTCCTTTCTTGCATAAATAGGCTAGTTGATTGTAGGTATGGGTAGCATATCCCAGGAGAAGTTTTCCAGCACCTCCCACTTCATCTTCCATCTTCCTTCCATCTCTGATGTTACGCTCTATGCACTGTTGTTACACTCTGCTTTTTCCCACTTATTCTCACTACCTTCCCCTTTTAATGAAAAACACGTGAAAACCATTCAAAACCACTGAAAACCCGACCTCCAACTTTCCTCCTCAAGACTCTTGCCACTATACAACACACTTCGCAAATCGCAACATTTAACGTTTAACACTTACCGCTCATTCCTTGCGATTGCGATATTGCGAAATCACAAATCACACTTCCCACCGCTTACCTTTTGCCTTGAAGACTTACCGCTCTCCTTCGCTGATTTCCTGCCTTATTCCTTCTTTCTATCGGTCACCGTCGTCGGACTCGTTTTAATGAAAAAATACTTGAAACCATCAAAAACTTGACCTCTACCTTCCTCCTCGAGACTCCCGCCACCATACGTCGTACTTTGCAAATTGCAACATTTAACTTTTACTTTAACACTTACCACTCGTTCGTTGCGATTACGATATTGCGAAATCGCAAATCGCACTTCGCAACTCTTAGCTTTTACCTTTAACCCTTACCGCTTGTTCTTGTGATTGCGATATTGTGACATCACATATCGCAAATCGCAACTTTTCCCTTTCTTCTTTTCACTGCCACGTCATCTGCATCGAAAATCGCAGCCCGCAACCTTTACTGTATCACAAATCACACTTCGTTGAACTTACCACATCGCAGATCGCAGCCTGCAACCTTTACCGCATCGCAAATCACACTTCGCACATTTTAGTTCATTTTGTTAAGTCCTTACCACTATCCATTTAAACTTGCGATATTGCGATTTGCGACCTGCCATGTCACTCATCGCACTTCACACAATTTAGTTTATTCCATTAAGTCCTTATTGCTATCCATTTAAACTTGCGATTGCGACATCGCACATCGCGGCTTTTGTCCTCCATCGCACTTTTGAGCTCTTTCCACTCCAAAGTCATTTCTCACGTTATAATAAATTTTTCTAACGGTTTAACCCCCTCTTTCCATTTCCAAGCCTTGTTTCATGCGTTAAACCCCCCATTAGCCTCTTTTAGCCCTTTTTCTTCCTCTAAGCTACAAATAAATTCTTTTTAGTTAGAATTGAGTCATGGATAGTTTAGTTGCATGGATAAGAGCATGGTAGATAGATCATAGGATAAGTAGAATGAATTTAGTTGTTTGCCCAAGTTAAGTGTGGTTTAGAATTAGTTTCCTTTCTACCATTTTTTTTTTTTTCTTTTTTTATTTATTTTTTTTTCTTTTTTTTTTCTTTTTCTTTTTTTTTCTTTTTTTTCTTTTTTTTTTTTTTCTTTTTTTTTCAGTCATTTCCCTTTCTGCCAATTAAATTAGTTTCATTCTTGTTCATTTCCTTCCAGTAATTTACTTTCCAATTGTTCTCATAATTTAATAAATAGCACCCTTTCGTAAAGAAGAAGAGGATGACATGAACAGAATGCATATGCTGTGTATATAGCACTGTCACCTCAAAGTTTTTACGAACACCGGGTTGATAAAGTAAAGTAGGGCATCCCCTGGGAGTTGCAGCATTCATGGTGCAATACTAGGGCTCACTAGTGCTCAATCCCTCAACCTGACCTCTTGAGTTCCCCAAATGCAAAATTGATGCCTCCCAGATCGCCACAACTGCGCACTACGTAGTGTCAAGCTTCAAGCTTCCATCCTGTCACCTTGAGCTACGAAATTGCATAATCCATGAGAATTTTCTCCCTCCATAATTGTGCATTGGGAAACCTCAAGCCTCAATCCTCGTCCTGACACCTTGAACTGCACAACTACACAATCCATGAGACTTTTCTCCCTCCATAATTGTGCATTGGGAAACCTCAAGCCTCAATCCCGAACCTTGAGCTCTTGATCCCCTCAATTGTGCAATCCCTTGAACCTAGCCATCCTAAACTACACATTGTGCAGTCTCAAGCTTCAATCCATGACCTTAGCCTCTAGAATTGCGCAATCCCTAAGTCAGTCACTCAACCAGTCACCAGTTCCAGCCCTAACAAGTAATTTCTTGAAACATGTTAGATTAAGGGTTTCAGACTAATATCGTATTCTCATGAATGGTTTTCATTTGCAAGTAATTTATCTTATCATGGCAGGATGATGATGGGGTAAGAGAGAGAATGAGACCATGCTAGAAGACACCTATGGTGTTGAAGAGACCAGATGATCATCATGCAAGAAGACGAAGGAACATAAGATTACAACATAAGATAAAATATTAATACCACATTGAAGACTCCTTATCTTCAATTCATGAGGAGGAAGAAGAAAAACATGCACTATCTCTCAAGAAGACTCAACGATAACAACAACAAAAAGTGACTTCAAATTGCCATGTCATCATGCAGTCCATGTCATCAGTTCTAGGTCATGTTATTTCATGAGTCATCATGTGCCACATCATTTGTGGATTTAGTAAATTCTATATTGGAAAATGTAATGTAAATTGGAAGCCCAAGAGTCATCCGTGTAATGTGAAAAGTCATGTGGGAGTCGAAAGGTCATAGAGAAGTCAAATAGTCATGAGGGAAGTCTAAGAGTCACAAGGAAGGTGAATGATAACCCCATTTGTTATATATACACCCTCATTTTTCATGTAAAGGAATTTTCACCTTGTATCCTCCTACCATGAATTAGAGAAGAAGATAGTTTTTTTGGAGGAGTAAGTGACTGCTCTAATGATCCACTGTTGGGGCTAGTGGTGTTCACTATGTTGATGTATCTTGGAAATTTTACTTAATTCAGAAGCTCACTGAGCCAACACACTTTCATGCATATGTCGTGAATATTGTAAGACTATTCTTTGAATGTTTGTGATGTATGTTGTTTCATCAGTACTAAGGAAATTGAACTATTTCAGTGGCTTTGGTACTTATCTTGTTGAAGGTGTGTTGTATTTGCTTTAACAATTGTTTCCTCCTTGTGAACTATTTCACTAGTTCATCAATGATTCATTCTTATGCATATGCTCATGTGCCTTTTCTATATTAGCACTATTATTTGTCTTTGAAGGGCTTAATTTTCTCTTCCCTTTCAGTAGAAGGACCTTGATACTTCCCGCAGTTTAAATTTTCACAAGGAATACTCACTTGCTCATCTGAAAATCCATGTGTGTTACTCTCTTGAACTAAACTGTGTGGCCAAGGAAAATCTACAAGACTACATGGTGGTCGGGCTCATACTCCGGATGGGGCTGCTACACCAAATGGTGTGAGGACTAATTGGAATTTCACATCGGGGAGACCCCCTTGGTTGACGAATTTCTAGCACCATCAACAGGTGGAATATTTCACCATTGAAACCAATAAGAGAAAATGGGTCTTAAAACCCTCTAAGAGCCTCAACTAAAAAAAAATATATATCCACAATCCATCATGATAAAAAATATTCTCCTATCTCCTTTCTATAAGTTCCCTTTGGGGACTTTCATCCTAAATTTCAATTTAAGTGGGTAACAAGTTTCGCTCCATTTTCCCCAATTTTGGATTTTATTGCAAGTTTTGCTTCATTTACCCCAAATAATCTAATGTTGCCCCAATAACATTAAATAATGGGTTCAGCCCTTTACAATTGACTATAACCTATGGGTTTAGATAGGTTAATTATTCCTTCATTGAGTAATTTCATTGGAAGAGGACATTACACACAAGCCCTCAAAGTTGAAACAAATTATCCAAAAAAGTTCTTCCACTCATAACATCCAGCTCCAAAGGTGTAACAACCTCGGATTAAAATTCCATGTGATAAATTTAATGAAATAAAAATAATCCAAGGTCATGGGACACGTATTCCAAGTTGAATGTTGGGAAACACATCTTAGCGGGCGTTCATTTGGTTTATTATGGCTAGGGGAAATTGGAAATGGCAAAGGCAAGGGATTTGGAAATGCAAAGAGGCATTATTTGGCATTTTATTTATGAAAATAATTGAAAATAGGAGAAAAGGAAGGTGAAAGGTCACATATTGCATGTGAGGAGGAAAATGAAGGAAAATAATGGAAAATGAACAAATTAGAGGCCTCAAATGATAAAAAGGCTTATGAGGATCAGTTCATATTTTTTTGTCAGTTTTAGCTTGGAGCTCTCTCTCTTTTATTCTCTCTCATACTCTTGGACACTTAGAGTTTTCTTGGAGTACTCTAGCATTGGAGGAAGGAAGGCAAAGGAAGGACAAGAAAGCAAAATGGAAGCAAATATCAAGCAAGGAAGAGCTGGATAAAGCGGCTACAACACGATTACTTGCAAGTATCGAGTTTCATGTGTGATTTCCTTGCTATTTTTGGCATGCATGGTACATGAATGTGTGATTTTTGGTCCTCTTATTGTCACTGGCATGTGTTTTTATAGGTGTGATAGTGATTTTCAGCCTTGCCTTACCATTTCTGGATAGCCGTGGTATGATGGGGTTTTCTCTTACTTGGTTGACCTGGATTGTCGGATGGTTTTGAAGCTGAGTGGGGTGGTCTCAGGAAAAATCACAAGGCCTAGGAATCCTGGGACCGGTAAAGGTGGGATTGCGGTAAAAACCCAGTTGTGGATACCCTCGTTGGGTCTAGGAATCCTTGACCAGTAAATGGAAGGATATACGGTAAATACTAAAGGGTGGAGAGGGACAAATTCCTCATGATTTAGGTGGAGAATTTTGTAGGAATACATGCTTGTATAGGCCTAGTGATCCCTGGACCAATGTATGGTGGTATTGTGGTAAATCCTGGTAGTTTATGTTTCTTGTTTGGGACTAGGAATCGCTTGGCGGGATATATAGTAAAGCCTGGTTGTATTGGTGCTTGCTTCGGGCCTAGAAATCCCTAACTGGTTTGGTGGGATATGTTGTAAAGCCTAAAAATCATGGTTATTTTTGTGTGAGTCCCACATTCATGCTTGAATATGGTACGGGGGTGATTGGCTGAAAGAGATATTTGGTTAAGCCCAATCTATGGTCAGGGGGTACGTGGAAGTCCCTGACTTGGTTGCATTTTGCATATGTTAATAAGAGCTCTTTCCCTCTTGTGTATTAAGTGTAAATGTGCTTGTTATTATGTGATTATAATGGTTGTTCTATCATTATTGTTAAGTTGGTTATATGCTGGTTATAAGTATTGTTTATGACGGACTTGAGTTATGTCTCTTAACACATTTTGATTACTAAATGAAATGTTAATTAATGCATGACCTAATAGATGATAATGCAATTATTATATGAGGGCATCAAACATTCTTGACGATCTTTAGATAAGTATGAGATACCTATGTTCATATTTTTTGTTATGACCTGTACAGTACATGTTCATCATGTGTTTGAAAAAATGTGTGTCATGACTAGGCCTTATTAGATCATGTTATTGTCTAATTTTTGTATGGAAGACATTTTGTGTGTATCGTTTATCATCTCTAAGAGTTCCATCAAGTTCTGGGCAGAGGCTTGAGTCCTAGCCTGAAAAAGTGGTTCAAAATTCGGGGTCGTTGGCACTAAACTGCCTCGAAAAGTCTACAGTCGCATGGATACCTTTGTTATGGGAGTGAATATAGGGTTACAGTCGCATGGAGGAAATTGTCATGGGTGCGACTAGGGGTCTAGTTTAGTTAAAGAGTAGGTTAAATCAAGGGTTAAGCACCTAGAGTGGTTGGTTAGCCTTTGGGGGTCCTGTAGCTCTTAAGGAATGTCAGTTTGGTTTTGGTTCGTCAATTCCACTTCCTTAATTGTACTTGGGGAGTTGAATCATATCATTGTAACTCTTCGTCACATGTTTACCCTAGTGGACCGGTTAGGTTAGGTAAATGTGGGAGGAGGGTGTTACAAAGTGGTATTAGAGTGGGTTTTCGTTCTCTTTGGGTGTAATATCCCAAAATAGGGAAAATTTACAATAATGGGAATATCTTAGGATATTCCAAAATTGGATCTACAACAATCCATTGACATAATAATGAAAGAGCAGTGTAACTCAAACCATAAACATGGGAGATCAAAATGGAGACAATAATCCATGTATTATATCAGCAAATCCATACATAACAATGAGACATTGATCATATACCATGAAGGAACAAGCCTCCCATAAGATATCACTCTACAAATGAACTGTTGTCACAATACAAGAATGCCAGAGACTGTTACATCACAGTTAAAAACACATTGCTACAGCAAAATGATGTACAAAATATGTAGGGCTGTTATAAGCCTCAAAATATATGCTCAATATCAACTCCTACAAAGAACCCGGAAAGGGGTTTTCAGAAATGCACTCTATACAAGATGGGATCTAAAGCCCAATGGCTAAAGATGCACTGCAAAATGAAGAACAAGAGTGTAGAAGGTTGAAGTATGATAGATCTGAAGTAGACCCCCTCAAATATCTCCTCCCATGAAAGGATGAACCCCTCAATCACAAGGAAACGCTACAAAGGAACCACCAGAACATCTGTTGAAGCTGCCTTCAAAAATAACGCATTCCCTAGCTGGAACAGCGTTGGGACTAATGGGAAATGTATGGCCTGATGCCAAGGATCTGAAATTTTCCCAAGAACTCTCTAAACAGATCCCCCAAGAGAAGGAAACCTTCCTCCTACGAGAAAAATAGCTCAGAAAGTGGGGTTCTAACCCCTCCACTGCTGCACCCTGCAACACAGCACAATAACCTGCAGAAACTGCGCTGATGAAGAAGCTGTAGCTTGGCCTGAAAACCTGAATGTGGAAATAAATACAATACTCTTCCAAGAGGCTCCTCAAGGAAAGAGGTGGGATTCCCGCTCGGGAACACCCGGTGCTAAACAGCACAGCTACCCTGCTAAACAGCAAGAGGAAGCAATAGTCTAAGCAGACCAATCTCAAAATAATATAAAACATAAAATCAAATGGCTGCCATCCTCTTTCTTAAATAGAATGTGAGCTTGCTTGCCCTTGGCCCCACTCAATTAGGTCATTTCCTCCATGAGATCCATCTCCCTCCAAAACTGCGTTATTCTCTAATTGATCTCCACTCCTTATCAACGTTGTTGACTTAGTCAAAGTTGATTGAATCAACATGATCCAAACCCTATTCACACTTGGAGGAGCTTTATTTAGCTGTTACAAAGGTCTCCTTTCACACTTGAAGTGTTTTTATTGCTTCTCAAGAGACTTATGGGCCTCCCCACCCATTTATTTACCGACCTAGTGATAAAACAGCTATAATATTCCATTTAGCTTGGAGGATAAATTTTTGGAATATTACATTGGGTCATATCTAATACCGCAAAGTGGTATCAGAGTAAGTTTTCATGATCTTTGGGTCATATATGATAATACATATAGGTATTAGAGTGGATTTCCATTCTCTTTGGGTCATATCTAATACCACATAGTGGTATCAGAGCATGGCCCACCCCTTGGACTGGATGGGTGGAATATGGTTGTCATGCATACATGTTGGTTGCATATGTGTTCATTATACTTGTGGTCTATGTGCTTGTTATGTATGCATGGTGGTGGTCATTGTTACCATTGTGTTGTCATGTATAGGTTGATGATGTTGTTGTTGGAATGTGGTGTCATGAATGCACATCGATTGCATATGTATCTGTTATGCATGTCAGTGTATATATGTTCGTGATGCAGGCATTATTATGGTCATGGTTGTCATGCATGAGGTCATGGTATTCAGTTGGTATTGTCATGCATGGTAACTAGGTAATGATTGAGATTATGTCAGTATATTGTTATGATTATTAATATACATGTATTGTGCTAATCTGGTTGATCTTGTAGACAAGATATCCTCCCCTGAACTATACCGGGGTATGTTGATTATGTTTATATTTTGGTTTAAATGACATAGTATACTTGCAAGAATAAGATCAAATATGACTAGAAATATGGTACACTACAGTTCACGAGATTTTTTCTTTAGATTCAATGAGCAGCATGGTGATAGGTACTCCCCTGATATAGTAGACACTTTGAGAAGTTTGAAGGCAAAAATAAGAAGTTGCAAGGCAGACAACGACATGATCATTTAGGCACAAGAGAAACAAGCATAGGTTAATGCAATCATACTTTCGAGTTTGTCATATTTGTAGAGACATGGACTGCTTATGATCAATCATGGACAGGAGGACAAGACTAATGGGGCATATGGAAATCGGTCTCACAATGGGCACAGGTCAGATAGGGATGAAACAATCATAGATGACATGTTCATGGATACACTGGATAGGAGAGGTGATATACACAGGTTCTATTCTAGTTATGGTTCTGACAGATATCATGGTCATCATCGTTATCATCCTTATGGGAGGAATGATAGGGAATGTTTTCCAGATGAGCTCAAGAAAGCTAAGTTTCCTACATTTGATGGAGATTTGAAGAAGTTGGAAGATGTAGAGGCATGGTTGCTTGGGATGAATAAGTTCTTTGAGTTGCACGATTCTACAAGGAACATGAAGGCCAGAATAGCTATCTTCAACCTCAAAGGGAAAGCAGACATCTAGTGGGAATATGTGAAGCGGGCCAAAGATATCAGGACATGGGATTTGAGTTGGCATGAATTCAAGAGACTCTTCAGGAAGAAATACTTGTCAGAGAGGTACTACGACAATAAGGCCAAGGAATTCTATGAGCTAAAGATGGGATCGATGACATGAGGAGTATATGACCAAGTTATTGGAATTTTTTAGTTATGTACCATATATTAAGGATTATAAAGCCAAATTTTAAATATTTTTCAGTGGTTTCCCATTAGCATTTAGAGATCAGATTGAGTATAATGAGCCTCGATCACTTGAAGAAGTCATTGGGAACTTGAAACACTGTTATGAGCAATCAAAACCTAAGGAAAAATCTCAACAAGGTTGGAAAGGGAAAGACAATACTAAAGGAAAATGGCAGCCGAAAAGGATAAGACCTCAAGATCCAAGTGAGAAAGAGAATGTTGCGCCTTACCAAATGTTTAATGGACCTCAGCCTGGAGAACAACAAAATAGAGATGATGGTAGGAGATAGTTGCAGTGCTGAACATGTGGTAAGGAGTATCTTAAGAAAGATTGTTCATAGAATTAGGGTGGTAGGCCTCATATCTAGAATGCACATGAAGTACAGACTCTTGGGGATGTTGGGCAGAGCATTCCTCATATCTATGCAACATTGGATAATAGGCAGGAAAATCACCAAGCATCTATTATCGATATGGACGGTAATATTTGTGATTAAGTTTTTTCTATTTTGATTGGCCCTAGATCTAATTATAACTATGTTAACCATGACTTGGTGGATAAGTATGGTTTGAATAAAGAAGTGCATACATAATCTTGGCTAGTGCAGTTGGCTACAGGTACAAAGAAAATAGTTCATCATTGGGTAATATCTTGTGCATTTTAAATGAATGGTATGCCTACGACAACGCATCTAAATGTTCTTTTGTTGGGATCATGCATTATATTGTTGGGTATGGACTGGTTGTATCTTCACAATACTAAGGTGGACTACTATGATAAGGCTATTGAGTGCCTTGATGACAATGGGGGAAAAAATTCTTACAGGGTAAGAAGAAGGCTACATCAGTGTAACAGACCTGGGCTAAAAGTTCATGTAATAAAAGTTAATAAGGGGAAAAATAAGACCACAGTTAAGGGACACTTATTCCAAGCTGAAAGTTGGGGAAATATCATAATGGGCATCACTTGGTGTGTTTATGGCTAAGGGGAAATTAGAAAAGGAAATGGCTAAGGCTTTGAAAAGGCAAATAGTATTTTTGGCACATTTATTTATGAAAATAAAGGAAATTAGGAGAAAGTGAAGGTGAAAGGGCATAGGTTGCATGTGAGGAGGAAAATGAATGAAAATAATGGGAAATTGAAGAAATTAGAGGCCTTGTTAATAAAAATACCTCTGAGCATCAGTGGGCAAGCTTTTTGCTGGTCATCTTTTTGTTAGTTCATTTTCAAAGTTAGTCTCAAAGAGGAGAATAGCACCAAGAGAAGAAAGAGATAATCACTACTTTTTCATTACCCATGATAGGAGAAAGCTTCTCCTATTTATACAAAATATGAGAAGTTATCTCATTAATGGGAGTCCATGAATCTCTCCCTCCATCTCTAGAGTTACAATCAAAATAGAAAATGATAAGACACATGTCTTTCTAGAGTTTCAACACAACTAAGAAATGAGACACATATCCTCTTAGAGTTTCAATACAACAAGGAAATGAGACACATATCCTCATGATCCCATGATCTTCTCCAAAAAAATTCGAGTTTGTCCTTAGAGAGCCACATAAGGGTCTTCTAGAAGTCTCCTTTTGATCTACACATGTCAACAATCTCAACCCACTTGTTAGGTATAAGCATATGCACATTATTTTCTAATTTTTAACCACAAATTCACTTAAAAAGGCTAAGAATTAATAAAGTTTGGAAAAACATAAATGTGGCCCAATGATAATGAAGTGGGATGAATGTAGTGACATAGTAGTGAAATGAAGGTGATATAATGGACATAATAAATTTAAGTGTAATGGTAATGAATGTTCAAGACTGACAACACAATAAGGAAGGACAAGGAAAAGAAAATCAAAGCAAAAAATCGAAAACAGAAAAGGTTGGAAAAATCAAACTAGCAGAAATATATATCTTGTTATGTCGATTTCAGATGGTGAGACATGCATGGTGTGTGCATGTTGTGTTTGGTTATGCTGTTGTACGATGGCATGGTTAGTTGGTTTTTAGTGAGTGTTTATCGACCTTACCTTCGGCTCACTGAGGAGGAATGTTCTGCGATAGGTTGTTCTCATTTTTAGCTTTGGAATTGCCGGAAAGGTTTAGAATCATCCGGGGCGGTGGTCTCGGGAAAATTGCCTAAGGCCTAGGAATCCCTTGACCGGTAATGGCATGATACACAGTAAAGCCTGAGGGTGGAGATGGGAAAATTCCTCAAGGATGGTGCAGGAATCCAGAGGCATTCCAAGCTCGGTTTGGTTTTATGATCTTGAGGCCGGTTTAGATGAGATCACGATATTTTGAGGGTAGAGGTGGTTTAACCTCTAGATTCCTTTGGTTGTTTTGGATTGGTTTATCCCATGAGATCCGACATTCATGCTTGGAATATGGCACGGGGGTGACTAGCTAAAAGAAACATTTGGTTCAACCATGTCTATTATTGGGCAGTATGTGGAAGTCCTGAACTTGGTTGGCTCTTGCCTATGTTTAATGAAAGCTAATTTCTCTTGCTTTTGATTGGTAAATGTACTTGTTATTATGTGGCTTTAATGGTTGTTATCTTATGGTTATTTATATGTTTATATGCTGGTTATAAGCATGGATATATGATTGGTTTTAGTCATGGATATTTTCATGTTTTTACTTGTAGTTGAAAGAATAATGGATGCACGACCTAATTGACGTTAAGACAACTAATGGGAGAGGGTGGTGATCCTTCTCGTTAAGTCTCATATGATTTTCCAGTCCCTTATGCTAAGATTTCATTCATGACCTGTAGGTTTCCTATCTACCAAGCGTTTGATGGAATGTCAGTCCTGGTTGGGGATGGTCAGGTTTAGTCCTGGTTTCAGTCTTCATTTATAATCATTGTAGTCGTGTATTTAGTGAGTTATGAAATTTATATGGATTTATCGGCAGAGGCTTAGCCCTATCCCTGCAAAATAGCCTTAAATTCCGCAGTCGTTGGCACAACACTAAGCATAAAAGTCCATAGTCGCATGGAGATAGGCCTATGGGAGCGACTAGGGGTTTCCAATCACATGGAGGGCTTGGAAAGGGGGTGTTTGTGGCTCTAGCTTAGGGAAAATTTAAGTTGGCTTAAGGAATGGACACCTAGAGGGGTTAGGTTACTCCCGAAGGGTCCTAAGGCACTTGAGGGAAGTCAACAAGGTCTGTTTTGTCAACTCCATTTCCTTAATATCACCTAGGAGGTTGAGTCTTCTCATAACAACCCCTCATATCATGTTTACCCTGGGTAAGCAAGTGAAATTGGGTAGCTGTGAGTGGAGAGGTTTTTTACAATTAGTATGAATGGTAAAAAATATGTAGGAAAAGCATAGTTGCAGGAAAGAGTGTGTGTTTTTTGCAATACATATTTCCAATGGAAAAGGTAAGGATGTTGAGGATGTGGAGGTCTTGAATAGGTACCCGGTTTTATAGCAGTTTCAGGATGTATTCCCTACAGAGATTTCAAAGTTACTACCTCACATGGAAGTGGAATTTTCTATTGAGTTGGTACTACAGGTAGCACCAGCATCAAATGCACCTTACATGATGAGCACTACAAATTTAGTGGAATTGAAGTTGCAATTGAAGGAAATTCTTGACAAGGGATACATTAGGCTAAGTGTATTTTCGTGGGGCACACTAATATTATTTGTGAATAAGAAGGATGGTACTCTCATACATGCATTGATTATAGGTAGTTGAACAAGGTTTTATAGGCCATTTTGTCACATCAGGTCAATAGGCCTGCAAACTGGATCAATCAATATCCATGAACACCTTGTCATCATCCCTAAACAAATCCCTAAGCATGATTCTTCCAAATCCCTGAGTTTTTGAGTATGACTGCTTCAAAACAATGTTTTTAAGGCCCAACGCACCCTGGGCCTTTAGGGACCTGCGTTCACCAGTAGGTTGCTCCATTTTCACCTGCACTGATCATCAGCAGGTTGTCCCATGTTGGGGGTGTGCTGATTCTAGAAATTTTGGGAAAAATAAAAAGAATCTTGAAGCTTCCTCTTCTAGAAACTTCTAGGAGTTGTTTCAACCATTTACCTTGGATAAGAACTTTTAATCCT
Organism: Pinus albicaulis; assembly: GCA_034641835.2. Lineage (NCBI taxonomy): Eukaryota > Viridiplantae > Streptophyta > Pinopsida > Pinales > Pinaceae > Pinus > Pinus albicaulis. The sequence goes on from MU968403.1 coordinate 11,807,800, forward strand.
ATATAATCCTACCTTGGATATTTCACCTCTTATCCCTTGAGCTCATCCTCCCATCAAGAGTGGATCTTAAGCCTAGATTGGCAAATGGATAAGAATTCCTAAACCACCACCCTCTCTTATAAATATATAGCCATCTACAACATTAGGTTTGGATTTTGGAGACCTATCATACCCTCATGTTGGTGCCTTGAATCCAAGAGAGTCGTCCTCTTCATGCATTAGGATGACATTGAGGTGTGCTTTGTGACAAGGAAGGACAAGTCAACTTGGGGAGATCTCTATAAGATCAAATATTATTGTTGGTTGTAAACTATCTCCTTTTCATATTAATACAAAGAGTATATCATTTTCCTATATATGTTATGTTATGTTTACATTCATATGTTTCAATGTTTTGTTGATCCATTGAATAGAGCAATTGGACAATGCTACATAGATGTCATAGATCTTTGGCTTGTTGTGATTGTATGTGCAGGTTCTAATTATAGCAATCCGAGCTACGATTAGAGCTTACAAGACGAGAGGAGAGTAAAGCTTGTGGCAGATCCCAAGTAGGCTTATTTACACTCTTCAATTTATCCAAGGGGAACTTTATATTCTTTTATTTTTAGTTGTTCTAGACCAATCCACTATGTTTAGGGAAGATAATCCTGTCCGCAGTCATAAATTTTGCATAACACAAGGTATTCATTAAGAACATGTATTCATTATCGATGATCGATGACTTGTTTGATCAGATGAAGGGAGTATCAGTGTTCTCAAATATTGAACTGAGATTAGGTTGCCATCAGGTACACATCAAAGAAGAGGATATCCACAAGACTAATTTCTAGACCAGGTATGGACATTATGAGTTTCTTGTAGTTCCATTTGGGTTGATTAATGTCGTGGAGGTTGTCAAGGAAGTTGCGGATCCCCAGACTGCTAATTTAGTGGAAATCTATTTGTGCTCAACTTTATTCACATTCCAAGGAGAGATTTTTGAGCAAACGTCAGGAGTAGCCATGGGGTCTCCACTATCCCCCATAGTGGCCAATCTCTTCATGGAAAAATTTAAGAAAAGGGCCCTGGAATCGTACCCTCTTAAACCTAAATTCTAGATTAGATTCATGGATGACACCAGTGTTGATTGGCCTCATGGAGATGAAGAGCTCAAAAAGTTCCAAAACCACCTTAACAACTTATCCAAGGATATACAATTCACCATGGAGGATGAAAAAAACAACTGTATCCCATTCTTGGACATACTTCTCATCAGGAATAAAGATGGTTCCATTGGACATAAAGTATTTAGAAAAAAGGCAAACACAGATAATTATCTCCATGCTAACTCACACCATCATCTGGCACAGAAGATGGGGGTACTTGTGACTCTTTTCACACGAGCCTTTAGAATTTCCGACGACAAGCACATAAAAGAGGAGATTGCATACTTGAAAAAGGCATTCACTAATATGGGATACAGAAACAGGGACATCATCAAGGCCATACAAAGAGCCAGATCCGAAAACAAAAGAAATCCTCGTGATGAAACCCTAAAATCTAAAGCTTACCTCCCTTACATCCAAGGGGTCACCGATAAGCTAGCCAAGGTTCTCGCTAAAAATAACATCGGAACCTCGTTTAAGCCACTTAGGACAATCAAGCATACGATGAAATCAGTCAAAGACAACCCTGATCCACTCCAACAAAAAGGTGTCTACTGTATAAATTGCTCATGCGAAAAATGTTATATCGGGAAAACTGGAATATCTTTCAAGATTAGGCTCAAAGAACATGGCGCTGACATTAGGATTGGGAGAACCAAAACCTTAGCACTGGCAGATCCCTCGAATAAAACTCTCCACCACATTTTCCTAGAAGATGCTAAAGTAATAACCAATGAAAATCACTATTATAAAAGGAAAATATGAGAGGCCCTTGAAATCATCAAGCATCCGGAAAACCTCAATAGGGATGGAGGTTTAGAAGTCAGCAGAAATTGGGTCCCCATGTTTTCCCACTCTTAATACTTGTCCTTTTCCTTGTTGTCACCCTAGTCGTACTTTCTCGTCACCTCCCTCAGCTTCCCTTCTTTTATATCTTAGAATGATCTCATTTGAACTCTCTTCTTACCTATTTAAAACACCTTGCCGACTCTTAAACCCTCCACCCCCCTTCTTTGCTTTCTTCTTTCCCTTCCCTCTCCATTTAAATAACCCTCCCTTCACTTAAAAATAAAACCCCTAGTAACCTTTACTTATATCTTATGCATTAGGAATTTAAAACTTAATACTATTTTAAATTACTAAACTTTAAAGATAATTAGCATGAATTGACCCTATCCTAGTTATTTAGTATAAGACCCCCCTAAATTCTAATCTATAACCATTCCCCTTTCATCAACCTCTTAAACCTTTTCATCCTTCTTAATAAATAAAAATGAATTTTATACATCTATATCAAAATTTTAATTTAATATCATTAGTGATAGTTATTTTAACTAATACTAGTTTTATTAAATTAAAAATTGACATTAATTTTAAGAAGATATCCTTTAAACATTGAAGCGTATGAAAAACTTTAATTAATCAATATTATAACTAATAATTAATTTTAATATCCTTATAAAAATAATAAAAATATTTAAATACAAGCATAATAAATTAACTAATCCCTCCTTTCAAGGTCTCTTTAAGTAATTTATTTTGGTTTAATATTAACAATATATTAATAATACTTATAGCATTAATTTATATTGTTTAATTTTAATTAATATTAAATTAATTATTAGTTATGATATTGATTAATTATTAAGTTATAAACTAATAATTAATCTTTACAAAAATAAAAATAAAAATAATTCTTGAATACAAACATAATAAATTAACTAAACCCAACTTTTTAAAAAAACTTATAACATTTGAATAAATCATCCTTAAGTTGGGTCAATTAATCTTTAATATATATTACAAGAAAATAGGCTAATCATTATTCAAAATTAATAAACTTTGCATATAACGAAAAACAGAAAACTTTAAATTAATCTAATTTATTAAAATTAAAATACTGATTATTTTATGGTTGGTCGGCTTTCATCCTGCACTCTTCTGTATATATATATGATATCTATCCTCCTCTCTTTTCAACAGGATTTGTCCTGATGATGGGTCTTGTTCTAGACCCGAAACGTAGACGCAAAAATGCTCACTGTGGAGATTCCGAAGTCAACAAGTCAAAACTCACACCACATAAATCTGAAATCTATACTTTTATCTGCTTGATTAATAGTGTATTGCGACCTTATCTGGAAAAGTTTGTTATTGTATTAATTGATGATATATTGATATATTCTAAGAACGAGGAAGACCATGTCGAACACTTAGCAACAATTATGAGTCTACTTAGAGAGAATTAGTTGTATTTCAAGCTTAGCAAGTGTAGTTTCTTTCAAAAAAAAGGTACATTAATATGGGCATGTTATCTTCAAGGAAGGAATAGTAGTAGATTCAGAAAATATAAGGGTTATCATAGAGTGGGAAACTCCTAGGTATTTGGATGAGGTAAGGTCACTTATGGGGTTGGCAGGTTACTACAGGAGGTTCTGTTAAGGTCCTGTAATTTACAAAATCTCAAGGTGACTGATTATTTATGTTCAGATCGTTTATATTGAAAATAATATTCCATTACTGTCATTTATTTCCAAGAAGGTAATTCTGGCACAAAAAATGGCAAAGGATGGTTGTATTCACCTCATTTCCAATATAGTCCAAACTAACCCTAAATGCATCAGTTAGCACTATCCATCTCATCAAACCCTCCAAAACCCACATATATAAAGTTTTGGGACTTTATATTTAGCCTTGACACCTCCATTTCAGCTCCTCCCCCCACATTAGGCCATTTGATATATATATATATATATATATATATATATAAACCTTACCTTATCGCAAATTCCACCCGAAACCTTTATCCCATTGACCCCTTCCTTGCCTTTTTGCATCGACATTTCGCAACAATCCTTGCCACATTCATTTGCCACTCCATAAATCTTCCGATGCGATATTAAAGGGACCCACCTTTCCTTGCCACGTCACCCTTTCCCCACCACCCATCGCACATCGCATGCGATATGATATAACAGTTAACGGTGGAGACTTAAATTTGCGAAATGCCGATTTGCGATGAGTTTTGGGTTGCGATGTGATATCGTCATCGCATATTGCAATCAACGATTTATAAGTTTATTGTTAAGATATCGCAGTTACTTATTGTAAGTTGCGATACCTGATATGCAATAAGGTAAATCATAAAATCTGCAATTTGTGATATTGTTTGATTTCTGATTTGCGAAATCGATAAAGTTGCGATATTGCAATCCGCTATTGCGCTAAGGAAATTTTTGTGGGCCCATAATCCACAGGTCAGCATATTGTGTAAAATATGCAGTTTTGCTGCATCATTTTAAAGGTCGAGGCTTCTTTTTAGTCACGTTGTTTTATGAAGGAAAGTGAGCGCGGGCAGAAAAGCTCGAGTAAGGGACCCGACACGAGTAGAAGAGGCATAATCAGGCAAGAGGAGATATGGTGGCACTGTTGGAAACATGCCAACTGGGTCAAGTCAGGCAAATGGCGTTTGTGCAGAACTGCTGTGATATGATATAACAGCCGAAACAGAAAAGACAGTGAACACATTAGCATAGCCTCCAATCGACGAAGAGTTGCTAGCATCGCATCATGTTTAATGATGTAGCAAAGGCAACCCAAAAGTAGAGCCAGATGTCAGAGCCACCCATCGTTGCCTCTTCTTGACCACCTCAGCCACTTTCAACTCACTTTTGGATTCACGAAGAGCTGCCGAAGTTTTTTAGATTCATGAAGAGTTGCCGAAGTTAATTCCACAGGCGGTGCTTTGTCAAAGATATTTTGTTCGGGCCTTGCATGGGCACACTTGTCTAGTTTTTGCTTAAATGTAATTAATGAAAAGTTGCCAAAGTAGATAGGGAAACCGACATAGTTTTTAGTTAAATACTCCATGCATTAGCAGTATCAGGGGTTGGACTTTGTTGGACCTTGTTGAACCCTGCATTGTATGAACTACTGTATTGGAGCAACTGTAATTTTTGGAGCTAGGCATCAATAATCAAAGACCGTTTACAGGATACTTGAGCTGTGTTAAATGGTGATGTGCTACTTCTTTGTGTTAAATGTTTCCATTGTTTTCCTTGTTGTGCATCTATTCACCTGAATGTAAAACATAAATTTTAGATTAATATTTGATGTAGGAGCACCTTAATTCTGTCTGTATTTACAATCTGAATGTTTTCTGCTGAAGTCTGATTAAATAATTCTTAACTGCTCTTTAATCACTACTGAACACTAATATTTCCTCCACCTCATAATTCACACTTCTCTAAAGATCCATTTAGCATAGTTAGCTTGCCTTGTGCTTCTCTTGAAAATTTGATGCACCAATCCAGCCTTTTGACTCCATATCCCAATGGATTAGTCCCTACAGACCTACTCATCCAACCAACAAAATCAAAACAACCAATTCTCGCCATCACTGGAACTAGCCTAACATCAACATTCATAATATTAAGGTAAAATTAAATCATAAATAGAGAGAGCCCTCTCTAAGTCTAGGAAGGCTAGGTCCTGGATTCCAAAGCGGTTTGATGTTGTCCTCTATCGTTTATTCTTGCCAATATTATAAATTACAGGGCCTACAATAGGCTCATCAGGAACTTATTGTGGATTGCCTATCTTATCACATCATTGCAGAGAAAATGAAATAAATTTGAATTTACAGAGTAATGTGCATCGAGTTTTGAGTAGTTCAAGTAGTTGCTTACAAATGCTCTAGTTTTAAAGTTCACATATACAGATAAAGAGTTTGTAGTATGTACAGATGCCTGCAAGAGAGGACTTGGTGGAGTCATGATGCAGGAGGGATAGGTGGTATGCTACAAGTCAAGGAAATTGAATGAGCATGAACAAAAATACGTGACAGGTGATCTTGAGTTGGCAACGATCGTCCATGCTTTGAAGATGTGGAGATACTATCTTATTGATAGGTGATTCATCTTGATGAGTGATCACAATGGGTTGAGATACCTATTTGACCAACTAAATATGAATGCTAGGAAAGCTAGATGGTTGCATGGTTGCATAGGTTACATGTGAATAGGATGTCGATTATAATCTCACAACAGATGGTTTGGTCAGATTTAGGGATAGGATCTATGTGTCAGACAACAATGAGCTCAAGAAGCTTACCTTGAGGGAGTTTCATGTTAAGTCGTATTTAGGTCATCTAGGATATTAAAAAACATTGAGAGATGTGAATAAGTTCTACTATTGGTCGAATTTGATGAAAGAAGTGGCATAGTTTGTGGTTAGATGTTTGGATTGTCAACAAGTAAAGCCAAAGTGCAAACATCCAGGTGGTTTACTACAACTGATTCTGGTTCTAGAATGGAAATCAGAGATAATTTATATGGATTTCATTACACGTTTGTTGAGGAAATCTAGATTGATTCCATCATGGTTGTGTTGGACAGGTTGAAAAAAGTAGTGCACTTCATTCTAATGAAGTCTACATATTCATCCAATGATGTAGCACAGGGTATTCATCAGAAATATAGTGAGGTTGCATGGTGTTCTGAAGAATATTATGTTAGACAGGGATGCTAAGTTCACTTCTGAGTTTTGGAAAGATTTATTTTCAGGTTTGGGTATAGAGTTGGCCTTCATTACAACTTATCATCCACAAATAGATGGACAAATAGAGAGGGTCAACAAGATTTTGGAGGACATGCTGAGAATGTATGTTATGTATCAAAAACGGAAGTGGGAAGAGTATCTACCTCTGGTTGAGTTTGCTTACAACAATGAGTATCAAGATTCACTAAGGATGAGTTTGTTTGAGGCACTTTATGGGCGGAGTTGTAATAATCCATCTGTTGGAGTGATCCAGTGAACGTGGTGTTGATAGGACTAGACATGTTGGCAGAGATGGAACATGAAATGCATGTTATCAAACAAAATCTAAAGGAAACACATGATAGACATAAGATTTATGCATACCAACATAGGGTGTTTAACGAGTTTCAGTTTGGGGAACATGTGTACTTGCGCATCAAGCCCAAGAAGAGATCCTTGAGGATTGAGTCATGTGCGAAGCTGATGCCTTGGTATTGCGAACCTTTCGAGATACTTGAAAGGATTGGACCAGTGGCCCATAGAATTGCACTGCCTCCAAACAGTGAAATTCCATGATGTTTTCCATGTTTCATTGCTTAAAAGACATATAAAATATTTTGGTCATGTTGTGTATTGCTATGTATTATAGGTGGAACCAAAAGGAGAATTTCAGCTAGAACCTTAGTGCATTTTGTAGAGAAATATGTTCAGGCTCTGAAACCGATCAATCGAGCAGGTTAAAGTGTAGTGGAAGCACTTTGGTCTTGACGTAGCTACATGGGAGATGGCTGATTAGATATGGGCTATGTATCCTTCATTGTTTGTCGGTTGAGGCAAAACTGTTTTGGTATATGCATATATGTATATGGATGTAAATACCGCCACGGGCTGTGTTATAAAGCTCCAATAAGTGGTGTGGGTGTCATGTTGTTATATTTATCGTGTTGGTTGCTTTTTGACAAGTTGTTCATTGTAAATATCACATCGATTTAAGTTATAAAGCTCCATGGGCAGTATGTTTTGGTTTTCAACAGTCTTGCTGGTTGTAGGTGTCATTGAACACCGAGGATGGTGTTCCCCTAAGGGGGAGGGGTCTATAAAAACCTTGGGTTAAAATTCCATGTGATAAAGTTAATAATTGAAAAATAAGACCAAGGTCATGGGACATGTATTCCAAGCTGAATGTTGGGAAAAACATCCTAGCATAAGTTCATTTGGTTTATTAAGTCTAGGGGAAATTGGAAATGGCAAAGGCAAGGGCTTTGGAAAGACAAAAAGGCATTATTTGGCATTTTATTTATGAAAACAATGGAAAATAGGAGAAAAGGAAGGTAAAAGATCATAGGTTGCATAGAGGAGGAAAATGAAGGAAAATAATGAAAAAGGAAGAAATTAGAGGCCCCAATGATCAAAAGGCTTATGAGGACCAGTTCATAGATTTTTGTTGGTTTTAACTTGGAGCTCTCTCTCTCTCTTCTATTCTATCTCACACTCTTGGACACTTAGAGTTTTCTTGGAGCACTCTAGCATTGAAGGAATAAAGGCAAAGGAAGGACAAGAAGGCAAAAGGGAAGCAAAGATCAAGCAAGGAAGAGTTGGATCAAGCAACTACAACAGGATTACTTGCACGTATTGAGTTGCATATATGGTTTCCTTGCTATTTTTGGCATGCATGTGCGTATTTTGTCCTCTTGCTGCCATTGGCATGGGTTTTTCTAGGTGTGACAATGGTTTTCAACCTTTCCTTTCCGTTTCTAGATAGCCATGGTGTGATGGGGTTTTCTCTTACTTGGTTAAGCTGGATTGTCGGATGGTTTCAAAACTAAGTGGGGTGGTCTCAAGAAAAATCACATGACCTAGGAATCCCTGGACCAATAAAGGTGGGATTGCGGTAAATCCTAGTTGTGTATACCCTTATTGGGCCTAGGAATCCTCGACCAGTAAATGAAGGGATACACAGTAAAGTCTAGAGGGCAAAGACAGAAAAATTCCTCGCAGTTTTGGTGGATAAATCCAGAGGCATCTGTGCTTGTATAGGCCTAGTGATCCCTAGATCAGTGTAAGGTGAGATTACGGTAAATCCTGGTAGTGTATGTTTCTTGTTTGGGCCCATGAATCCCTTGGTGGGATATACGGTAAAGCCTGGTTGTATTGGTGCTTGCTTCGGGCCTAGAAATCCCTAACCAGTTAGGTGGGATATTCGGTAAAGCCTGAGAAGCATGGTCAGTTTTGTGTGAGTCCCACATTCATGCTTGGAATATGGCACAAGGGTGATTGAATGATAGAAAGATTTGGTTCAGCCTAATCTATGGTCAGGAAGTACGTGGAAGTACCTGACTTGGTTGCATTTTTCATAAGTTAATAAGAGCTCTTTTCCTCTTATGTATTATGTGTAAATGTGCTTTTTATTATGTGATTATAATGGTTGCTATATCATTATTGATCTATTGGTTATATGTTGGTTATAAGTATGGTTTATAACAGACTTGAGTTATGGATCTTAAAACATTTTGATTAGTAAATGAAATGTTAATGAATGCATGACCTAATTAATGATATTGCAACTATTATATGAGGGCATCAGACCTTCTTGACGATCTTCATATAAGTATGAGATCCCTATGTTCAGATATGTTGTTATGACCTGTAGATTACATGTTCATGATGTGTTTGACAGAATGCATGTCATGGCTAGGCCTTATCAAGTCACATTCTTGTCTAAGTTTTTTATGGGAGACTTTATCTATGTTTCATTTATCATCTCTAAGAGTTCCATCAAGTTCTAGGCAGAGGCCTGAGTCCTAGCCTAGAAAAGTGGCTTAGAATTCGGGGTCGTTGGCACATAACTACCTGGAAAAGTTTGCATTCGCATGGATTCCCTTGTTGTTGGAGAGATTAGAGGGTTACAGTCACATGGAGGGCATTATCATGGGTGCGAATGGGGGTCTAGTTCAGTTAAAGAGCAAGTTAACTTAGGGATTGAGCACATGGAGTAGTTGGTTAGCCCTTGGGGTCCCTATAGCTTCCGAGGAAGGTCAATTTGGTTTTGTTTTGTCGATTCCATTTCCTTAAATGTACTTAGGGAGTTGAATCATATCATAGTAACTCTTCGTCACATGTTTACCCTGGTGGACCGGTTAGCTTGGGTAAATATGGGAGGAGGGTGTTACAAAAGGTCCTTCAATGCATGTTAGCTTTCTTTAATAGTGAAATCATGGCACCCAAGTCAATGTTCAATTCCCAAAATCCCCTTCCTTTGCTAATCATGCCAATAGAATTGCACTTCTCCTTTAACATAAGATGTGAGAACTCAAAGTGGGTGCTCATGTCTTCAAAATGATAATGTCATCCCACGTGTAGCAAGAAAACACAACGATGAAAATACCCCTCTTGCAAATCAAGTGAACCAACTCAATAGGAGTTGGCCTCGATCCTTAGAGTAGGTTACCTCCATGCTTTCCAACACCCCTAACTATTGCAAACCCAACCACAAGTCATCCCACCATCCTTATTTAAACACGAGTTTTTGTAATATCGACTCAATATTTAGATTAGATATCTATTCTCATCTTAGAAGTACCAAATTATGTCGACCCTATGAATTTTGTCTCAACACACACATACACACACGCACACACAAGTTTAAATTCTCGTGTTTTTGCAAATTTTCTGTGGAGGTAAATCCTCTCCGTGACGTAGAGCGATCCCTACTAGCCCGGACCGGGTCTAGCAACAATCAAACACGCTTATAGTGCGGGTTCCTAATTGCAATAAACCGACTAGCGATGAAGGCTTACTCGGAATCCAATGGCCGTTGCGTAAGAGGTGGCGCTCCCATTCCTCGGCTTTGGCGGATCACGATCCCCACAATCTCCGTGATGGGACACCCGCACATGTGAGAACAAAACAAACGCAAGCGTAAAATCCGATGAGATGCAACCATATGTCGATCGAAAGGTCATAACTCATAATCATAAATAACAACAAGAAGTGGAACCATAACCAATAGTCGTTCATTAATAATCGATCAAAGGAAAATTACAACCATAGTTCTGACGGCTCGAATTCTCCTTCGGAGGGTCAGCTGACGAACACGTCTCGAAAAGCCCTGTCGGGGGATGGGACAAACCTCTCTCTTGACTCTTCACGATAGTCTCACTTGCTTGAAATTGGCCTTAAGGGAATTATGGAGGCTCTTACAACATAAGGCTCTTGGAAATTTGGGAACTTGAAGACTTGAAGACTAGCTTGCAATGGAGATGGGCAAGCTTTTTATAGATGGAGGAAGAGGAGTTGGGATCCCTATAATCATGGGATTGGCCCTATCATCAAGGAAGCTTCCATGAGAGGTGGCAAACCACTCCTCTCTATGGAAATCCATAGCCAAACCTCCCAACTCAAGATAGACATCGGTTCTTGGATCGGTTAGGACGAATCTTCCACCATTTATTTTTTAAAAACACCTCTTAAATTGGTTGGCGCGAGTGTGACTCGAGGACGAGCGCCAGCGGCATGGCCTCTTTGAAGTATTTTCCCCATTGGAGCGGAGTACTGAAGCTGGCTCTACTCGCGCCAATGCTAAAAAGGAGCCATTTTAAGGGTTTTTCACAGGAGATGTCTTCGAGGCATTGAAAGCTCTTGTCCGGAGGGATGTCATGAAAGTGGTTTCCAAGCCATGTCATTGCTCATAGGTCACAAAATGAGTCCTCCAGTGCGAGACGAGGATTGTAGGGACGGTGACAAATTATCAGCGTGACGATGCCCCCTAAAGCATGAGGCCGCGAGAGAGAGAGAGGGTGAAATGCTTTACGAGAACGTGTCCAGTCGAAAACTCTGCAGTCGGAAAACACACGTGAAGAAATACAACTCGATATCTCGGATACATGATATATATGTGGTATGGGCGCGAGCGCATCCATAACGAGTATACAATAATCCGAGATCCAAGGCATGGGCGCGACCATCCAATGAGGAGTTGATAAATAGACTCGTGTGCGGTCGCGTCATCAGATGAGTGAGTCATGTAACTAATCATAATAATCCACAAAATCGCGCACTGGGATTACAACGAGACAAAATCCGAGGGTCTTGCGCTCCATCTCGACCCAAACACGGTACAAGTTCAAGCATGTGAATATGTAGCTGAAGTCGAACATGCAAGAACATCGTCCGATTACCAACCCAATGATGAAAGTTGTTAACGTGATCGCGAGAGGTACCACTGATAATGACAATGGCCCTCAAGGTACTCACGGGTACAATCCATGGCATGTGAATCAATGAGCCGGTGTCGAACACCCCGTAGAATCACTCGATCGGAGGCCAATGATGAAAACCTCACGTCGAATGCGAAGAACTTGCCATTGAGGCATACGGGCTCCAAGGCACCAAAAGGGAGTCTCTAGATCATCTTCCGGATAATTAGTTGAAGTCGATAGGAAGTGACCTTGATCGAAGGTGGGCTATAATAAAAACACCTCTTAAATTGGGCGTGCGAGTGCGACTCGGGACAAAGCGCCCTAATCTGGCACGGCCCTCTTTGAAGTATTTTCCCCCATTGGCGCGGCATCGAACCGCTCTACTCGCGCCAATGCTAAAAGAGCCATTTTAAGGGTTTTTCACAAGGAGATGTCTTCGGGGCATTGAAAGCTCTTGTTCGGGAGGATGTCATGAAAGCGGTTTCAAGGCATGTCACTTCTCACGAGTCACGAAATGAGTCCTCCGATGTGTGGGACGGGGGATTGCAGGGGATCGGTGACAAATTACTGTGTAACGAGATGCCCCCTAAAGCATGAGGCACTGAGTGAGAGAGAGGGTGAAATTCTTCTCAGAACGTGTCCAATCGAAAAACTCCACCAGTCGGAAAACCCTGCGTGAAGAAATACAAGCGATATCTCAGATACATGATATATATGTGGTATGGGCGCAACCATCCATAACGAGTATACAATAATCAGATCCAAGGCATGGGCATAGCCATCCAATGAGGATCGATAAACAGACTCAAGTATGGTCGCAGCCATCCAGTGAGTGAGTCATGTAACTAATCATAATAATCCACAAAATCGCGGCACTGGATTACAACGAGCACATAATCCAGGGTCTTGCGCTCCCATCTCGACCCGAACACGTGTACAAGTTCAAGCATGTGAATATGTGAGCTGAAAGTCGAACATGCAAGAACATCTTCCGATTACCACCAATGATGAAAGCATAGCATGACGACGCGAGAGGTACCACCAATAATGACAATGGCCCTCAAGGTACTACGGGGTACAATCTACGGCATGTGAATCAATGAGCTGGCATCGAACATCAGTAGAATCACTCGATCGGAGGCCAACGATGAAAACCTCAGCGTCGAATGTGAAGAACTCCGCCATTGAGGCATGCAGGGCTCCAAGGCACCAAAAGGGGAGTCTCTAGATCAGCTTCCCGGATAATGAGTCGAAGTCGACAGATGAAGTGACCTTGATCGAAGGTGGGCCATAATGTTTCCACAGCATCATCGACACGAGACGGAGAAACATAATGTTTTTGTGAATCACGATCATATGAGAATCAGAGGGAGGTTGATATTTGCGAAGGTCAACTTCTCTTGAACATATGAACGACACGACAGGTGGACTTGGCGTGTTGACATCAAAAGATCGAGAGGTCATAGCGACGAGGCAAAGAGAAGATGAGAGGTCAAAAGGGATTACCCAAACCCACGGAGGCAAGTGAAAAACAAAATGAGATGTCCCCAACCCGACACGAATGCGGACAAGTGCCATGTTCAAGAGCGACATACTCGCAGACACGACAATGATTCTCGGTTCCATTTTCCCCCCACCATTTCGGTGAGTACCTCTTTATTTTTACACAAGCTTGAAGAGATACCATATTCTTGTCATATAAATCGTCCTTCGGACAAATCCATCCTAGTACATTTAACGAGCCCTAGGAAGGAAAGACTCGAATAGCGTCATTATGACCGAATCCGATGTCATCGGGGTTTAACGAGTCGACAAAGGAAGAACTCGGCGTCTTTTCATGTTTAGAGAGTTTGAAAAGACAGTGAAAAGTAAACTCCAATGGTCCCTCGTAAATAGTTCCTCGATCCGAAAAGGTAGAAAACCGTAGTTCGAGAAAAACCTCCTAGTTGCGATAGGCTAGGGTATTCCTTTTTCGTAAATAATCTATCCCGACCGAAAAAAAGGGGTAAACGTATACTAGGTAGATGTCGTTTTACGTAGCCACTTTAACGAGATCGAAATGACAAGGGACTCAATGAATCTTTTCATGTTTAGAGAGTCATAAAAGAGCTGAAAGATGACTCCTCCCCGGAGGAACGAGTGGTATAAAGGGTAGTAAGTCGGTTCCAGTAATGGTGGAGCCGCTATGAAGGTTAAGAGGCTGAGCTAACAAGACCACTCATCGCAATGTTCCTTAAGAACAGGTAAAACAACCAAGTGAAGGCATATGATCGACCAGCGGATGGTAACGATGGAATGAGAAAACCAAGGCTCATCCGGCAAAAACAGTCGATAAAATGACAATCACAAGAGGTAAAATGGGAAAGGTTTCATTTTTACACAAGCTTGAAATCGGAAAACTCCGAATGAAGTTGGTTTCATTTTTACACAAGCTTGAAACAAAGATAAACTATGCTTGGGAAACCGGTTTCATTTTTACACAAGCTTGAAACGGAAACAAACTATGCTTGAAAAAAGTAAGCATGCCTCCGGACATGGTGACTCAATTTGAGGTACATGCCGAGCTTCAATCCATATGAAAGGCGAGATGGAGTGAAGGTTCAATTTACGAGATCAAGAGAAAGACTCGGGCGGGATTTTACGAGATCTTAGCAAAGACTCGAATTGAACGAGAATGTGTTTCATTATTTTAACGAGGTTGACACATTAAAAGAACTATCCTCGGGACACCTTGTTTCATGGTTTAAGGAGCTTGGCACAAGACAAGGAACTCTGCTACAACAACCTTGTTTCATTTTTTAAGGAGCTTGACACAAGACAAGGAACTATGCTCAGACAGGCTTGTTTCATTTTTTAGGAGAGCTTGACACAAGACAAGGAACTCTACTCCGGAACCCGGTTTCATTTTTTAAGGAGCTTGACATAGGAAAGGAACCATGCTCCAACCGACTTGTTTCATTTTTTAAGGGAGCTTGACACAAGAAAACGAGCGTGCTTCAGACTGACCTCATCATAATGAACAAGAAGTCATTGCTTCCAAGATTTCCACTCTCGATGGAAGGAAAACATCTCGGAAGTCGGGGACCCAATGCCCCCAAGACCCTCGATGCACAACAACACTATCACCGAGTAGAGGCACAGGTAGGTAGCCACATAGTTGACTCTGCGGTGGGCGGATACAACGGGTGGATAAAACCAGGAAAGGGATGATGGGCGATCACGGTTGCACACATCAAGACCAAAGAACGAAAGCTGTCATCAATGGTCACGATCCAAGTCCTTCATGTGGAAAAACGGACCACACGAAAAAGGGAGGAGACGAGCGCTCCCATGGCATAGGTGTAATCGCGCCCTCAAAAGCGGGATTGAAATCCAAGGGGCACGGGACAACCATCACGTCCATATGGACGGTTTTACCTCCCAAAGTAACGAGTAACCTTGGAAGGATCCCTAACGGTTGACTCGTTCTTCGTTAAATTCCAACAGATTCGCGTAACGGGCGCTAAGTGGTGGCGAGCCAAAAGCTTGCCGGTAGTTGAGGATAAAAACACTAACGGAGGCGCCTCGTCTATAATGGGTGCTGAGTACTGCGACCGGACCAAAAGCACTATGTCGCTGATCTTGAAAGGCACATAAGATGGAAGGCGGTATCTGCAAATTGATTCCAATCAAAGGAAGCGACCAAACTACTCTGGAGGGGCTACCATCGAACCAAGAAGGTCTCCCCTCGGTGTTATGGAAGAAGGAGGAGCATCCTCTACGACCTCCATCTCGAAGCGAGAGGAGTATCCTCCGAGACCTCCATCATGGGAGAGCGGAGGAGCAACTTCTTGAGATATAGGGACAGAGAATCTTTCTCCAAATCCAAGGAATCTGAAGAAACGAGAAGAACTCCGAGGGATGTGAGATCCACTCTCACGACGGAAAAGACCCGGTGCACCATAGAAGGGACCAACTCAACCGAGTCCCACGACCAATGATTGATCGGGGATGGATTCCCGAATACGAATTTCCGAGGGAGCGGGATCGACCAAGTATGACTCTTGACCAATCGTAGGATCGGCTAATGCAGACTCAAAAGACAAAGCTCGCTCATAACCAGCAGAGAGGCATGGTGTAGCATGTATCGAGTTGTCCAAAACTCGCTTGGCTTCATCCATATACGGACAAAGGTGAATGGCATGGTGCCCTTCACACAACTTACGGGGATTGGTGAGCTTACCTACCCTGCTTCTTAGGAGTTTTTACCAAAGCACTAGCCGAAGACGGCACCCCAAACCTCGACTCCCGTAGCCAAAGGCAATGACGGGTGAGTCGTTGGACCATACTTCGAGCACCTTGGGAATGCCGGGGCGGTCTCGAAGAAGATGGTCTCCTGTGCACAACATGCGAGGGAACTTGACTTTCCGTGGAGGGTTGGGAGGTTTATCGATGGAAGGCTTCTTGTGCGCGATAGCATGCAGAGCTAGGCTCTCCTTTATCGGACTTCTTCTTCTTTGTCTTCTTCTTCTTCTTCTTAGCCACCCGGTTTACTCGAATCCAGACTTTCACCAAAGCGCGTGAGTAGAAGAGGAGGAGCGATGAAATAGGCGAAGAAGGGGAGAGGTCCACCTTGGAATCAACATGATGTTGTTCGAGCGGGAGGAACCGATTGAACGAGAGGCCCTAGGGTCTAGCAACAATCAAACATGCTATAGTGCGGGTTCCTAATTGCAATAAACCGAGCTAGCGATGAAGGCTTACTCGGAATCCAATGCGTTGCTTGTAGAAGAGGTGGCGCTCCCAGTTTCTCAGCTTCTCGGCGATCCACGATCCCCACGATCTCAGTGATGGGACACCGCACATGCGAGAACAAAACAAACGCAAGCGTAAAATCCAGGTAGATGCAACTATATGTCGGTCAGAAAAAGGACATAACTCATCATCATAAATAACAACAAGAGTGGAACCATAACCAGATCAGTCGTTCATTAATAATCAATCAAAGGAAAATTACAACCATAGTTCGACGCCGTGAATTCTCCTTTGGAGGGTCGCTGTGAGAACACGTCTCAAAAAAGCCCGTCGGGTGATGGGACAAACCTCTCTCTCGACTCTTGACGATAGTCTCCTTGCTTGAAATTGGCCTTAAGGGAATTATGGAAGCTCTTACGCATAAGGCTCTTGGAAATTTGGGAACTTGAAGACTTGAAGACTAGCTTGCAATGGAAATGGGCATGCTTTTATAGATGGAGGAAGAGGAGTTGGGATCCCTATAATCATGGGATTGGCCCTATCATCAAGGAAGCTTCCATGAGAGGTGGCAAACCACTTCCTCTCTATGGAAATCCCAAGTAGCCAAACCTCCCAACTCAAGATAGACACTCAGTTCATGGATCAGTTAGGACGAATCTTCCGCCATTTTTATTTTTTTTAAAAACACCTCTTAAATTGTTTTGTGCGGGTGCGACTGCGGACGAGCACCAAGCTGGCGCGGCCTCTTTGAAGTATTTTCCCCATTGGCGCGGGTCTTCGAGCGTCTACTCGCGCGATGCTAAAAGGGCCATTTTAAGGGTTTTTCACAAGGAGATGTCTTCGTGGCATTGAAAGCTCTTGTTCGAGAGGGATGTCATGAAAGTGGTTTCAAGCCATGTCACTACTCACAGTGTCAAAAAATGAGTCCTCTAATGTGCGGGATGGGGATTGTAGGGACGGTGACAAATTACCGTGTAACACAAATGGCAAATCATTCTCTATTGTGGTTATAGTCGTTTGCTTTTTTTCCCCTACTATTTAATACATCGAGGCTTGATCCGGGTTTGTATATACAATATCTCCAACACAAGTTATGTATTCTAGTAGGACGATTCAACCCAATATGAGTCCATTTGATCGATAACCCTATGTCCAAGTGAATTTCCCTTTTAGGTTTGTACATGGTAATGGAGAGAACCATTGGATGTAACTCATTCTATTACATCCTGCAACCTCTCACTAATGGTAACTCTAGGTGATGCTCTTTCTCTCTTTACTTTCATTTTTTACATCTCCATCTTTTTAGGGAGTTGTCTTAACTCACTTTAGATAATGTTGTGATTTTTTTAGAAGGCTTTATCATACTCAACTCTCCTTTAACTTGTTCAAGAGTCCATTGGAAGCAATAAATAGTTGATCCAGTTGGTCCATTCAAAATTGATGTGTAAAGGGTTGATTGAGATCCTTATTAGTTTTGAAAGAGTCAAAGCTATGCATGCATTCAATTTTTAGCTTGGTTAAATTTGGGTCGAGTAGACCTAGATTCTTGATTGCCCAAGTTTACCACTATAGGAAAGCTTCGTCTTTCAATTTTTTTGCTTTAACAAGTTCATCTGGGTATTTTACAAGATGTTGTTTTATCCCTCTAAAGAAAACCCTTATCTTGTCACAAACAACTACTTTGTACCTGTTTAGGGTTTGGATTCTTCTCATCTATGGCTATATCCCTTTTAAAACATGGAGGAGACTTGTTTTAATGCTTCTCCTCCATGTCTCCCACACCAATAAAATAAAGTAATGCCTTGATTTCCCACATGCCCTTTTATGTTTAGGTGAAAATCTGTCTTTTGCATTGAGGTCACACGATTTCTCAATCTTCTCCTTTGTCTTTTCTAGGAAGTTCTCCAAATTTTTTCCATAAAGTGTTGGTTTTGATATTTCTGTTGATGTCAAATAAGAATTTGTTACATCCTACACTTTTGCAACATTAGAACAAGTGAAAGTGAATTTGTTGACCTAACATGTATATTATTGTACAACCACCCCAAGTTACTAAATCATCATATTGCTATTGTATTTTGCCATGCAACTAAGATGCGAGAATCTAATTGATTGTCAAAATTCTCAAAAAAGGCATCAAATTATTTTTCCAACTTTGTTAGTATTTTCTTGATGCTCGTGAATCTTGAAGAGTAGCTTCCTTCAAATGATACCTCAAGGAGCTAGACTTTAGTACCCAACAATGCTTCACATTATATATCAAGGGAAATATTCTAGAGATTTGTTTCCTCTATTAGCATTCAACACACAAGAAAAAATGGTATCATTATCGAATAAAAACTTGTTGCCTTAACCTCGTGGCCTACTAGAATTCTCTTTCTTGGAGTCATGTTAGGATATTATTAGAAAAACTATTTAGTACACAAGAGAAAAATAATGGTGTGGTTGGTTGACCTTGTTTAACTCCTCTTGACGCTGGCATAGAGCCAATGCTTTAGCCATGATTTGGAACTAAAATTCTTGATTTATCAAACATGTTCTTAACCAAAAGGAGATTATGCCAACATATGCCTTTTTAGATAGATGGTTGAACCTAGGAAGTTTCACTACAATTTGTCATAATTTGATTTTCACATTGACTTTTGGAAACATGGAGATCAATTTCTAAATTTTGATCCTCTAAAGAACCTCTACAACCATCGGGATTGGCTAAATTAATAACCCAGTGACTAAACTACATAGGAACTAATGTTTTCAATTTAGGACATATACTATTGTTCAAGTTCAATGAAATCCTCCTAGGTACTTAGTCAAGGGAGAATGTAGCAAAGACCTCAAAATATGTTTATGCAAAGTAGGTCACCATAGTATACTATAATGTTGCTTCCTTCAACTAGAGTTAGAAAGAGAATTTACATTCTAATGCATACTTTGTTCCAAGTGATAATGAAATACTTGATCAATAAAGAGAGATAACATACCCTTGTAAAGCCTAGTGGGGTTTCGAAGGGGAAGAACTTGTCACTAAATCGTTTTCTTTGACATAAGATGATCCATCCTCACATTGTTCTACTCCTATCTTCAAATTGATCCACATTCTCGCCATATGGACAGTCTGCATGACTACGTTGTTCAAGATTCCCTACACACAAAAGAACAAAAGTCATGTTTCATGAAACCAACCCCTACAACTTGATCCCAAAAGACACTTAAAATAGTGTGCACACCCTCATATGTGTGAGATCAATCAAAGCTCCATCTACGACACACCACCTCAAGGTAGTTGTATTTTAGCATTTCTTATATATGATGTGAACTACTTGCCATAGTTTTTATATATTAGTATGCATGACATCTATGCTTATATTCTCCCTTTAATAAGCCATGTGTCTTTGATCGATGTCCACAAAAACATAGTTTGGGAAGGAGGATATTTGTGAGTGGGGATGTAATCAAATTCTCCCAAATGTTGCGAAAAATGACACAACAATAAATGAGAAGGAAAATTGAAACTATAAAAATAAGAGTATATAATGACATCCAATGAAATTTTACTTCGTTGCATTTTTTGGATTAATTCATCAAGAACTACTAACACCCAACTTATCATAAAAAAATCACATAACCTTTACAAATATCAACAATACATTGTAACTCTACTATTAAATGAATTTTAGTTTTTTTTGTCCACCCCAACTCTCTCAAGCACTCTCACCCGTTTTAGGAATATGCATTATGTAAGGAAAAAAGGGTCCCTGGCTCTTATTTCTTTCAAATCTAATTGCTTATTTTTTTAAACTTTAGTGACAAGATGATAATGGATTGGTGGATTTTGATTTAAATTTTAGTATCAAGATGACGGTGGATTGATGGACTCTATGTTAACTTAGATGAAGTGGATCATGTAGCTTAGATGGTAAGGATTATGCTTTTGTTGTTTAAATAACGTGGATTGTGCTTTTATTGTTTAGCTATAACTATGGCTACATCATCCTCCATTGGAAGAGGAATATTTTTCACATACTACAAACCCATCCCTTTGTTGGAAACAAAATTGACAATCCTCGATAGATCAATTGGTAGTTTCGGAGAGAAAGCTGGTGGTACTTATCAAATTCCAAAGGTTGTCTTGACATTGAAGGGTATTGCAAATACTAAGGGATCTTGATTCTTTTGATTACTTTCATTTTTTGAATTCCTAGTGGCATTGGCATTCCATTGCCTCTCCTCTTCTCCTCTTAAGGTTGTTGCATTATGATATGTTTAGTCTCATTTGCTTTTTATATTTGGAGCTCCATGTTATGTTTGTATGAGTCTAGCCTAGTCTGGTTTATGTTGTTCAGTTTGTGGTTTTCTACCTTTATGTATCATTTGTGTGGTGTGCATGTGTGCTATGAGAGGAGAGGTAGGATTACTCGTAGATACTGTATTTGGTATGCATGTGTGCTTTGAGAGGTTGTGTGCATGTGTGCACTTCAATTTTGAAATTAGAAGAGAAGCATAAATACTCAATGCATTTAAGTGAGGTACATGCTCTATGTGTAAAGTTTTGACTTCAAGGACATGTTTACATTGTTCCTGTACAAATAGATCCTTATGCACATTGTGTGGTTTACGCCCATAAGAATGATAAATCTAGCATTATCCTTTCTTTAGTGTCTATTAGCATGAACATTACTCATATCCATTCATGCCATCTTGTATACCCTATAGGGTAGCAATAAAGTAAGCCCATAAATACAAACACACTTGAGCCTCCATTGTAGATTGTCTCTATCTTGTCATAGATGAGAGGGTTCCTTCAAAGTCTAATGGTTTCCCCTTTCTTGATAGTTTAGAGTATGATCTTCGTGGTCACAAAAAAATATTTCTATTAACCTTACCATTTGATTCAAGTGACAAGGGGCAATACCATGTGGTACATTCTGAAACCATGAGGATGGATCCATCATTCTTTTCTCATTTATTTTCCTAAGTCGCTCTTCTTTAACCGTATTTATGCCACTAAGATATTGGACTCGGACTCGTGGGTATACTATCGCTCCTATTATTTATCTAAATTATCCTTCTTTTAGGTCTTCCATGTTAATATCCTCTATTTACGGCCTCTACATAAGTCATATATTCTATGGGCTTTCCATGCCAATGAATATCTAAGCATCCATGATTCATAAAGATCCACACACGATTAAATATTCTTTTGGTTCTTAATGAGGACAAGCTACTATTTATTTCAGAGAAGGACAAATACCTCGCGAGCTTTCCTTTTCTCGTTTAATTTGATTTTTTTTTCCCTATGTAAAGCAAATGTCCGATCTTTCTTTTTTTTGTTTAATTTGATTTTATTGATTTATTTAAATCATTGTTATTTATGGTGCACCTAACGTGTATGGTGTTTTTTATTCACTATAGCTCCTACTTGCTTGAAGTGCTTTTAGCAACCAATAACTTCGATGATGGTTTGGTTAATAAGATTGCGATTGATGTTGTTTATTCACTTTACTTTGACGAAAGTGATAACTAGAACTTTGGTAATGGGAGAACTATTTAATCAACATGATGTAGAAGAATATCCACAAGTCAAGGTAGTCTCTTGAACCAAACCTCATCAACCACCTACTACTCTTTCAATTAGAGAATGTTCCTAGTCTTTTTCTAAACATAGGAAACTATGTTTTTTCAAACATCACCTTCACTTTACTTTTTTATAAGATCGGGTTTTCCATAGGGTTTAGTCAACATACCTACCAAGAGGGATCAAATCTCTTTAAACTCTAAAAGAGATTGCACTTTAAGAGAGAAATTTGATCTGTCTAGATAATGCATGATGCGTAATTAAGATGGATCTAGTTACCATTAAATTAGACTTGGACTTAGAATAACTTTAAGCCATTGTAAATCCTAATTATCATACAATTGAACTTACAATAACTTTGAGCTATTATAAATTCTAGCTAATGCACACTCTTTGAATTTCTCTCCAACAAACAAAAAAATACCATAAATTCAAAATATTTACTTGAAAAATTATATTAAAATATTAATAATAGCTTACAAAATGAGATTATTGAATTTTGTGGAACTGCATTTGAAACCAGTGTTTCTTTTATTGTGCCTTAAAACATTTCTTTTATTGTGTCTTAAAACAGAGCAAAATACAATAAATTCTAAATATTAATCTTTTAATAGCTTTAAAACAAGGCAAAATACAATAAATTCTAAATATTAATCTTAAATTAAAAGATTGTATTAAAAGATTAATGATTACTTAAAAAAATATTAAAATATTAATAATGGCTTAAAAGATGAGATTAAATTTAAGTTTTAAATTTGAATTTTGTGGAGCTGCATTTGAAACCGGTGTTGCTTTTGTTGCGCATGCAAATTTAAAATATTAATCTTAAAAATTAAAAGATTCTAAATATTAATCTTAAATTAAAAGATTGTATTAATATTAATGATTACTTAAAAGATGTGATTAAAAGATGGGATTAAATTTAAGTTTTGTCGAGCATTTTAGTTTGTTTTATTGTGATCTGGCCACATTTGGAACAGGTGTTGCTTTTGTTGTGTTAACATGCATCTACTGATATTACTGTCAACCTTTGGCTCTTGTGCCTGTGAGGAAGGGATTCGGACAGGCGGGAGAACCACCTTGAAATCCTGCTGGCTTCACTTGCCCTGAAATCTTTTGCTGGCTTCACTTGGAGTTGTCTAGAACTCCACCATCTTCGCTAGCAGGGCAGTGCCCTTACTTAGCACTCTTTATATCTTTGTAAATCAGCCAATGCGGCTCTAAGAGGGATGATACAGAGGCAGGTGCCAGACATCTGGAGAGGACCGAAGAGGCTTTTGAAGTATTTTAACCTATGGTTACATCGACCACCTCATTCAATTTCATCAGCAATAGGGATGATACAGAGGCAGGTGCCAGATATCTGGAGAGGACCAGAAAGGATTTTGAAGTATTTTAATGGTTACATCGACCGCCTCATTCAATTTCATCAGCAATAGGGATGATACAGAGGCAGGTGCCAGACATCTGGAGACGACTGGAGAGGATTTTGAAGTATTTTAACCTATGCTTACATCGACAGCCTCATTCAATTTCATCAGCAATTCAGCATTACGTCTGTGAGTGTCCACAGGCTTCTCATCCCCACCGTCATGGCCGCCTCCAAGTTCCTCGAAGACCTGTAAGCGAATTCTCGAATTCATTGCTTTAATTACCATTTAAGTCCTCCATTTCCTGTTTTTCAGCAGTTTATAAATCCCATGGTTTTCATCAATCTCAAGATTTTAACATCGATTTTGATTTTGAGAAAAGAAATTATAGTAATTCGTCAAGAAATAAATCGAATGGAGATGTAATTCTTACAGCCCCACCTCTTTACCTCCCAATACGGCGTGTTCGACGGTGTGCAAGTGCCAGACCTCTCTATAGAGCGACATCTGGAGAGGACTAGGGAGGGTGTTGAAGGATGTTAACCTATGCTTACATCGACCGCCTCATTCAGTTCCATCAACATTCCGCATTACGTCTGTGATAGGCTGCTCATCACTTCCGTCATCTTCCTCGAAGACCTGTAAGCGAATTCTTGAATTCAATACTTTAATTACCATCTACGTTCTCTATTTCCTGTTTTTCAGCAGTTTTTTATAAATCCCATTATTTTTCACGAGTCTCAAGATTTTAATACCGGTTTGGATTTTGTGAACATAAATTATAGGAATTCGTATTACGGGAGGGTAGGAGGCGTGAGCAGTTAAGAAATAAATAGAATGGGGATGGAATTCTGATTTCTGGTGGGCTTTAAGTTGCAGGTGAGTGTGGATGTTTTTGAGGGTTATTGCAGACATCTGGAGAGAGAGGTGGCGTGACAGTTTGAAGGTGCAGACATATTCTTGATTTTATTTATTTATAGCTTAATTTTATTTAGTTATAGATTCAAAGCTGCAACGAGGTGGTTGACCAGCAGATCACCCCCTTGCTGGGTAAAGCACCCTTGGTGCGGGATAAATCAGGTATATTACTATTTTCTATTGCTTCTGAGTATATCTTCCCTGATTCACACTTGTCCTCACAGGTGAATAGTGTGAGGTGAAATCAGCTATATAATTGGTCCACAAGCAGATTCGACTCCTGCTTGGAATGTCATGTTCTGCACACCACTCAGGCTCTAACAGAGAAGGCTACTTGGAATGTCGTGTTCCGCACACCACTCAGGCTCTAACAGAGAAGGCTGCGGAGAGAAAGAGACGGCTACAGGAGAGGCTCTCTCTTTCTCTACTCTGCCATTGTGATGTGCTCTGTTCTCTTCTCTGTCATTGTGACGTGTTCTGTCATTGTGATGTGTTTGTGGAGCGCGCTCTGTCTGTCAATGTGATGTATATGTGTTTGTGGAGAGCAGTTGTTAATGTGGGTTAATGTGATGTGTTTGTGTAGCACAGTGGGTCAATGTCAGTGTGATGTGTTTGTGATTGTGATATGTGTGATGTGTTTCTGATTGTGATGTTCATGTCTCTGAGTATGAGAGAGACAGCAGAGAGCAGACTCTGACAGAGGAGAATATGGAGTGATTGTTGATGGTTAAATGATGCATTCGCAGAGTGAGTTTCACACACCGAAAAGGGTCATGTCTTCCATTATTTTTTTAATTCATTCCCTTTTTGTAATTTTTTTTGATGGGTTACTCTGACAGAGGAGAACATGGAGTGATTTTTGATGTTTAAATGATGCATTCACAGAGTGAGTTTCACACACCGAACGGAGTCATGTCTTCCATTATTTTTTTAATTCATTCCCTTTTTGTAATTTTTTT
The DNA here is from genome assembly GCA_034641835.2 of Pinus albicaulis. Lineage (NCBI taxonomy): Eukaryota > Viridiplantae > Streptophyta > Pinopsida > Pinales > Pinaceae > Pinus > Pinus albicaulis. The sequence continues at coordinate 11,833,240 of MU968403.1, forward strand.
TGATGGGTTAAATTTTTTATAAACAGGACGGAACTGACAAGGCTACATCCCCGGGAGCTATCATCCAAGCTGCAGCGAGGACTTTCCCTAGTTTTGGCAGAAAGGTATTTACATACTAATTTTTTTGGTCTTCTAGGTTAGATTGAATGAAAAACAAACTTGTTTGTGTTTAAAGTTTTATAGGAAATTCCAGTGCAATGTTGATAAGTTGATATTTAGGACCTAAATTCTGAGATAATCGCTTTACTCTAATTTCAAAATCCTTTCACTGCACTTCCATAACTATTTTGCATCTAGAAATAGAAACCCAACTCGAACTTAGAACAGATGACCCGGTGGTTTGTTTTCCAGGCCTGGGATAGTGTTCAGATGACCCAGCGGTTTGTTTTCTAGGCTCGGGATAGTGGGTGTCCCGTAGGAAGTTTTCTATTGAATTTGTCCAGCGAACAGAGGGTGCAAGAGATCCAATGTCCATATCACTGCTGTGGTAAAAGATCCAGTCAGTGCAGTGTAGTGCAGATGGTTCAAAGGTAAGTTCAGTGATCAACTATCTTTAATTTGTTATGATCCCTTAAATCCATTTGCTTAATAAGGTTTTCAGGTTTGAGAGTGAATTTTGAATTGTTTCTGCTATTTTAGAAGCATTGAGTATGTTGACATGAAATAACGACTCCCTGAAGTGAGTTCATGATACTGTAATAAAGTACAGTAGAAATGGGTTGTGCCAAATTTAGAGGCCAACTCTGTAATGGCAGATTTTACTCTTCTTTCCCATATTTTAATATGTCGATGTTAAGCTTTTGTGTTGCATCAGCTGTTCCATTTTTTTTTTAAAATTTTGTAAAAGGTATCTTAAGGACACTCCTCTAGAGTTACCTTACACATCAAGTCCCATTGACCTGCCCTTGTGGTCATTCAAATTTCATTGGCCATTAATATAATTAGCTTGAATGAAAAACAAAGTTGTTTGTGTTTAGAGTTTTATAGGAAATTAGGAAATTCCACCGCAATGTTGATATTCTGAAATAATCTCTTTACTCTAATTTCAAAATCCTTTCTATGCACTTTAGAAATAGAAACCTAAATCGAACTTAGAACAGATGACCCAGCAGTTTGTTTTCTAGGCCTGGGATAGTGTTCAGATGGCCCAGCGGTTTGTTTCCCCAGGCTCGGGATAGTGGTTGACCTGTTGGGAAGTTTGTATTTAATCATTTTTTATTACCTTTACTGCGTTATCCCATTTGCCAGCTGCAGTATACATGCAATAGAGTGCGACATATGTTTTGTTGTTTTTGGGGATTTCACAAACATTGATGTTGGGCAACGAGATTTCCTAGTTTGATGTTGTTGTGGACTCTACAAGGACTGAGCAAGGCTCCCCACACATCTCTGCCTAGTTCCACTCCTGCCAATAGTTTATTGATGAAGGCATGTGCCTCCTCCAAGTTGCAGAGCCTCTTTTGCTTGCTTATGCATTCCAAATCCATCGATCATCGTTGTCCCAGAAATGACATTATTTTCCAGCATTTTCTCAAACATTCATCGTGCATCCTCTGTGTTCCCACATTTTCCATACATGTTAATAAGTCTGCTACCTAAAACCAAATCTTCCTCATATAAACAACATTTAACCATGTGGGCATGTACCAATTTGCATTGTTCTAGTGCTGCTATACCACAACATACACTAAGAATGGTGGCAAATATGGAGCAATTGAGTTTCATTCTGGATTGCTGCATTTGCCAATAAAGGACTAGAGCTTGATCACCAAGACCATGTGTTAATTTTTGGGCAACTAGGTCCAAACTTTATGTTGCATTGCTCATATGATGGAGATGATATTTTTGTTGGATTCCTCTTTCGGAGAGGTGCAAGGTTGATCTAAAGATCATGTTGTTTGGATGAGTAGTGTTGTAGACAATTGTTGTCGCTCCTAGAGACCGCCTAGAGTTGCCATAGACCAGAGTGCCTAGGACATATTATCATAGCAAGGAGCATATAATATATAACTTGGGTGTCAATCCAAAAAGCTCTCAGCTATCTCTTGTAAAACAAGGAAATTGATTTAAATGGAACCAGAAATCACGTAGCATCACAGTGGAAAGCAATGTTGCAGAGGCACAATGCAAAGCTCCAATATAAAAACATCGGACGAGTTAAGAGATAGTTTACTGCAAAGAGGGCCGATTCAAATAATATGCTCACATAATTCAAATATCGTAGAAAGTGAATGCGGTGAAAGAAAGTTAAGAAGATATTAATTAACTTTGGACGCGATACCCCGGATACACAACAGAACCATATATGGGCTTATCAATCTAAGAATCCATATATGACAATGGCGTTTAAAAGCACCCTCCCAAAGCAACTAATATAGTAGAAAGATGGTTGAGATGAATATGGAGCAAGTATATCATGCATGAGCCATATTTAAAGCGCTAAGCGGTTTAAGTATGGGCATCAACTAGATGAATCCTTACCAAACCAAGTGAGCCACTCGCATTCCAAAACATGATACAAGGCAGTGGATGAAATGGAATGAGATGTTATATTAACACATAAGAGAAAGTTACATACCGTGGGAATACCAAAGACCGTAATCCTCATTACGGATAGAACTCCTCCCTCACTGAGACCCTACGGGCTCTGAGCCTTCACACGAAGCTTTACAAGATGTATACAAAAAAATGCCTTTCACCTGCACAATTTTTCTCGATAAAAGTCCGGAACCTCTACAATGTCTTTCTTCCGGGAGTTTTATAGAGAGATCGAAAACTCTTGAAAATGAGGTAGGTGATGCTCATTTAATTGGCTCATTAAAATAGGAATGGTGAGAGAGTGCCCGCTCACATTGTTTGACGGTGCTAAACTGCCAGTAGGTACTCTACTGTCTGCTCTATGGAGTAAATGCCGTAGGCGCAGATTGCCCCGGAGATAAGATACGTGAAATAAAAATATGTAACATTCTGTACTTTCTTGAGGGAAAAATACGGCTGAAGTAAAAACCCGGAGGATATGATTTTTAAGCACTTGTACTTTTTGCCTTCCATCTTTTGAATTCACATCTAAGATCTTAAATGTCGGAGGAAATCTGAATTTCTCGATCATCTCCTCTGATATTTTGTTGTTGCTCCATTAATATTACTTGCCGTAGTATGTCTTGTCTCTTGAATAAATACGCGTGACTCGATGGATTTTTATCTCTATTTCCTTTCAATGAAGTCGTATCACAAAGAACTACCCCGAATCCCTCCTCTTTAATTCTCGCCATCAAGAATCGTCCTTAGAGGTGATCTTGGCCTCTCGTGATGGAGGCGATGAATTACGGCAGCTCCTACCGCAAAACCCACAAACGCGTTAGAGAAGACCGGACACGGGCGAGGGACGTGCGTCGAAGTGATGATAGCGAGGCGAGGACATGGCCAAAGCGTACAACTCATGCGTGGTGGAAAGATTACATGGTGACAATCGGGAAATGTAGCGCAACCGTGGAAAATGGTGAACGATGCATGGCGAGGGTTGGCGGCCATCGATCGGCTTCCAAACATAAAAATAGCCTTCCGGATCGAAACATATAGGTGTGCACCAGCTAATGCGACGAGAACACGTAGCACGATGACGTGGAGTATGGGCTACGGCTTTGGTCAGCGCTGCGAGGGTCAAGCAGACCTTGGCCAACGTCCGATTTCGAGGGTAACGCTACGGTGAAGAATGCGGCTAGAAGCAATGAGTGAGGTGGGCCGCGATGTGGACGGGAGCTAAAAGGTCTGCACAACTTTGGAGAACGAGAAGCCGTTGGATCGAGCGCTCAAGATCGGACGGCTTATGTGAATTTCGCCGCATGACTTCGCCGAACATTAATGCGGCGAGAGAGAGCGGTATTGAGGGCGGGTACCACGGGGACACTTGGCGGGCGGCCGTATGGACCGTCGCGCTGGCCTAATGTATCGCTCGCTGAGCAAAGGTACGGTGCGGAATAAACGTGCCGATTTTCAAGCGGTGGTTTGCGGGCGTGGGGACCACCATAGCAAATAAGACTTCGAGCCATCGATTTATGGGTTAACTCGAATCGCGGTCCCGAGTGCGCGCGGTAGACATATACGCTTAAGCGCCTTTGGGACTTAACCCTTTGGCTCCCGAGATATGGTTTTGCGGACAGTAAGATATAGGGAGCCACCAGTTAGTTGCTCAGACTCTCTTATTATTTAGGATACGCGCCGTCGACGTTTTCCTAATGCACATTTGAGGGGGCGGGAAAAGGCAACGATAAGCAAAAAATGGATTTCTTCTTAAGCCACGATAGGGCATTTGAAAGGTTCAAGAGGGGTAGATGGCCAAAAATTCTGAAGGGAGGCGCTAGTATGATCAACATCGGCTCCATCTCAGGGACGAAGCACGTTTCAATCCTCGGACGTGTCGAGAACTCTGACGGACCTGCGTATATTCTTTTAGGTGGCTATGCTACTTCGTCCCTCTCCGCATTTTTACTTTGTAACATGTTAGTTCGCACCTTATTTAAGCAAAGATGAAAAGCGAAACTAGAAATAGCCGAAGCCGAGAGTTAGACGCTGCGGCTCGGCCCGGACTCTTGCACCGAGAGGCTTTTGTTTAGCTTTTCCTACCGTACTCGTACTCTACTTGGAAACCTCTTGCGCTTTTAGGTGATCTGATATGGCTCTGCCAGCGTACCCGGTCAAGCGATAGCAAGGGAAAGGAGCGCGGCGCACGCATCGGAGATAGCGCGTGCTTTCTGCATGTGGTCCTTCAAAAATGCGGTCATCATCAATGGTGACGATTCGTGATGAATACGGCCTTGTTGAAAGATTAATGTGGAAAGTTTTGAGCTAATCGCCTTTCCATATATTCACGCGGGATCCAATAAATACATCGATCCTCGCACCTCTTCTTTTAGGGCCTTCTCGTGGTCGTAGGCCGTCTTCATCTTGGGCGTGCTCACGACCACTCTATTTTCCATCGCATCTCTGCAGTGTGGCTCTTTGAAAGCCGATTTCTGCCGCTTTGTATTTCGAAGTGCGGTGGAATCCTTTCTTTTTAAGAGGTAGGAGAGTTTCCCAAACTTCCTGAACATCTTTAGGATATCTCGCTGCGAAGCATTCTCTTGCTCATCACCCGCAAATTTACCTTGAAGAAAGTGCAATTACCTTTTAATTTCTTTTATCTGCGGTAGCATAATTATTCATTTCTCCTTGTGCACTTAGTAAGCATATTCAAGTTCTCGCAAACTAGTATCTACTCTTGCTTCTTTCACCACTTCGGGCACTTCCACTTCGCTTGTCTTGCAATTTCATTCTCTTCTCTAAATGCTTCTCGGCAGAACAAATCGAGCCATTTATTCTCGAGCCTTTCGTCGTATATGCTGCACATTCGTCTGAGATACTCTTCTTCTTCTTCCTTGACAATCTTCGATGTGTCCTTTCACCCTCTTGATTGCTTTTGGCAATCAAACTCAAAGTTCTTTCGCATTTTGGACTCTTGTCTTCTATCAGTAATAGAGGGTCCGATTTCATCACCTAGTGGTTCCAAAAGTCTCGCTCCTCCGGGCCTCTCTCTTTGTTTATCGGATGCACATCGGCTCATTCTTGTCATTACCGAGTATTAACAAGTGCCTTCCCATGGGGCATGATTGCTTCATCCTTTCCTTCTTCGGCGGCGCTCATGCAGCGTATCCAGGGACAACTCCAAAGGATGGATTGTCTTCTCGCAATACCCTGTCAACACGAGCTCTGAATTGTCGGTCTAGAAATCATAAGACCTAATGGTCTCACTTGATGGTCGAGTCACCAATTCTTTCCTCGGAAATCTTAAGTCTCTTCAGACCGAAGCCTTCTACCGTCTTCCTTTCCTTGTATCTTTACATCCCCGCAATTCCCAATTTAGAAACTTGAGGTTCTTCTTTCCCGTGCTAAATCATGTTTATTCAAAATAATCTCCAACAACCTCGATTTCTTCATCCAGTGGATTTGAAAATCTTCCACCGACTTTCTCCTTACTTTGGACTATCGAAGTGGTGTCAAATTTCTTTCATCGGCATCAATCTCCATGTTGGAGAATTCACCTTCTATTTCTAGGAATCCCGTCATACATGCTCTTCATCCTCAAACACCTTCCGGTGCTTGGATATTATCCGGGGTGAGGCCTTTGCCTTCCGGAGGAAGTAGTGAAAGAGAGGTGACTTGAGACTGATATGTTGGTTGTTTCATCGAGCTTCGGGCCAGGGGCTCCGGGATTTTGATCTCCTCGGGATTCTTTTTTGCAAATTTGAAAGGCAAAAGGGGACTTTTCTATTACGTACTTCTTTGGACTCTTCATTTTTCACTCGAGGATTTGACTTCTTTTGACACGGGATTAGCCTTAAGTGGATTTACTACTTTTGAAAGCAAAGTAGGATTTGATCATCGGATTGCAAAGGTTTGTTTAGAGGACTCTTACCTTTGTGTCAGGCTTTACGCGACCGGCGATTCTTTTTGAACGAGTGCTTCCTCCGAGATGGCTCTTCTTCTTGTTCTTGAGTCGCGGTCTCTTCCTAGACAGATACTGAGATCACATCTTCTATTGAAATGTGTGCTTGCATGAAATCATTAAATTGCTTCTCTACAATAATGGTCAACTTTCTGCTTCTTCCTCTTGCACGAGTACTCTTGTTCCATCATTTGTTTGCACAGGGAGCTTTCTTTCTTCATCACTTTATTCGAAAAGGCAAGATTCGCATCCTCCCGGTCCATGGGGAGTAGCCCTCGCAAAATCATCCTACCTGGACCCCTCTAGATACTGATGGATGTGGTACCCGGTTGTTGCTCTTTTTGCTTCCCTTGGCACATTTGGCGGTGGGTGGCTCTCTATGCGAGGATTGTAACCCCTTGTTTGTAGCATTCGAAAGTTCTTGGAAGACTGAGTTTTTGGTCTCCAGTTCAAGCTTGACCAGGTTTATTAGAAAGATTCTTAATCATTTTGCTCATTTCTTTCATTTTATCCGAATCCTTATCCCCGATTAGAAGCTATGATACTTCTTCTTTGCCTCTTCTTCTCGTGTCTTGTTCAACTTTCCCTTGTAATTTTCCCGGTGCAGCAAAAATTTGCTTCCAACTCGAGAGCATCCCAGTCGAGCATCATCTAGGGTGGCGGAGCTTTTCTTTTCCCCGAGAGAGAAACCAAAAATGCGGAGTCAAAGGTTGCTATGAAAACAACTTTGGCCAGCAGCTGATGAGGCTTCATATCGAGCGGGAAGGCTCAAATACGCTTTATTAAATCTTTTGATAAAGTCCGCCACCCCCTCATTATGTCTTTTCTTAAGTGCATTGAACTCAATGAGACAAAGCCCATGATCTTTCTTCTCTCCCCATTTTCTCGAGAAAAGCATTCTCCATTTCGTCCCAAGTGGTTATGGAACGGCTTCCTCAAAGTCTTGAACCATTTTACGGCTTCACCTTCCGGAAGATTGCACAAATAGCCTTAAGACCACATCTAGATGTTCAACATTAAAGTTCTGCGCAAAGAAGCGAGTAGAGTCTCCCAGGTGTTTTTGAGCATCAATTTCATTTTCTCGGTGGATCCGGGCAGTATCTTTACGTAAATCCCGGGAGCCTTATCATTTAACACTTGAGGCAATGCTAGGGGAGCAGATTTGTTCAACAAAAAGGGTCGGAACATTAGCCATTGGAGGAGGTGTTGTGCAACGATACTGATGTACAAGTGGAGGAAGAGGAGGAGGTGGAAGTGCGAGATGAATAACTACAGAACACCTTGTACGAGAAGCTTGGGTTGTAGATGGAAACAATTCACGATTAACGCTACTGCAGCCAGCCTCGTTAACTTCCTCAGTCCTCGGGGGTAGGATGAAAGTTCTCTTTTAGCTCTAGCACTTCCCGGGGTGGGCCATATCCGAGAGGTAATATTCGTGGATTTTCAGGTGGAGTCGGGATTTTCTACTTGGATTTCTCGAGAGAAGAAGAGGGATGGATAATCTTCTAGCGGAATATCTCGATTTCAGTCGAGGCGGTTCTTCTCTTTCCAAACTCTTCTATGAATGATCTTTTCGCTGGGTCGGACACGCGAAGGTGTCTTTGGAGCGCGATGTATCGACCTCAGAAGTGTGGCTTACGAGGAGCCGGGACTACCGATAGATTTTATCAAATAACAACGGTGGAGTCGCCGAGGTGAGAGATATGCAACTCTTTCAACTCTCTCGTGCTCACTCCTGATTAGAGAGTGAATATGATTTGTCGAGGCCCGAAAGGCGATATTCTTAAAGACCGATCTGGCAGACGGCGGCTAGAAAGATGTTGTAGACAATTGTTGTCGCCTCCTAGAGACTGACCTAGGAGTTGCTATGAGACCGAGTTGCCTAGGACATCTTATCATAGCAAGGAGCATATAATATATAACTTGGGTGTCAATCCAAAAGCTCTCACGGCTATCTCTTGTAAAACAAGGAAACGGATTTAAATGGAACCGGTAACCGCGCAGCTGCTCACACGAGGGAAAGCAATGTTGCGGAGGCACAATGCAAAGCTCCAAGATAAAAACATCGGATAGTTAAGAGATGTCGCTTCAGCACGCAAAGAGGGCCGATTCAAATAATATGCCACGTAAATCAAATATCGAGAGAAGTGAATGCGGTGAAAGAAAGTTAAGAAGATATTAATTAACTTTGGCTGATACCCGGATACTGCAACAAAACCATATATGGGCTTATCAATTTAAGAATCCAGATATATGACAATGGCGTTTTAAAAGCACCCTCAAAGCAACTAATATAGCGAGAAAGATGGGTTGAGATGAATATGGAACAATATATCATGCATGAGCCATATTTAAAGCGCTTGACGCGGTTAAGTATGGGCATCAACTAGGACGAATCCTTACCAAACCGAAGGAGCCACTCGCATTCCAAAACATGATACAAGACAGGTGGATGAAATGGAATGAGATGCTAGATTAACACATAAGAGAAAGTTACATGCTAAAGAATACCAGAGGCGGACTCCTCATTACGGATAGAATCTCCTCACGCGAGACCCTACGCTCGAGCCTTCACCACTGTAGCTTTACAAGATGTATACAAAAAATGCCTTTTCAACCGCACAATTTTCGGATAAAAAGTGCTGGAACCTCTACAATGTCTTTCTCCTAAGGTTTCTACAGGAGAGGTCGAAAACTCCGAAAATGAGGTAGGTGATGCTCATTTAATTGGCTCATTAAAATAGGAATGGTGAGAGAGTGCCTCGCTCACACCGTTTTTGGCCGGTGACTGAAAAGCTGCAGCCGTGCGTAGTCCGTCGTGCCGTATCTATGGAGTGATGCACGAGGGCGCAGGTGCTCCGGAGATAAGATATGCGAAATAAAATATGTAACATTCTTTGTATCTGCGAGAAAAATCACGGTAGTAAAACTTGGAGGACAAGGGATTTTTAAGCACTTGTACTTTTTGCCTTCCATCTTTTGAATTCACATCTAAGATCTTAAATGCTCGGAGGCCGTAGCTTTCTCGATCATTCCCCGATATTTTGACTGTTGCTCCATTAATATTTCTTGCGGGTATGTCGCATCTCTTGAATACATCCTGCGGGACTCACAGTGGATTTTATCTCTATTTCCTTTTAATGAAGTCGTATCACAGTAAAGAACTACCCACCGAACTCTCCTCCTTAATTTCGCCATCAAGAATTGTCCTTAGAGTGTGATCTTGGCCTCTCGTGATGGAGGTGATGAACACGCGGCGGCTCCTACCGCGCAAAACCCACAAACGTCGTGAGAAAGACCGGACACGGGCGAGGGACGTGGGAGGTGTCGACGATGATGGCGGCGAGGACATGGCCAAATAGGCCAAACTCATGCGGTGGTGGAAAAGATTACATGGTGACAACTCGGAAATGTGGCGCAGCGTGGAAAATGGTGAACGATGCATGGCTGAGTTATGAGTCGTACGCCTGCTCGTCTTCCAAACATAAAAATAGCCTTCCGGCATCGAAACATATAGGTGTACACTAGATACGCGACAAGAACATGTAGCATGATGACGTGGAGTATGGGCTACGAGGTTTGGTCAGCGCGCGAGGGCCGAAAGCGAGATCTTTGACCGTCCGATTTCGAGGGTAAATCTATGGTGAAGAATGCGTCTAGAAGCAATGAGGAGGTGGGCCGTGAGCAATGCGACGGGAGCTAAAAGGTGGGACAACTTTGGAGAACAAGAGCGCGTTGGATCGAGCGCTCAAGATCGGACGGCTTATATGGATTTCGCCGCATGACTTCGCCGAACATTAATGCGCGAGAGAGAGCGGTATTGGAGGCCGTGATCGGGGACACTATGTGTGCAACGCATGGAATCGCGTCGGCTCCAATGAATGTCGCCCATGCCCGGCCAAAGGTGGTGGCGGAATAAACGAGGGTCGATTTTCGAGCCGGTGGTTGTGGGGCGTGGGGACCACCATAGCAAATAAGACTCCGAGCCATCGATTTATGGGTTAATCAAACGGTCCAGGGTGTGCGCGATAGACGTATATGCTTAAGCGCCTTTGGGACTTAACCCTTGGTCCTGAGATATGGTTATGCGGACAGTAAGATATAGGGGGCCACTGCTAAAGGGGCCAGACCTCTATAGGATACGCGCCCGTGACGTTTTCTAATGCATTTGAGGGGCTGGAAAGGCAATGGTAAGCAAAATGGCCTTAGGCCACGATAGGGCATTTGAAAGGTCCAAGAGGGGCGTATGGCCAAAAATTTGGAAGGGAGGGGCTAATATGATCAACAAGTAGAACTTATGTTTTGAATTTATCTTCCACACATGTGCAAATTGTCAACGTCGGCCAGAATTGTAATGTAGGCTCACAAGCCCCAATAAATGTGTCACACACCCACAATCATGGATATAAATTGGAGAGACACGATGCTCATTTCATCATCAACTCATCTCACACATCTCTCTCTCTCATCTGATTGGTTCGTACAACCTAGAAGAGGCTTCTCTCTCTCTCCCACGTGTGAATCTGGAAGCTGAAATCTGCGGACTGTTCAAGGCTTCTCTCTCTCTCCCATGTGTGAATCTGGAAGCTGAAATGTGCGGACTGTTTTTAGGGCAAATCTGGACAATGTTGACTTTGGGTCAACCCTCTTTGTTTGATTGCATTTTCTCCCCAGAAATTCCAATCTTGAAAGGCCACATTTGATGGCACAGAAATCGAGGTCAATCATTGACCTTTGACTGCAGTGTTGACTGGTTTTGAATTTTTGACTTGCGTTGATTGTTTTGGGAACTGATTTTTGGACTCTGTGTGACACTGAAGGAAGGCTGACTTTGACTGAGTTTGACTGAACCTATTTGGAGGTTGAAGGGTTGGTTTGACCAGCAAAGTCTTTGCTGGATAGGGCATCTTGTTGACTGCTGTAACAAACATTTTTCTCTAGCTTTGCTGAATAAGAAGAATTACAAATTCTTGTATCTTGCATTGGTTTGTCTTTTGTCGATTTAATTTTATGTTCTATCAACATTTACTTTCAATGGTTATGTGATTGCAAATCTGAATTGGGCTAATAAGAAAGATTGAAGTAAACTGCATTAAGCATATAACATACCATGGTTATCTAAAATTAACATGGTATTAGAGCTAAGGTGAAGACAAAGCCCAAGAAAGTGTGAAAAGCAATCACCGAAGAAGTTGAATAATCAAGGACTGGGATCAATGGCCTCCTCATCATACAAGGGATTCAAATCTGATGATAAGCTGACTGACAAGTCTGATTATCATGCTTGGAAAATGTCTTTGGATTTGACATTGGAAGACCAAGATGTTATGGATTATGTGCAGGGGAAGATCAATGAGCCTCTATCAAATGCACCTACTGCCACTAAGACAAAGTACAAGAAAGGGGAATCATCAGGGATTCTATTCATAAGCACTTGGTTGCTTATATCTTCGAGCTGGGCACATCTAAAGAGATATATGATAAGTTGGTTAGCATGTTCAGGGCTAGCAATGCTAATCAAATTCTATTTTTGAAGAACAAGTTGAAGGAGATCAAGAAAGGCAAAGGAGAATCCATCCAATAATATTTCATAAGGCTCTTCGAAATCAAGAATGATCAATTAGCTATTGGAGAAGCCATGAATAAGTATAAATTTTATTAATTGTTAATTAGATTTAGTTATCTTAGGTTATTAATGTGGAAGGGCATGATCAAAGATCATGCCTCTTCACCAAGGGACACCTTGAGGCTATATTTAAAGCCTAGGCGATCCCTCATTGTAATCATCTCTTATCTTCATCATTAATAATATATATTTATCAAGTTTACCAGAGTTTTTACACTCCATTGGTATCGGAGCCATCGCTCTTCGGGATCTGTGTGATCACCAGAATTAAGGAATCAAAGGAAATTCCAAAAAATTGCAGATTTTTACCCAACCCCTTCTGCTCTCTCACTCCCACTCTGCCTTTGCTCACAAATCATAATTCCCTCAAAGCATACGTAAATTTCTTGTTGGCTGGTTGTCGGAGGTTGTAGCAAGGAAGATCGATTAAAAAAGAGTAGCAGAAAGGACGTTGACCAGAAGATAAAAAAAAATAATAAGATAGCCGTAGGAAAAAGGCAGTCCGGCAAATAGAAAAAAAGGACGGAAACCTGGGATTGTATTTTTTCACACTGCCTAGAAGCTCGAATTGAACAGTGACATTTGTTTTTGTTCGGATTTTTGGATGTAACGTTGAACAATCCTGTGGAAAAAGCTCGGATAAGGATTCAACCTACAGTTATTTGTGATCAAATCTGTGAAGGATCAGAACTTGTAGAAGGTCCACCCGTCCATAACAGAAATCGATCACCCGAAAAAAATCGTAACACCACCAGCAGTCAACCATTTGGTAAATCGTGAAACAGGTTTACGTGTCGTGGCCCACTACAGCCGCAGCAAATAAAATACGTGTGGTAATTCGGAAACAGGTGTGTCGTTTCAACTCATCGATATATTAAAAAAAAAATCAATTTATTTAAATCATAAGAACAGTGTGTCGTTTTAAACGGGAACGGGCACATTTAAAAAAAAAAAATGATTTACACTCCATTGGGAGCTGCCGGTGCTGTGCCACTCATTGGTAGAAGGGTCTCGTTTTTTTTAAGCGGACGGGTATATTTTTTGTGACGGGTTCATCGATATTCATATATATAATAAATATATATATATATGATTATAACTTAATTTTTATATAAACTTTAATTCAAAATTAAATTTATATAAAAATTAGTTATAAAAAAATAAAAATAATTATTATTGTTATATAATAATTATATAATTTATTTATATATTATATAATTTTCAAATAAATAATTATATAAATATAATAATTATATAATTTATTTAAAAACAATAATAATTATTATTATTTAAATTTGAAAAAAAAAAAAAATATTAATTAATTAATTAAATATTAATTAAAAAAAGAAGAAGAAGAAGAAGAAGAAGAAGAAGGGGAAAAGAGAAACTGGCAGAAAGATATTCCCCACCTCATACACGCTCGATGTCTTCGTCAATGTCGATGGCGGAATTCCAGAAGAAATTGGGAGATCTTGAGAAACAAATTAATAATAACTCCGAAGAATTTGGAAGGCGATTAGTCGATCTGGAAGGTACATTTGCAGGGCATTCCAACGACATCAAAAAGGTTCATGATACAACAAATCGAATAGAAAGACAAATGTGGCTAAATCATCACGAGGCCACAGAAAAGCTTAACGAAGCAATGAACAAGATGACAGAGCATAGCGAAGCAATGAACAATATGACATAACTCTTCAGTAAGCTAAATGATAAGATAGATAAGTTAAGTCAGACACAATCCCCAATATCTCCTAACATGGAACAAAATCAACAAAACAATTCCGCAGATTCAGGGAACTCAGAAGAGCATCAGGAAAAAACCGATTCCCCACATCATCAAGAAGATAGTAATGCAGATTTTCAAAATAAGCAGCTATGGAACGCATTCGCTAATCAATATCCCCTTCTTGTTCCACCATTAGCATATCAGCGCAAAGCCAAGATCGACCTACCCAAATTTGATGGTAATGAAAAAAATAGTGTTGCATGGCTTAATAAAGCAGAAGAATATTTTGAGATTTATGACATTACTAGTGATGATGAAAAAATTAAACATGCTTCCATGAAAATGGAAGGAGAAGCATATAATTGGTATATGTGGTGGAAAAAGACGTCGCTCGCTATCAGTTGGAGGAAATTTAAAGATGCATTCTTCAAAAGGTTTCAAGGCATAAAAGAAGAAAAGTTCTTTTCAACGTTTATCAAATTACGCCAAAAAGGAGATGTGGATGAGTACACGCGAGAATGGGAGACCTTGGCAACACGAGTACCCGGATTGTCGGAATCTCGTCTAATCCAGTCTTACATCTCGGGACTTAAAATCCACATACAAGAAGAGCTCGAACTACATGAAATTACGTCCGTAGAAGTAGCAAGGCAAAAAGCAAAAGCTGCTGAAAAGAAATTTGAAAGATTATCAAAACCAGAAAAAGTATATTCGAGACGACGGTTTCCTCAATCTGAAAATATAGATGACACAAAATATGTCCCACACCATCTTCGTGAAGAAGAAAAATCTAGTCTGGAAAAACAAAGAATGCGAGAGGGCAAGTGCAAACGCTGCGGTGAAAACTGGGACCCTAAGCACAGATGTGCTAATGGAAAAGCGAAAAATCTATACAGTTGTGAAGCAACTAACGACGCTAACAGTACTGATTCGTGTATAGAAGGATTAGAAGACAACTTAGAGTTCTCTCCAGAAGTGGATGGCGAAACTATTCCGCAAGTGTCATTATCAGCTATGACGGGCATATCACAACCTCAAACCCTAAGGTTAAGAGGACATATTAAGAAAAACAATGTAATGGTTCTAATAGACACAGGCAGCACGCACAATTTTCTAGATTCAACCATGGCCAAAAGACTCAACCTCTTTACTTTTCCCATGCCTAATATGAAGGTAATGGTGGCCGATGGTAAGAAGATTGAACAAGTAGGAAAATGTCATAAAGTCAAATTGCAGATTAAAGACTTTCATCTAGAATCTCCATTCTACACCGTTCCATTACGAGGAGTAGAT
Organism: Pinus albicaulis; assembly: GCA_034641835.2. Taxonomy (NCBI): domain Eukaryota; kingdom Viridiplantae; phylum Streptophyta; class Pinopsida; order Pinales; family Pinaceae; genus Pinus; species Pinus albicaulis. Next base: position 11,848,369 of record MU968403.1, read on the forward strand.
GTGGTCTTAGGAATTCAATGGCTACAAACTCTAGGTACTTATTCTGCCAACCATCAGAAGCAGTTTATAAGTTTTAAGTGGAAAGGGCAGAAACACAAGTTGTATGGATTCCAAGCCCCAGAAGATCAAGTCGTATCTTCCTCTCTGATGACGAAGATGATTCAAATAGGAGCGCCAACGTCTACAGTACAATGTCATCAGTTAGAAATGTTATCTTCAAAAGGGAGCCATGAAGAGTCACCAGAAGTCAAGACAGGATCCGACCCTGTCGATATCAGATATTTTCACTATCCAGATCAACAAAAGATTGAACTTGAGAATATGCTCCACGATCTTTTTAAAATTTGGGAAGCAAGAGCCCGCCGCTCAAGAAACCCAGGCGTTCGTCAACATTGTCCATCGTTACATATGCTTTGAGGACAAAGCATCTTTAAGAGAGGGGCAATGTTATGTAAATTTTATTAATTGTTAATTAGATTTAGTTATCTTAGGTTATTAATGTGGAAGGGCATGATCAAATATCATGCCTATTCACCAAGGGACACCTTGAGGCTATATTTAAAGCCTAGGCGATCCCTCATTGTAATCATCTTTTCATCTATCATCAATAATAATATATATTTATCAAGTTTACCAAAGTTTTTACACTCCAAATGGTAGTTAATTTACTCTCATTCCTTTTGGGGGACTCCCCTGAGATTGGTATGTATTCAATACTACAATTCTTAATAATAATGTGATTCTTGATTTTGATGAATTATTGACGAGATTCAATCAAGAAGAGATTAGAATGATGGAGAGAGACAAACCTTCAAATGGGAATGGAAGTGACCCTACTGCCTTCTCCGCTCATGCAAAGAAGAGGAACAATGTTGGTCCGAGAAATCAAAATCATGGAAGAGCGGGTCCGAAAGGAGGAAGAAGAGGAAGCTATTACACTTGTAACAAGTTTGGTCACTATGAGAGAGAGTGCCCTAGTAGAAGGGACTCTTCTGGAGATATGATGACTACAACAACAACAACAACAACTTCAAGGGGAATGGAAATCAAAGTAACAATAGGTTTAAAGGAAAGAGGAAGGCTCCCTCTGATCGAAGTGGAAATAGGCAACCTTTCAAGAGGTCAAGGAATTCCAGGTATGATGAATCTAATGTTGTTGATAGGAAAAATGAATATATTCTTATATCTTCCCTCTCTGTTGCATCTCCTTTCGACACCTTGGACAATTGGTTGATTGATAGTGGTGCCTCAAGGCACTTCACTGGATATAAGGAAGCCCTCTCTAATTTGATTAAAAATGATATTAATTTGGAAACTATCCTTGGAGACAATGCCACCTATCCCGTGAAAGGGACAGGCACTGTGGCCCTTCATCTAAATCAAGGTCAAGTCCTTCGCTTGCAAGATGTGTTTTACGTACCTGACTTGAAGAAAGGATTTAAGGTATCCTTGGAGACAATGCCACCTATCCCGTGAAAGGGACAGGGACTGTGACCCTTCATCTAAATCAAGGTCAAGTCCTTTGCTTGCAAGATGTGTTGTACGTACCTGACTTGAAGAAAGGATTCAAGGTGGCCTTCATCGATGGAAAAGTACGCATTTGGAAGAGGAACTTCGAAGAAGCGTTCACTCTTGGTTTTAGAGTTGATACACTCTATCAGGTTGGAGGAAGTCCGCTAAGGGCCATGACATGTGACATAACTCTTCAATCTGAACTATGGCACCAGAGGTTTGCACACCTTCATTTCAAAGCCCTTCCCAAAGCAAGGAAGGTGGTGACAGGGATGCCCGATTTTAAAGATGATCATGAAGGTGTATGTCAGGGTTGTGCTTAAGGAAAGCATACAAGGGGACCATTCCCCTAAATTGTCACGAATGTGAAAAATTTTGAATACAAAATTACAAAAACCCTATTGCAATATCTTCGTTTACTTCTCCTACTTGTGATTAAATTATACAAGTTATTTTCAGAAAATATTCAGAAAATACGAAGTAAACACAACTAACAACCTACACACATACATATCATTTATTGAATATTACGCTCATTCAACAAAGTGACACATAGATTTTTCGGACAAATGTCTCCGGAAAAACCCAATGCGGGAAAACCGGTGCAACATATATGAGGGTTTATTATTATTAAGTAGAATCTGAGTACAACAAATTTGGGCACCTTACTGGTTAACCCGACAGAGAAAATAATAGATTTGCAGCAATATCTGCTATTCTGGAGACTGAAAACTTGACTGATCCACACCCTCAAACGAGATTTACATGACTCAGCCAATTTCTGCCTCTATAAACCCCAGCGCTGCCCCTGAAGCCCCTGTGTCAACCTTACTAGCTTTTGCGTGTCTCTGTGCTGGCCTGGAGAGGGCTGCGTAACCCTAGACTGGGTGACGCAGTCCCTATGCTGCCCTAGAGGGCCGCTGTGTAACCCTGGGGGGCCTCCTGCTGCTCAGCGCTGCCTTTTTTGGGCCTGCGTAGCGGCTAAAGCCCTTTGTTCTACGCAGCTGCTGCTGCTGCTCCTCTGCGCTGATCTTGATTGCTGCTCCTTTGCCTCTTGCTAACTCATGGTTCCGGGATCAGATCATCGCCTTGGCCAATACTACCCCTCGCTGCAGAAAACTCTTCGGGATATTCTTAGCAAACTCTGCCCTAGAATTCCAGCTTAGTCTCTTAGCTCTGCCTCCGTGTGTGTGTCTCCAACTGACCCTCAAGCTGTTCTCTTATACTTTTTCGTTGAACGTGATTAAATCTCTTATCAACAGCTAAGATTAAATGACTGCTTGATCCGCGTCGCTTAGATCATTTCGTCACATATGTTTAATTAATTCACTTCAATTTTTCTAATTCCCTAAGTTTTGACTTAGGGTCCTCATTAAAAAAATTAGTTATTTTAATATCTCACACATAAAATGAAATTTCTTCAAATGCTTTCTGGGTTTTGGAGGTGATGTGTTTCTTAGCCCCTCCACAAAGCTTCAGGGCTAGAGCACACCTGATGCTACCCCAGTATACAAAATCTCTAACACTCCCTCTTAGCACAAAGTGTGCTCTAGCAATACATCCACACCATGTATCACAAGATCTTGTCATTGGTCTTTGCGCTGCTGATGCTTGGCCTGCTGCCTTCCATTTGCTGTGCTGCTGCTCTCTGTATTGCTGCCCATGTCACTGCCACTGACACTGCTACATCTGTACTGCAGCTCCTCTCAAATTGCTACATCATGCTGCCCATAGCACTGACACTGCTAACTATTGCACTGCAACTTAGTTGCTGAGAAGTAAGCAACTGAAAGACCCTGCCCAATTGTTGATAGACAAGTCAAGCTGCACCTTATCATGAAACTCCCTTGGCTGCTGCTTTACGCTGTCCTCTTGAAGCCACTGCGCTGCTACAGCTTTGTACTGCGTGAGCATTGACTCTCTGCGCTGTTGAAATCCCATTAGCCTTTGTGTTGCTGCCTCTACACTGCTGCTGCCTTTGCACTGCGCTGCTCCCTCTACATCATCTCAGCACTGTCCTCAACTGCCTGTGATTTTCTGCAACCATCTCCCTACTTGTATCGCTACTGTCTTAAGGCTCCCGTAGCTCGTATTGATCCAAGAGTTGGGCTTACTCAAGGATCCTGCCTACCCTTCTGTAGCTGTTCTACAGATCCATGTCACCCCACTTACGTGGCTCATGAGCACTCATGGCTACGTCATCATCACTCCCATCGTCCTTTGCTGCTGCAGCCTTGGAATCAGAAGCTCCTTTGTCCTTCTTCTTAAGACAAGTGCTGGAGAAGTGTCCAAGTTCGCCACAATTGAAGCACCGGACCTTGGATAGGTCCTTCTTCTTCTTCCCTTCTTGCCTTCGTTCCTTCGATGCAAGGGTTGCATCATCTTCCTCTTCTTTCTTCACCTTGACAGTTTCGCTGCTACTGTTTTGCCTCTTGGTGAATCTCTTGATTTCTTCCTGACGTAGGATTGCCCACATGTTCGCCCAGGATGGTAATGCTGCCTTGCCCAATATGCTCTGGACAAATGTTTCCCATTCCTCGGTGACTGCATTCAGGGCAGTCCTTACTAAGAGTCCTTCGTTTGGAGTGGCACCCATGGCAATCAGTTGATCCCGAATAGTTTGAAGTCAGAAAAGGAAGGGATCCATCTCCTCACCCTTCTACATCTGGAACAACCTCATCTGATTCTCTAGAAGCATCTTTCTTTGAACGAAGCTTCCCTGATACATCGTCTCCAAAGCGGTCCACATCTCATTTGTCGTCTTCTTCCCAACAATATGTGGCACGACGTGATCTTTTACTCCATCCATAATCAAACGCTTAGCCCGTCCATGATTTTCATTAAATTTCTTCAGAGGATTTGGATCTACAGGCTTAGCTCAGACATTCTCCGCATGGTTCTTAATGCCGTACTCATCCGGGACTGATAGTATCCTGACTCTCTAGATGACGAAGTTGGAAGCACCATCCAACCTGTCCTGATCTCTCAGCCCGTGAGAAGCCATCTAACTCAAATTTGACGAAACAATACTCTTCTCCCTCTTTCTGCTGTAACACAAAAATGCTGGATCTGGGTTTCTTGGTGACTAGAAACCCTCTAGTAACTGTTCCTTCTGAAAACTGATTTCCCTCCTGGAAATCTTCAGCCAAAACAATCGGATAGTTCTCTCCGATCACCCTCCTGATCGAATCTCACATCTGCTGAGTGACTATCTTCCTCCCGCTCTTTGTTGACTTAGCTAGGCACAATTTTGCACCAGCAAAATCTCCACCACACTAGCATTGTTGAAGATCTGAAGCACAGGTTGTTCTTGCGTCCCTCTAGAGGGTGCTGCACTGTCTCTGCATCACCTAGATGGGACTGTGTAGCCCTTGTAGCCCTTTCTGGAACTGCGTCCTCCTGCTGCAGAGCTGCCCTTTTCGGATATGTTGCTTCAGTTGATACCCTACTGAAAATATGTCTTCAGCTGATTTGCTAGAGATTTAGCTTGATCTGCAATCGCTCTGATACCATGTGAAAATTTCTGAATACAAAATTATAGAAACCCTACTGCAGTATCTTGGTTTACTTCTCCTATCTTGGTTTTTAGAAAAATATTCAGAAAATACCGACGTAAACACAACTAACAGCCTACACACATACAAATCATTTACTGAATATTACGCTCATTCAACAAAGTGACACAGATTTTTCGGACAAATGTCCCCGGAAAAACCCAATGTGGGAAAATCGGTGCAACAGATATGAGGGTTGATTATTATTAAGTAGAATCCGAGTACAACAAATATAGGCACCTTACTAGTTAACCCAATAGAGAAAATAATAGATCTGCAACAATATTTGCTATTCCGGAGACTGAAATCTTCATTGATCCACACCCTCAAATGGGCTTTGTAGGACAGTTTTCCGCGAAACGAGTTGCACCGGATTCAGAATGACGAGATCTACGTGGTAATTTAGGTTCCACACCATTCTCACAACTTTCATTTTTGAGCATAATTTTTGAGTACCTGATCGACTGATATATCATAGATCAAGAAAATTACTTCTAAGACATATAACTAAAACTTGTATGGATGTATGGACACATAGAAAAGAAGCCCTAATCATAAAGGCTGGGACCAAAGCAGGCTATAACATTTTCAGCTTAAGGATATGCCATGTACAAAATTCATAAAGATAAGTTTGATTATGGTAAAGTGTCGATAAGCCATCATTTATAGCAACATGAAAAATAAGGTATTATCATAAAAGATGGGGCTACATAGAAATACTTGGGCCATCGAATATCCATACCAGGATGTGCACCAACAATATGCAAGTTATGTACTAGAGACAATCTATATCCAACCTCTCGTAAAAAAACGACAGGGGTAAAGAGTAAGCAAACTCTGATAAAAATGAGGTTGGGGGAAGCCTCTGTTGTAACAATGCAATTAGAGGTACAACACGAGATTGGTGACAAACAAATCAATATGACAACTATGTGGTCAAAATGAGGTGCAACATGGAGCATATTATAGCTATCTAAGACTCAAAGAGTGGGCATGATTGGACCAAGTATATAACCAAAAATTGAGGCCTAGGAAAAATAGACAAATTATGGTTGACAGGGGCTTGATTAGTAGATAAAGAAGGGATATTTCAAACCTAAAAATGTCTTCAATTTCCAATGAACAAGTTTTCCAACTCATGGACCATTTTACTTGTTCAAAGAACAAGGCCAAGTACAAATTTTGGGCAAATTTGGTATATACCTCACCTGTTGCTTCTCAATCTCAAGGATCTTTTGATTTGAGCTAGTATGGTGATCTTTGTGTGGAAAAGCTAGGTTTGAATTTCCCATGAACAAGGTTTAAATCTCTCGAGTTTTTCCCACCATGGACAACCTTCTTTTAAAACTAGGTGTAAATCCTATGCAAATTTGGCAGAATAGATACACTAGCTAGGGTTTGTCAGATGTGGGGATCTTTCAATTTGAGCAAGGATAGAGATATTTGAGTTCTTGGGTTTATGGACAAATTAATGAGCATCTAGTTAATTTTGAGAATTGAGCAACTAAGAAGAACAAAGAGACTATGGAAAGAAAACAAGTAGAGATTAAAGTTCGATCCAAGAGAAACTAATCAACGGAGGGATAGTAACTGAGTTAAGTTTGAGCCCTTTGCATTGTAAATGCATCTTCAAATAAGACACACATTTCCAAGAATTACTCAAAGATAGAACAATTGAGAAAATAACAAGACATATGACAACTCAAAATCAATATCAAATTACACATTCACGAGAGATTAGAGCTATGCTCTTCTTTATCATGATTTTTAGATGCATTTCTATTTTAAAAATGGGAGGGAAATGGTCATATGTACTTTGTGACCAAACAACTATCAACATGGTAAAACCAGTTAAGAGAATAAAAGGTAAAGAAGAAGCACTTTTCCCAAATAAGTTGTTGTCATATCATTAAGAAAAACTTTACACAATGGTTTCCCCCAAAAGATACTTAAAGCTGTCCTTGAAACTCCCCATGTAATCAACGTAGCATTGAACAAGCATTCTTCCCTTCAAGAATCAAAACTAGGAGATTATCACATCCCAAATAAGTATACTCATAGTTTCGCCTGCCCCACTAGTCTGTGTAGACTAGATCATTATCTCGGTTTATTTCTTCAACAACTCACTTAGGCAATGGAATACTGCACAATCACAAACCACATAACCATTCAAGCCCTGAAGCATTCTGAGGCATGAAACAACATGATCTTCACTTAAATAAATTGGACTTTCGCAGAAGAAATAATGAGTTTTATAAGGAAAATTTAGCATCCATACTTGGCAGAATCCCCAAAATTTCCTCCACACTGGTGAAATGACATTATAAACTCCGTCTCCATACCAGTTATACTGCCCTGGAGCCTCTCGTTTAACAAGACCCCACCAAATATCCATCATAACTCCCTCAACAGCCACGCTTTTTAAGGCCTAAAGATTGACATTCATAGCCTCTCGTCTATTAATGATATTGTTATGGTTTATGATATCCATAGGGAGCATAACAAAAACCAGGGATGACCCCGACTCTATGCCTTTTCTCAGCACTCACAATCAATGCATGCACTTTTTCCTTATAGCTCTGCTCAAATTGGGCACCAAGTCCAGCTTCCCAATTGGTGTCAAGAGTAGCCAGAGTTTGAGACTCAAATGACTTGCAAGCCGCTCATAAATCAGACCGAATTCGGCCATATTTCCCTCTTAGGCTATATGAACAAGCCTTCTCCACCCATCATCGACAAAGGGAGAAGAACTTCATGGGCTTACAATGGATGAAGAAACATGCAGTTAGTGGATATCAAAATCTACTTTAGGTCTATGGGTTTTGCGTTTCAGACCTGAAGCAGGCCTCCATTGAGCTGATATAATTCTCCCTGCCTCACCTAGGTGACAATCAAAAAATGTCATCGTATATGAAAGCTTTTCAACTGCTAATATACTTCCACACAAAAAGCCAATTTGATGTGGTAATCCCATCGACATGCTGACAATTTTGAGAATTGCAAAACAAAATCCTTTGTAGCATAACAGAGGAATAGAAAAGACTCCAAGGTGAAGTTCATGTTTCTTCTAATGTTTCATTTAATGAGCTATAAAGCGCTTGAACAAGCACTCAGTCTTGGGGAAATGAAGGGTTTGGTACAATTCAATGCGGGAGGTATGGCGAACGGGGCTCGACTGACCAGCGGGAAGGAGAAGGTTACATCGAGCGGTAAGGATATGTGTTTGCAAACAAGTATGGCAGAGCATGCCATGTCAGTAGAGAGCTGTAGAAACAGGAAGGTAGGGAAAAGGTGGGTTGAAATCAAGTTGGACAGATGGAAAATTTCCATTGGTTGGAGGGACAAACACATGGAAAAATTTAATTGGTTAGAAGGGAAAAATTCAAGCTCTCCCATTGGTTGGGGTGAACAATGTTTCCCCACTCAAGCCAGAAAAGAAAACGCCTTTTGGAGTAAAGATCTAAAGGTCCAATTACTGAGTTTGGAGGCCAACTTGTCCAAAAAGTATTGTCAGTTAGTAGTTTTGATGGAGTTGTCCACGAGAGGGGCTATGAGGTAGATGATCAAGAGAGTGGCTTGATGAAATCCCAAAACCCTGGCGAGGTGAGACTGAATGAAAACATGAGTATTAAAGAAGAAAAGACTTAGAGGGATTAATCAAGGTTCCAAAGGTTGCAATGAAATCATTTAGGATTGTTGAGGGCTTGGGCTTCTTGGATTATAGGCTGACCCATGAGCATGGTGTCATCCATGAATTGTTGGTGGGCAGTGGGGCTCATTTAACAATTTAATTGGATTCCTTTGATCTTGCCTTTGCCTTGGAGAGATACCGCTCAAAGGCAACATCGAAGGCCCTCCATCGTTAGGACAAAGAGAAAGGGGGACACGGGATGATTCCCTTATCTAATGCCCAGGGATGGGTGAAATGAGGAGGTGGGGGATTCATTGATCAAGATGGAGAAGAAGGGCGAAGTGAATAGAGCTGAGACCCATAACGTCCATTGATCAGAAAAATCGAAGGCTTTGAGAGTGTGATAGAGATGAGACCAATTTAATTTATCAAAATCCTTAGAGAAATCCAACTTTATAACCATACCTACTTTTCTATATTTTTTTTATTAAATGAATGAGTTCATGAGCCAGCACAATTCCATCAAGGGTCTTCTGCCCATCAACATGACCTGATTGCTCTTTGGAGATAAGGATGGAAGCAAAGGTTTTAACCTATTGGCGATGACTTTTAAAATAATTTTATAAATGACATTGCATAGTGCAATGGTGTGAAAAGTGCTTGTTTCTTAGGCTTCAAATGATTTTGGAATTACAGTGAAAAAGGTAACATTGAGGGCTCTGAGAAATTATTGGGACCAACGAGATTCATCCACAAGAGCATGAATTTCATCCCTAAGGAAGGGCCAACAAGCTTGAAAAAAATAGAAGTAAATCCATTTGGCCCAGGGGCTTCGATTTTTGGAAGGTTCATGACCACCTCCTCTACCTCTTGAAAAGAGATCTCCCTAATGAGTGCTTCATTTTGTTCATTAATGACTATCTTGGGGATGTGTTGTAGGATCTTGCCAATGGCAAAGAGATGATGGGGGTTGGGCTCCTTTAAGAGCTGACTATAGAAGGTTGTAAGCTCTTTCTTAATAACTACGTGAGTAGTTATTCATTGGTCAATGTTGTCACTGAGATAAAAGATTCTGTTGCGGTTTCTTTGTTGGAGCATGGACTTGTGGAAAAACCTAGAGTTTCTCTCCCCATCCTTTAACCAAGTGATTCTTGATTTATGTTTCCATAAAAGTTCAGACTCTTCGCAGCCCCTCCACCGACTTTTTCCTGTTTCCGCCAGCATGTTGTAAATCTGCCCACCAAACCTGGGGTTTGAGAGGATATATTTAGTGTGCCTATGGCAAGTTTGTTCTATAAGGGATTTTGGCAGTTTTGTCCTCCATTGTGTTGCTGGTACAGACATGTCAATTACATGCCACAAATTCTGTTGCTAGTTGGAGGTATTCTTGTCCGTTATCTTGGGATTCAGGCTAGGCATCAACCTGTTTGGCACATTTTTCTAGCGTAAGTTTGGCTGTTGGTAAGCCTGCTCATTGATGGTATGTATAAATTTGTGGGTTTATCTAGAATCGAAATTTCTGTGTGCAAGCAACGATTTGTCACGTGTGGTTTGTTGAATATTCCCACAACATATTAGTAATTCTTCCCACTGTACTTTTGGAGGAGTATCTCTAGGTTTATATTATGTAGGTACTTGAAAGCTAAATTTTTGAGAGAGTGTATTGCCTCTTGTCATTCAAAAATTATAGTTTTCTGATCCTTTTTGAGGGTGCTTCCCACTCCAGAGGCTCTAAAAGGTCCTTCCCACTCCAGAGGCCATTTAGAGCCTCACTGATTATTTATTTTGTTGCTAATATGTATTGCACTTGCTTCCATTTCGATATATTCACCCTTACATGGAGACTAATGGTTTGGAATCTTCAAAATATAGTTTTTTATTAAAATTCAAATATTATCTGTATTTTGTTAGGAAACAGAGTAATTAAAATCAGATCAATCTGAGTCATTCCGAGTCCTAAAAGGTCCTTCCCACTACAGAGGCCATTTAGAGCCTCACTGATTATGTATATTGTTGCTGATATGTATTGCACATGCTTCCATTTCGATATATTCACCCTTACATGGAGACTAATGGTTTGGAATCTTCAAAATATAGTTTTTTTATTAAAATTCGAATATTATCTGGATTTTTTTAGGAAACTGAGTAATTAAAATCAGATCAATCTGAGTCATTCCGAGTCCTAGTTGACCCTTGACTGACTCCGAGGTCAAGCCCATGTTTTAAAACATTGCTCAGGAGTGTGGCTGCTTGGCGAGTACTTGGGGCAAAACTCTTATTGACCAAGCATTGAGCAGTTAATACTTGCTGTGCTTGTGAGCGTTGGCAAGTTCTCCCAAGCACAGTGGAGTATGGTAGGTCTGAATGAGTCTGGCAGTTTTTGATGTTGCTGGCGTTTTGGGGATAAAAGAGAGTTTTCACCTTGTCTTTTCCTTTAAAATCCCTTGTCGAACACAAAATCATTTGTGAAATTTTTTTGAAGGCCATTTGCAAGTAGATTTCAGGGTTTTAAGGAGAATTTCAAGTGATTTAACAGGTTAGCTGTAATCTTTTGGCCTTAAGGTGATTTTCAGCTGGCAAAAGAATTCAGTCAACTAACAGTTCTTATCTTCTTAAAGTTCTTTATCTTAGGATATTTTCTTCAAGTGCTTGGGGGTGCCAAGGAGCCATCTAGAACCCAACATTGGACCATTTGAAGGCATTTTTGAATGGGTTTTAACTTTTGATGGGTATAACAGGAAAAATAGAGGCTTACAGCCCATGGCTGTGGGGCGTAGCAGCAATTAGTGAGGTGATTGGGCTTGTATTAACACGGAGACCCATGGTCAAAACCTCGAGTGGGTGTGGATGGTTTTGACAGAATAGGGATGCCCCTCGTAGCACGGCCACTTAGCCGAAAAACAGCTATAAGTTACTATAATCAGATTTCCGAAAAAATTGGGACTGCATTTTGATACATAAGCTATTTCACATTTCTTTTTTCTCCCAAATTCTCATCTTTGAATTTCTAGGTCAGTTTGGTTAAGGCTTGAAATTTGCTTCAAAACCATTATCAAAAACCTTAGACACTGATGTGAATGATGCAATGATAAATACATTGGGGTATAAACCAGCTTGTATACTATGTGGCTACGATCTCTGACAACAATCTAGTTGTTTGTCCCAATAAGACATTTGAAACCATGATATAGGGATATGCTTACAGAAAAATGGAAAAAAAGAAAAAATAAGTAAAGAGGCATGCAACAAATATTGGGACAACAATCTAGTTGTTTGTCCCAATAAGACATTTGAAACCATGATATAGGGATATGCTTAGAGAAAAATGGAAAAAAAGAAAAGAAAAGTAAAGAGGCATGCAACAAATATTGGGAGAGGCTGGAAATTGAGGTGAGTGAGGTTTCTTAAGGGTTTTAACATTTTGGAGATGATGCAAACATCTCAAGTAATAGACAAACTAGTCTATGATTTGGCTCGTCCACCACCTGGTGCACAAAGTACATTAGATTCATGTTGGAAGGCAAAAGAGAAACAAAAAGGCAGAGAGAATTATAGGTAGATGGTGGTATTGGTCTGATTTTCCTTTAATGCCTCTTAAGGGAAACATATTCTATCAGCCTATGATGCAATTGCTATTTGTGGTCTAGCTTTTAAAGACTCTAACTATGAGCATTGAGAAGCTTTTGCAAGCTAAAAACATTGATACCATCTATGTCACATGTTTCACTGAAATTCAAGCTCGAGGTTCAAAATTCTACAAACCTAAAACAATTTCTTAAATTATTCAAGCCTCTTGACCAAACCTCAAGATGAATTCAAACCTAAGGGGTGAACCTTACATTGAATTCAAACTTGAAGAAAAAATTGGGGTTTTTTATTGGTGTTCTCATTTTTTATAAATAATAAAATTAATTTTTGGTAACCCTAGATCCATTGACTTAGAATCCTTTTTGCACCTTTTTGTTCACTCTTCACTCAACCAACCAGTCTCCATTGCCCATGTTGTTGACCCTCTTCCCATTGTTATTGACACTTGATCCTGCTAAGCTTAACCCTTGACTATGCGACTTCTTGATGTCAATTAGAGTCTCATTTCTCTTCTCTGTGTGAATTCAACCCTCCATTACCACAACTAGATGGACCATATACCTGCTAGGTTGATAGTCCACTACCCACAAAGATTTCTTTTGTTGCGACTTGCCACCCTCGTTGTGCCCAACCTCTAGGGGATTTGACATGGCCCACAGCTTGAGCTGTGGCTTGTAGCCTATGCCACAACCTACAATTCAAGCTATAGCCTATAACAAGTGACATAGCCCATGGGATTTTTATCCACAGATTGGTCACCATTGTAGTCTGACTTTGTAGATAATGAAAAATGTATATTGATGAACCTCATTGCAAACTTCATCTAAACCTCATCAAAAAAATTTGAATTCAAACTGAACCCAATTGTTGTTGAACCCAACCCCAAATATGAACTATGTGACTTAGGATACCATAGAGAGGTTGATAGCATTGAGGGGATCTTGGATAGAAACAAGATGCACTTCTATGTTAGATGGTTGGACAAATGGAGGAAGGGAAAAGACCATAATTCAGATTATTCTTTCATGTCCTAAAGTTAAATTTTCCTCAAATTAGTTGGTGCATCCTTTGAATGATGACATTTTTCCTTACAATCTTCAAATAAATTGTGGAGAGAAGAGACGAACATGTTGTGCAAATTGTCATTAATAACGTTGTTAATTATGTTTTAGCGTGGAAAATGTTGATGAAGAAACATAGGACACCTTGTACAACACGTTGCACAAACCTTATGTTAGAAGATAAAGGGAAATTAACTTGGGTCAAGGAATGTGTTGAACAAAGTGAAAGTAGAGTGACATTTATATGTATGCTCTTGTGCTTCCCATGATGAGGCAATTCCTTGAGGGCAATGAGTTAGTGTGGCATAGGGAAATTTATTACTAACTTCATTTTGTTGTAATCTATTCTTCAACAAAAGATGCCTTTAAAGAGAGTGTTTGTATATAATGAGTGGATGTCTTGTAGTTTCTAAAGGAGGTTCGAGGGGATTATTATTATTGCATTGGTGTATCAATTAAGAAATTCAAGTGAATGCAAAACAAGTGTTGAATATTGTACCTCATACAAGTGAAGGCAAAACAAGTGTTGAATATTGTAGCTCAGACATGTGAGGTTAAGAACATAGAGAAATTAATATTCTCGAAGCCCATGTAATTTTTCTTAAGGGAAATATCTTAATTATGTCAATTAGTGATTTTTTAATATTTCCTAAGTGTAACTTACGGAAAGTGAATAATTAATTGACATTAGTTGGGATAAGATCGATTTACCTCTAGAAGCTTGTGGAAAGTTTCTAAGATAATCTTAATCATTGATTAGATCAAGTGAACTTCTAATCGTGGCCATTCATTTGTGAATGAGAGATTATAAAGGAGATCAATGGGAAACATTGGAGATCAGTATTTCCTAACTGTAACTAACGAAAAGTGAATAATTAATTGACGTTAGTTGGGATAAGATCGATTTACCTCTAGAAGCTTGTGGAAAGTTTCTAAGATAATCTTATCCATTGATTGGATCAAGCGAACTTCTAATCGTGGCCATTCATTTGTGAATGAGAGATTATAAAGGAGATTGATGGGAAATATTGGAGATCAGTCGAGAGGGTGATTTTTAGAGACGCCAAGAGGGTTTCAATTGTAGTGATTGGGAGGAAATTGCCAGAGTTTATTCTTTACAAAGGTTTCTAGTTTCTAAGTGACAGAAGGAGGCTGAATTATTTTTGTAGAAGGAGGTTGAATTTGCCAGAGCGAAATCCCAGAGGTGTAGTGTGAGTTGTCGAGAAATCTAGATCGAGACTTCCAATGGTAGTGCAAATTGCAAGAAGAGTAATGTGATTGCAAGAAAGGAAGTGGGAATTGTAGGAAAGGCAGATCAAATTTCTAAAGGCTTCTAGATTGCCAGTGCAAATTGTAAGAAAGGGCCGAGTTGATTTGCAGAGGGAGATAATGAAGTTTCCCTCTCCGATTTGTTCAAAAGTGGAGATAAAAATATAGGCAGAGCTTTGCTAGTATTGAGAAATCGTTTGTAATTACTCAATAACAAATTTTGTTGAAGATACTAATAAAAACCTTTAGATCTGAAAACTGGTTTGTTGAAGATACTAATAAAAACCTTTAGATCTGAAAACTGGTTTTCCTCACATTGGGATTTTTCTAGGGATGTTTTTTGTCCAAGTATACCCGCGTAAATTGTGTGATTGGTTTCTCATATATTTCTTGTAATTTTATTTTGTGATTGTTGTTTTTCATGTTATTATTTGTTACTTCTTGTAGAATAATCAATTTGCTGTGAACAAGTAACAAGAAATAATTAAGTATGTTGAAATAACACCTTTTGGGTAGCCAAGAATTTCACAACCAGCATAAGTATGTTGGAATTCACAACAAGCATAAGTATGTTGGAATTTGGGTAGCTTGGAAGGTATTTCCGAGTGGAGAAAACCCACCAAAAGTAATTTGGTTGGTTAAGATACCCAAGTGGTTGGGGTTTTGACCCAAAGTAGTGGGCTTGACACAAGTTAATTAATTGTTTATTCTAATTCTGGTTAAAGGGTTGAGTGGCTAAAGCCCTAAAGGATCTAGGGTTTTCCTAAGAAACCCTAAAAGTAAAGTATAAACAAGAAACCTATGAGAGGTCATTTCATTCATAGCAATCCATCTTGTGAGAACAATAAGCCCAAGAGAAGCTAGGAGAAGGAAAGCAAGAAGGTCTGAGATTTTTGTTTGAGGAAGACATTAAGCCATGTTTGTTTATCTGACACTTCATGTTAATAGTATCTACTGGCCGTGTTTTTGTTCCCCTCTAAAAGAGGGGGGTTGAAGCCCCGCCCTAGAAGGAGGCAGGAGACCTCGAATCTCTCATAGGCAGAGAAGTAGGGTTTTTAGGCCTCATTTTTATGAATAGAAGAAGGGCTGAGGTATATAGGGATGCAGGTAGAAAAGCCCAGGCCTCAACCTGTTTGAGGTAGGTTGCATGCAAAGGAGAGGGGCTGAGAGGCCTCAAGGGCTTGTGTAGCAAGTCCGAGGTGCCTCATGACTGTGGAGAGGCCAATGAGGCAGTGAAGGAGGACTGCTATTCATGAATAAGGGTTGCTAAGTTGATGTTAATGAAGTCTTGTTGGTTAGGAGTATTAACCAACAAGGCCTATGCTGCTTGTGCTTTGTGAGGGAGATTTGAGCCGTAAAGGAGGGCTGGTCAGACCCTAGTGTAAGCCATGAGACACAAGAAAGACAAATCTGAGATATCTGAGCCTGAGCGAGGGTTCTGTGACCTTGATTAGGTTATGATCTGAGCTGCCGAGGTGGAAAGGGGGCTTGGTTGTAGGTCCAGGCTGATTTGTTACAAGGGTCGCATGAAAATACAATTGGCTGCATGATGGTCTAGCCCTAGGAGTGGGGTCAAGGGGCTATAAATCCTAAACAGACCTTGTTGAAGTTGATTGAAGGTAGCTAGTGTCTACCAGGAACAAGAACAAGGTTGAATGTGAAGGCTGAAGTGTGGCCAAGGTTGACAATAGGGAGGGCCTTGTGTTGGAGGTTAGAAGGTGTAGGGCAAGAAAGTATGCCAGGTGGGCAACAAGGATGTCAGTTATTTAAAGGAGCAGATCATGCACAAAAGAAGTCTCTAGTAGCCAAAGGGCAAGGGCCACATCAAGGTACATCAAGGGAAAAAAGGACAAAAAGGACTGAAGGAAAAGGACTGCTACAACAAGTCAAGCTTGTGATGGGCAGATTGAAGGTCTAAAGGATTAGACCTCAAGCCCTAGGTTTCATATGTTATGTATACTAGTTTGTATCACCTTTCATAAAGGGCCATGATCCTTGGTATGGGAGCCCTAATATTTTCTTATTAATGGAATAATGAGAAATGAGGTTTGGGCCATATATATCTGTTTACTTCATTGTTTTGCTGCTGTTATATTTCCACTGTCCAAAGTGATTTTGTGTTGGGCTTCTCTAGTGTGTTGTGTTCCTAGCTAGGGTACACACCAGACCTAGAGGGCATGAAATTTAAACAAAGTATAATCTATTGTCTGGAAATCTATAGTCAATAAATTATACTAGAGTCTCATTTTTCATGGTTAAGAATATTAATCATATTAATCCATTATGAAACCTTTTCACTAGTGGGAATTCTGAAAGTTAGAATTGATTAAAGAAACAAAATTGGCTAGCAAAGAGAGAGATATGAGAGAAGTAAGAAAAGGGTGAGTAGGGCAAAAGGTATGCAAATTTACCATTGATTTTGATTTTGATTTTGCACAAGGAGGGAAGGAAAGCAAGTAATAACAGATGAGAGAGATTGTTGGAGATATGTTAACTATCTTGGCTTGTGGTCCCATTGTCATTAAAGTCATTTATTTGTCACCCTTCATTAGTTTTTGTAACTGGCATTGAAGAGCAGTGAATGGGCTTGTGGTCCGACTCCAACATTTTATGGGTTTAGGGGCAACTAATCAAAACCCCACTCCTATATATCCAGGGCCGTCTCATTTGTGAAACACTAGAAAAGATGAATAAAGCAATGTTTTAGAGTGGAGTTTTCCACTTGTGGGGGTTTCTCTACTATATATCTGGTGTGGATATAATGTGTGTTGTGCAGAATTTGTAAAATTATTGACATGATTATTCAAACATTTGTGGAGACTCTAGTGATATTTTCACACTACTATTCCAACTTTAACATGGTATCTGAGCATGGTTTACTAACATGACATCAGAGCTTCAATGCCTCACCCCAACCTTGACCACTTGCGCTCAAGCTCACCATAGAGATCAAATTATTTTCACCCATTTGATGATGACATGAAGAACTGTCGATTTCTAAAGTTCTATTCTAGACAAATTAGGATTTCAATCTTTGTTTAATTACAATGCATTTCAGTTTAGGAATTTTGCACATCTAAGCTTGTGCATATTGTCGTTTGTTTTATAGCAAAGGCTTCAAATTGAGTAATTGTTTTGAGTTGCTACAGAAAAACGTTTCCCTACTCTTCAGTCTCATTGACCAACTTTTGTGGTCATTCATTTCTTACCTACACTCTTTGAATATTTGCTTAAGGGAAAAATTGTTGTGTGTTTTCAATGTTTCTATGATCTGCATCAGGGAAAATTTGCTTTAGGAATGTTTCTCCATGCCCTCTCCTGAATACGCCCTCAGAGAATCTTTTTATAACAAATACTTGAGATTTAAAAGCAAAATTCAAGCTTAACATAGCAGATAGAATTATCCTTGAAGGTTCAAAAGCAAATCCCAGACAACCTCTTTCTAAAGCTTGCCCTTTTGGAGCCAACATATGAATAAAGCTTTAGGGTGGAGTTTTATATCCCATGAGAGTTTCTCTTCAATAGATCCGGTGTCAATCTTTACGTGGTGTCAATCTTTACGTGTGTTCCACAATATGTGTGAAGGCTCTATCTTCCTTGTGGCATTTTCATGTTTTCTAGCTTCAACATCGTATAAGAACAATTTTTTATATACTAACTTCAACATGGTATCAAGGCATCTTTTTCCAACAATGATCAATGAGACCTTCAAACAAAATTCAAGCTTAACATGGCAGATAAAATTATTCTATTGAAGGTTCAAAGGAAAATCCTAGACAACCTCTTTCGCTTGGCTTATTGAATAAAGCTGTAGGGTGGAGTTTTCTATCCCATGAGAGTTTCTCCACAATAGATCCGGTGTCAATCTTTATGTGTGTTCTGCAATATGTGTGAAGACTCTACCTTCCTTGTGGCATTTTCATGTGCTTCAACATCGTATCAGAACAAATTTTTTATATACCAACTTCAACATGGTATCAAGGCATCTCTATTTCCAACAATGATCAATGAGACCTTAAAACAAAATTCAAGCTTAACATGGCAGATAAAATTATTCTATTGAAGGTTTAAAGCCAAATCCCAGACAACCTCTTTCGCTTGGCTTATTGAAGCCACCAGTTCAGTGAAAAGACTAGTTATAGAATGAAGTACATGTTGGGTAATGGATATAAATGGCTTTCAAGCAAGCCCAAACTTCAAGCCACCGACTTAGTGGAAAGACTAGTTATAGAATGAAGTACAAGTTGGCTAATGGATATAAATGGCTTTCAGGCAAGTCCCAAACTTCCAGCCAAGCTCAACAAAATCTGGAGTAACAATTCCAACAACCCCTTTCGCTTAGCCTATTGAAGCTACCCACTCAGTGGAAAGACTAGTTATAGAATGAAGTACAAGTTGGCTAATGGATATAAATGGCTTTCAAGCAAGCCCAACCTTGAAGCCAAGCTCAACAGTTGCATCTCACAAGCCAATGACCATTGCACTAGTATCTGACAAACACCAAATCCTTGTTATAAAAGTAATATATGATCTTCTAATTTCCTCAAGTAGCGAGCGTTTCACCAACTGTCAATCTTAAGATACAAGGTAGTTAGGTTCTATAAAGGCATTGCCCTCTGTTTATACGAGTAAGGGGAGGAAATCCAACACTAAAACGTGGAACTGAGTGTGCTAATTCAGCTATTCAAGCCCCAAATGGAGCACTTCGCAAAGCAAGGTGTCCACATGTTAGACTACTATTTGTCTAACCCATGCATTTTTACGCCCTGTAAGCTAGTTGTCCATGTGTGCTCCTCATCCAAGATGGTGCACCCACCAATCAATGGCTAGATCTGTAGGAGTTTACCACATCCAGTCCAAATTTGAGAGTGTGAGAGTTTATCACAACTGGCCCAGGTTCTTTCGTCAGTGCCTTCCTATATGGGTTTGGGGTTTTACCTGAGAATCTCCTAATCCACATGCCCAAGAAGTTTCAAATCTTCTGTTAAAAAAATTGGTGTTTTAATTTTTTGTGTAGAATGACTAGATTGGTATTGCCGAAGCAGTACATGCTTTAGTTTTTGTAATCAGTGTATTGCAGAAGCAATGTATATGTATTTAATGCTCAAGCAAGGTCTTTTCGCAGACAGGAAAATGCATTGCTCATTTTGATTTATTTTGGATGTGGAGGGATTAACAGAGACAACATATTAGTTTTTCTTGTTGGTGTTGCTGTAAAGCTGATCCCTTCTTTTGAATTGTTTTTTAAAGCAGGTTGGAGCTGTGAATTTCTTTATCTGTGCTTGTGGGTTTGCATATTGTCCCTGAAGGGTCTAGTGGGTCTTATATCACTCAAAACGACTTGGAAATTTCTGATGGATACTGTTTTATTCTCCTTGGAGGAAAGCCAACACAAAAACATGGAACTATGTAGGCTAATTCAACTATCCAAGCTCCAAATGGAGCAATTCTCAATGCAAGGTGTCCACATGTTAGACTACTAGGTGTCTAAAACCCAAGATGTTAAAGCTATAAGCTAGTTGTCCACATGTGCTGGTCCAGCAAGATGGTGCATCTACTAATGGCTCCTCAATTCAAGTAGTCCTTGACATATGTGGAAGATGGCTCCAATGCCCCCCTAGTGCCTTGAGCACAGGATCCAAGAGCATAAATCCGCTCAAGAGCATAAATCCCAAGAGCATAAATCCCTCATCCAAGGGGGATAATGCGTGTTTCATAAGAACCCATCCTCTTCAATAAGTGTGCTTTGAAAAAGATGTCAAATCATCACAAATGTGCTGACTACCAATTCAAGTGCAAGTGAAATTAGAAATGCAATCACCTTTTTTATAAAACACACCTTAAGGGAAGTATATTTTCTATTATGATTATTATTGCCTTCAATTCTATGGTTTAACGTGTGTTAGAATTCTAATATTTTGTTATGTATCTATTGTAGGTGGCGTATTTTGGCGAGTTTGAGTAAGTGAAATACAAAATGGCTTGTCCATCTTTATAAAGCAAACTCTAAGGGGGTATGTTTGCTATTATGAATGATTGCTAGTTTTGATATATTTTTGCCATTACTATTCCTTTGTGTATTATATACCCCAAATCTGTCCACTTTTTTCCTTCATGGATTATTGCTTCATGGGTGTTGTTACAATAATGTGATCATCCTATGATGATTCTATAGGAGTTGGCAATGACCAAGGGCAAGGAGGTTATTCTATAGGAGTTGGCAATGACCAAGGGCAAGGAG
Source organism: Pinus albicaulis (assembly GCA_034641835.2). Taxonomy (NCBI): domain Eukaryota; kingdom Viridiplantae; phylum Streptophyta; class Pinopsida; order Pinales; family Pinaceae; genus Pinus; species Pinus albicaulis. Next base: position 11,869,225 of record MU968403.1, read on the forward strand.
GTATGTGTCAGTAATTCATCTGCCTACTTTTTTTTATATATTTAATTGCTTTTGTGGTTTATTCATGGTCTCTTATATAAATGTGCATTTTGCAGTGAGTGAAAGTTGTAGAGTCTATGAAGTTTGTGTGGGGAAGACCTCTTTGACAATGCAAATCTGTAGAAAGGCATGAACAAAACATTACTCAATTTACCTAAACACATTTTGAAAACGGAGTGCAATCCCTTCACATGGTAGGTTGCATCATTTCCTAGTGCTACACACATTCCAGGTTACAAAAAGATAGAGATATTCAATTGTTGTTGCACACATAAACAATTCCACACAACATGTCTCACATAGAGGGAGGATGTGATGGAAGTTGGAACAAGCATGCACACTGACCTTACCTTATGGCTATGTCCATATCGGGACAAGGTAGTCCCTTGTAGCTATGCTTTTGCATTTTAGGATTTTTGTTATGACATATGTTGAAATATGCTTTTAGCTTCCCCTTACAAAATGAACGATTTTTTTTTGATGATAACATTGGTTGTATTGACTCTAAAAATAGCAGATTGATATTAGAAAATTTTTATCATCTCAAATATAGAAAATAATATAAATGGACTTGAAGCAAGTTGATTAGAACTTCATGCGTTCAACTCCCTAGTTTATCTTATATTACAATTTTGATATTTTGTTATGTATCTATTGCAGATTCTGATGAGCAGAATTAAGTGAAAGGCAAAATGGACTCTCATTTTTTTATAAAACGGATTATAATGGAGACATGTTTTATATCATGAATAATTATTACCTTCAACTTTTTAATTTAACTTGTATTACACTTGTATTGCAATTCTAATATTTTGATCTGTCTACTACAGATGTCCCATCTATGTGAGCACGAGTAAATGAAATAGAATATGCATTGCCCATCTTTAGAAAACATTAGTGGAGGTATGTTTCATATTATAAATAATTTTTGGTTTTGAAATATGCCTGCCATTTCTATTCCTTTATTTATTTTAACATGTTTCTGCCTATTTTTATTTTCACAGGAGGGGACCATATTGCAAGAAGGATGATGTAAAGAGAGAGATGATGTTTGCATTTTTATTTTTTTTGTTTGTTGAATTTGAGCATGGCCATGCTTTGTTTTATTTGTTATGTCTTGTAATTTTTTTTTTGTTTTGTTTTGCAAACGAATTATTTTTTATTTTATTTTATTTTTTACTTTTTAATTTATTATTATTATTATTTTTTAAATTTATGATTGTTTGGTCTTGGTTTGGCTTGTTGGGTGAGAGAGGAAGGTGATACGTGGAGAAACTGAAAGAGATGAACAAGGTGAGATGGGTGTTGTTCATAGTACATACATGAATGTGATTTACTTTATCCTATGTGCAATGCAATTCACTTTTCTCTATGGCTAATAATTCAATCGAAGTGGGAAATGGTTACTTTTCATGCCTGGTGGAAGCCTTACAACATTCCTTCATGGTATTTTTCTTACCTAAATAAGAGCACAGTTTGATAAACTTCGGTTTGCATTAAAATGTGCTTTATGTAAATGAAATTAGTTCAGTTTTTATTGGTATATGGCCCAATCCTAAGGAAATGCACCCCAAACGAATTGGGTCTTCTTTCACTCAAAATTACTCAGAATTCTTTGATGATACTGTTTTCTTCTCCTTGGCAGCAAGAGGCTCAGAGACACCTTTGAATTGGCACACCGGGATGGAAATTGCAATTGGTGCAGGCCGAGGACTTGCTTATCTACCCAGCAATGAGAACATCATTACTTCCAACAACACTCTGCTTGATGCAAACATGAATGCCAAGATTGCAGAGTTTGGCTTGTCTAGGTTGATGACAGTTGCTGCCAATTCCAATGTGATTGCCACAGTCGCTGGTTGTCTGGTATTCACAGCAGATGACCTACTTTGTGCAACTGTAGAAGTAATGGGCAAGAGCACTTATGGAACTGTGTATAAGGCTACTTTGGAGGACGGGAATCAAGTTGCAGGGAAGAATCCGAGGGATAGCAACGTGTCAAAGAGAATTTGAGACAGAAGCTAGTACTCTTGGGAAGATCAGGGATATTAATTTGCTTGTTTCTGAGAGCTTATTACTGGCAACCTAAAGATGAAAAACTTTGGGTCTTTGACTTCATGCCTGGTGGAAGCCTTGCAACATTCCTTCATTGTATTTTTCTTACCCAAATAAGAGCACAGTTTGATAAACTTAGGTTTGTATTAAAATGTAATTTATGTAAATGAAATTAGTTCGCTTTTTATTGGTATATGGCCCAATCTTGAGGAAATGGACCCCAAACGAATTGGGTCTTATATCACTCAAAATTACTCAGAAATTTCTGATGGATACTGTTTTCTTCTCTATTGCAGATTCTGGAATTGGGTCTTATATCACTCAAAATTACTCAGAAATTTCTGATGGATACTGTTTAATTCTCTATTGCAGATTCTGATTAGCAGAATGAACTTTTAAGTGAAAGACAAAATGGACTCTCATTTTTTTATAAAGCAGATTATAATGGAGGCATATTTATATCATGTATAATTATTACCTTCAACTTTTTAATTTAACTTGTATCACACTTGTATTACAATTCTAATATTTTGTTGTGTCTACTACAAATGTCCCATCTATGTGAGCATGAGTAACTGAAATAGAAGATGCATTGCCCATCTTTAGAAAGGTGTAGGTATGTTTCATATTATAAATAATTTTTGGTTTTGAAATATGCCTACCATTGCTATTCCTTTATTTATTTTAACATGTTTCTGCCTTTTTTGTTCACAGGAGGGGACCATATTGCAAGAAGGATGATGTACGGTGAGAGATGATGTTTGCATTTTCATTTTTTTTTTGGTTGTTTTATTATTTATATTTATATTTTGAAATTGTTGTTTGGTTTTGTTTTGTTGAATTTGAGCATGGCCATGCTTTGTTCTATTTGTTATGTGTTATTCTTGTTTTTTTTATTTTGCAATCTTTTATTTTTTATTTTTTATATTTATTTATTTTTTAAATTTAATTTAATTAATTTTTTATTTTTATTTTTTATTTATTTATTTTGATTTTTAATTTATGGTTGTTTGGTCTTGGTTTGGCTTCTTGGGTGAAAGAGGAAGGTGATATGTGGAGAAACTGAAAGCGATGAACAAGGTGAGATGGGTGTTGTTCATATTACATATATGAAGGTGATTTACTTTATTCTATGTGCAATGCAATTCACTTTTCTCTTTGGTTAATTATTCAATGGGAGTGGGAAATGGCTATATTTCATGTCTGGTGGAAGCCTTGCAGCATTCCTTCATGGTATTTTTCTTACCCAAATAAGAGCACGGTTTGATAAACTTCGGTTTGCATTAAAATGTGTTTTATGTAAATGAAATTAGTTCAGTTTTTATTGGTATATGGCCCAATCCTGATCAAATGCACCCGAAACGAATTGGGTTTTATATCCATCAAAACTACTCAAAGATCTCTGATGGATACTGCTTTCTTGTCCTTGGCAATGCACCCCAAACAAATTGGGTTTTAAAATTTTATATCACTAAAAACTACTCAAAAAACTCTGATGGATACTGTTTTCTTCTCCTTGGCAGCAAGATGCTCAGAGACACCTTTGAATTGGCACACCGGGATGGAAATTGCAATTGGTGCAGGGCGAGGACTTGCTTATCTACGCAACAATGAGAACATCATTACTTCTAGCAACAGCCTGCAAACTTGAATGCCAAGATTGCAGATTTTGGCTTGTCTAGGTTGGTGACAACTGTTGCAAATTCCAATGTGATTGCCACAGCAGCGGGTTGTTTGGTATTCACAGCAGATGACCTACTTTGTTCAACCGCAGAAGTAATGGGTAAGAGCACTTATGGAACTGTGTATAAGGCTACTTTGAAGGACGGGAATCAAGTTGCAGTGAAAAATCTTAGGGAGTGAATAGCAAAGTGTCAAAGAAAATTTGAGACAGAAGCTAGTGCTCTTGGCAAGATCAGGAATATTAATTTGCTTGTTTCTGAGAGCTTATTACTGGGGACCTAAAGATGAAAAACTCCTAGTCTTTGACTTCATGCCTGGTGGAAACCTTGTAGCATTGGAGCGAATAGAAAAGTGTCAAAGAGAATTTGAGACAGAAGCTAGTGCTCTTGGCAAGATCAGGAATATTAATTTGCTTGTTTCTGAGAGCTTATTACTGGGGACCTAAAGATAAAAAACTCTTAGTCTTTGACTTCATGCCTGGTGGAAACCTTGCAGCATTTCTTCATGGTATTTTTCTTACCCAAATAAGAGCACAGTTTGATAAACTTAGGTTTGCATTAAAATATGGTTTATGTATATGAAATTAGTTCACTTTTTATTGGTATATAGCCCAATTTTGAGGAAATGGACCCCAAACGAATTGGGTCTTATATCACTCAAAGTTACACAAAAATTTCTGATGGATACTGTTTTCTTCTCCTTGGAGGAAAGCCAATGCCAAAACATGGAACTAAGTAGGCTAATTCAACTATCCAAGCCCCAAATGGAACACTTCTCAAAGCAAGGTGTCCACATGTTAGATTACTGTGTCTAAACCCCAAGATGTTACTCACTATAAGCTAGTTGTCCACATGTGCTGGTCCACCAAGATGGTGCAACCAGCAATCAATGGCTCCTCAATTCAAGTAGTCCTTGACATATGTGGAAGATGGCTCCAATGCCCCCTACTGTTAGGGGGTTATTGCATGTGTAATAAGATTCCATCGTCTTCAATAAGTGTGCCTTTGAAAAAGATGTCAAATCATCACAAATGTGCTGACTAGCAATTCAAGTGTAAGTGAAATTAGAAATGCAATCACCTTTTTTATAAAACACACCTTAAGGGAAGTATATTTTCTATTATGATTATTATTGCCTTCAATTCTATGGTTTAACGTGTATTATAATTCTAATATTTTGTTATGTATCTATTGTAGGTGGCATATTTTGGCGAGCTTGAGTAAGTGAAATACAAAATGGATTGACCATCTTAATAAAACAAACTCTAAGGGGGGTATGTTTGCTATTATGAATGATTGCTAGTTTTGATATATATATATATATATATATATATATATATATATATATATATATATATTTGCCATTACTATTCCTCTATGTATTATATACCTATATCTGTCCACTTTTTTCCTTCATGGATTATTGCTTCATGGGTGTTGTTACAATAATGTGATCATCCTATGATGATTCTATAGGAGATGGCAATGACCAAGGGCAAGGAGGTTATTCTATAGGAGATGGCAATGACCAAGGGCAAGGAGGTATGTGTCATTAATTCATTTGCCTACTTTCTTGTTATTTAATTGCTTTTGTGGTTTACTCATGGTCTCTTGTATAAATGTGCTTTTTGCAGTGATTGAAAGTCATAGAGTCTATGAAGTTCATGTGGGGAAGACCTCTTTGACAATGCAAATCAGTAGAAAGGCATGAACAAAACATTATTCAATTTACCTGAATACCTTTCGAAAACGGAGTGCAATCCCTTCACATGGTAGGTGGCATCATTTCCTAGTGCCACACACATTCCAAGTTACAAAAAGATAGGCATATTCAATTGTTGTTGCACACATAAACAGTTCCACACAACATGTCTCACATAGAGGGAGGATGTGGTGGAAGTTGGAACAAGCATGCACACTGACGTTACCTTATGGCTATGTCCATATCGGGACAAGGTAGTCCCTTGTGGCTATGCTTTTGCATTTTAGGATTTTGGTTATGACATATGTTGAAATATGCTTTTAGCTTCACCTTACAAAATGAATGATTTTTTTTTGATGAAAACATTGGTTGTATTGACTCTAAAAATAGCAGATTGATATTAGAATTTTTTTATCATCACAAATATAGAAAATAATATAAATGGACTCGAAGCAAGTTGATTAGAAGTTCATGCGTTCAATTCCCTAGTTTATCTTATATTTCAATTTTGATATTTTGTTATGTATCTATTGCAGATTCTGATGAGCAGAATAAACAATTTTGATATTTTGTTATGTATCTATTGCAGATTCTGATGAGCAGAATTAAGTGAAAGGCAAAATGGACTCTCATTTTTTTATAAAACAGATTCTAATGGAGGCATGTTTTATATCATGAATAATTATTACTTCAACTTTTTAATTTAACTTGTATTACACTTGTATTACAATTCTAATATTTTGATCTTTCTACTATAGATGTCCCATCCATGTGAGCACGAGTAAATGAAATAGAATATGCATTGCCCATCTTTAGAAAACATTAGTGGAGGTATGTTTCTTATTATAAATAATTTTTGGTTTTGTAATATGCCTGCCATTTCTATTCCTTTATTTATTTTAACATGTTTCTGCCTATTTTTTTCACAGGAAGGGACCATATTGCAAGAAGTATGATGTAAAGAGAGAGATGATGTTTGCATTTTCATTTTTTTTATTATGTTTTTGTTTGTTGAATTTGAGCATGGCCATGCTTTGTTTATTTGTTGTCTTATAATTGTTTTTTGTTTTGTTTTGCAAATAATTTGATTTTTTTTTGTTTTTTATGTTTTATTTTTATTTTTACTTTTTTTTTTTAAAATTATTATTATTATTATTTTTTAAATTTTTGATTGTTTGGTCTTGGTTTGGCTTGTTCGGTGAGAGAGGAAGGTGATACATGGAGAAACTGAAAGAGATGAACAAGGTGAGATGGGTGTTGTTCATAGTACATACATGAAGGTGATTTACTTTATCCTATGTGCAATGCAATTCACTTTTCTCTGTGGCTAATAATTCAATGGGAGTGGGAAATGGTTACTTTTCATGCCTGGTGGAAGCCTTGCAGCATTCCTTCATGGTATTTTTCTTACCTATATAAGAGCACAGTTTGATAAACTTCGGTTTGCATTAAAATGTGCTTTATGTAAATGAAATTAGTTCAGTTTTTATTGGTATATGGCACAATCTTGAGGAAATGCACCCCAAACGAATTGGGTCTTATATCACTCAAAATTACTTAGAATTCTTTGATGATACTGTTTTCTTCTCCTTGGCAGCAAGAGGCTCAGAGACACCTTTGAATTGGCACACTGGGATGGAAATTGTAATTGGTGCAGGGCGAGGACTTGCTTATCTACCCAGCAATGAGAACATCATTACTTCCAGCAACATCCTGCTTGATGCAAACATGAATGCAAAGATTGCAGATTTTGGCCTGTCTAGGTTGATGACCGCTGCTGCCAATTCCAATGTGATTGCCACAGCAGCTGGTTGTCTGGTATTCACAGCAGATGACCTACTTTGTGCAACTGCAGAAGTAATGGGCAAGAGCACTTATGGAACTATGTATAAGGCTACTTTGGAGGACGGGAATCAAGTTGCAGGGAAGAATCTGAGGGACAACAACGTGTCAAAGAGAATTTGAGACAGAAGCTAGTGCTCTTGGGTAGATTAGGGATATTAATTTGCTTGTTTCTGAGAGCTTATTACTGGCGACCTAAAGATGAAAAACTCTGGGTCTTTGGCTTCATGCCTGGTGGAAGCCTTGCAGCGTTCCTTCATGGTATTTTTCTCACCCAAATAAGAGCACAATTTGATAAACTTAGGTTTGCATTAAAATGTGGTTTATGTAAATGAAATTAGTTCGCTTTTTATTGGTATATGGCCCAATCTTGAGGAAATGGACCCCAAACGAATTGGGTCTTATATCACTCAAAATTACTCAGAAATTTCTGATGGATACTGTTTTCTTCTCTATTGCAAATTATGGAATTGGGTCTTATATCACTCAAAATTACTCAGAAATTTCTGATGGATACTGTTTTCTTCTCTATTGCAGATTCTGATGAGCAGAATGAACTTTTAAGTGAAAGACAAAATGGACTCTCATTTCTTTATAAAACAGATTCTAATGGAGGCGTATTATATATCATGAATAATTATTACCTTCAACTTTTTAATTTAACTTGTATTACACTTGTATTACAATTCTAATATTTTTTGTGTTTACTACAGATGTCCCATCTATGTGAGCATGAGTAACTGAAATAGAAGATGCATTGCCCATCTTTAGAAAACATTGGTGGAGGTATGTTTCATATTATAAATAATTTTTGGTTTTGAAATATGCCTACCATTGCTATTCCTTTATTTATTTTCACATGTTTCTGCCTTTTTTTTTTCACAGGAAGGGACCATATTGCAAGAAGGATGATGTACAGAGAGAGATGATGTTTGCATTTTCATATTTTTTGTTATGTTTTTTTGGTTGAATTTGAGCATGGCCATGCTTTGTTCTATTTGTTATGTGTTATTCTTGTATTTTTTTGTTTTGCAATTATTTATTTATATTTTATTTTTTATATTTACTTTTTAAATTTAATTGAATTAATTTATTATTATTATTTTTATTTTTAGTTTATGGTTGTTTGGTCTTGGTTTGGCTTCTTGGGTGAAAGAGGAAGGTGATATGTGGAGAAACTGAAAGCGATGAACAAGGTGAGATGGGTGTTGTTCATAGTAAATATATGAAGATGATTTACTTTTTCCTATGTGCAATGCAATTCACTTTTCTCTATGGCTAATTATTCAATGGGAGTGGGAAATGGTTATTTTTCATGTTTGGTGGAAGCCTTGTAGCATTCCTTCGTGGTATTTTTCTTACCCAAATAAGAGCACAGTTTGATAAACTTTGGTTTGCATTAAAATGTGTTTTATGTAAATGAAATTAGTTCAGTTTTTATTGGTATATGGCCCAATCCTGAGCAAATGCACCCCAAACGAATTGGGTTTTATATCACTCAAAACTACTCAGAAATCTCTGATGGATACTGTTTTCTTCTCCTTGGCAATGCACCCCAAACGAATTGGGTTTTAAACTTTTATATCTCTCAAAACTACTCAAAAATCTCTGATGGATACTATTTTCTTCTCCTTGGCAGCAAGAGGCTCAGAGACACCTTTGAATTGGCACACTGGGATGGAAATTGCAGTTGGTGCAGGGCGAGGACTTGCTTATCTACGCAGCAATGAGAACATCATTACTTCCAACATACTGCTGCGAATTCTAATGTGATTGCCACAACAGCTGGTTGCTTGGTATTCACAGCAAATGACCTACTTTGTGCAACTGCAGAAGTAATGGTTAAGAGCACTTATGGAACTGTGTATAAGGCTACTTTGGAGGACGGGAATCAAGTTGCAGTGAAGAATCCGAGGGAGTGAATAGCAGTGTCAAAGAGAATTTGAAACAGAAGCTAGTGCAATTGGCAAGATCAGGGATATTAATTTGCTTGTTTCTGGGAGCTTATTACTGGGGACCTAAAGATGAAAAACTCTTAGTCTCTCACTTCATGCCTGGTGGAAACCTTGCAGCATTCCTTCATGGTATTTTTCTTACCCAAATAAGATCACAGTTTGATAAATTTAGGTTTGCATGAAAATATGGTTTATGTATATGAAATTAGTTCAAACTTCACTTTTTATTGGTACATGGCCCAATCCTGAGGAAATGGACCCCAAACAAATTGGGTCTTATATCACTCAAAGTTACTCAGAAATTTCTGATGGATACTGTTTTCTTCGCCTTGGAGGAAAGTCAACGAATTGGGTCTTATATCACTCAAAGTTACTCAGATTTTTCTGATGGATACTGTTTTCTTCTCCTTGGAGGAAAGCCAACGCCAAAAAATCGAACTAAGTAGGCTAATTCAACTATCCAAGCCCCAAATGGAACACTTAAGCAAGGTGTCCACATGTTAGATCACTGTGTCTAAACCCCAAGATGTTACTCGCTATAAGCTAGTTGTCCACATGTGCCGGTCCACCAAGATGGTGCAACCAGCAATCAATGGCTCCTCAATTCAAGTAGTCCTTGACATATGTGGAAGATGGCTCCAATGCTCCCTACACTAAGGGGGTTAATGCATGTGTAATAAGATTCCATCCTCTTCAATAAGTGCGCCTTTGAAAAAGATGTCAAATCATCACAATGTGCTGACTAGCAATTCAAGTGTAAGTGAAATTAGAAATGCAATCACCTTTTTTATAAAACACACCTTAAGGGAAGTATATTTTCTATTATGATTAAGATTGCCTTCAATTCTATGGTTTAACGTGTATTAGAATTCTAATATTTTGTTATGTATCTATTGTAGGTGGCATATTTTGGCGAGCTTGAGTAAGTGAAATACAAAATGGATTGCCCACCTTAATAAAAAACACTCCAAGGGGGTATGTTTGCTATTATGACTGATTGCTAGTTTTGATATATTTTTGCCATTACTATTCCTTTGTGTATTATATACCTCAAATCTGTCCACTTTTTTCCTTCATGGATTATTGCTTCATGGGTGTTGTTACAATAATGTGATCATCCTACTGATGATTCTATAGGAATTGGAAATGACCAAGGGCAAGGAGGTTATTCTATAGGAGTTGGCAATGACCAAGAGCAAGGAGGTATGTGTCATTAATTCATTTGCCTACTTTTTTGTGATTTAATTGCTTTTGTGGTTTACTCATGGTCTCTTATATAAATGTGCTTTTTGTAGTGAGTGAAAGTCATAGAGTCTATGAGGTTCGTGTGGGGAAGACCTCTTTGACAATGAAAATTAGTGGAAAGGCATGAACAAAACATTATTCAATTTACCTTAATACATTTTGAAAGCGGAGTGCAATCCCTTCACATGGTAGGTGGCATCATTTCCTAGTGCCACACGCATTCCAAGTTACAAAAAGATAGGTATATTCAATTGTTGTTGCACACATAAACAGTTTCACACATGTCTGACATAGAGGGAGGATGTGGTGGAAGTTGGAACAAGCATGCACACTGACCTTACTTTATGGCTATGTCCATATCGGGACAAGGTAGTCCCTTGTGGCTATACTTTTGCATTTTAGAATTTTGGTTTCAACATATGTTGAAATATGCTTTTAGCTTCACCTTACAAAATGAACAATTTTTTTTTTTGATGAAAACATTGGTTGTATTGACTCTCAAAATAGCAGATTGATTTTAGAATTTTTTTATCATCTCAAATATAGAAAATAATATAAATGGACTCGAAGTAAGTTGATTAGAAGTTCACGCGTTCAACTCCCTATTTTATCTTTTATTACAATTTTGTTATGTATCAACTCCCTAGTTTATCTTATATTACAATTTAGATATTTTGTTATGTATATATTGCAGAGTCTGATGAGCAGAATTAAGCAAAAGGCAAAATGGACTCTCATTTTTTTTATAAAACATATTCTAATGGAGGCATGTTTTGTATCATGAATAATTATTACCTTCAACTTCTTAATTTAACTTGTATTACAATTCTAATATTTTGTTGTGTCTACTTCAGATGTCCCATCTATGTGAGCATGTGTAAATGAAATAGAAGATGCATTGCCCATCTTTAGAAAATGTTATTGGAGGTATGTTTCATATTATAAATAATTTTTGGTTTTGTAATATGCCTACCATTGCTATTCCTGTATTTATTTTAACATATTTCTGCCTATTTTTTTTCACAGGAGGGGACCATATTGCAAGAAGGATGATGTACAGAGAGAGATGATGTTTGCATTTTCATTTTTTTGTTTGTTGAATTTGAGCATGGCATGCTTTGTTCTATATGTTATGTGTCTTTTTTTTTTGTTTTCTATTTTTTTATTTTTACTTTTTTTAATTTAATTTATTTTTTAATTTTAATTTTAATTTTTTTTAAATTTATGGTTGTTTGGTCTTTTTTTTTTTGTTTTGTTTAATTTATGGTTGTTTGGTCTTGGTTTGGCTTGTTGGGTGAGAGAGGAAGTTGATACGTGGAGAAACTGAAAGAGATGAACAATGTGAGATGGGTGTTGTTCATAGTACATACATGAAGGTGATATACTTTTATCCTATGTGCAATGCAATTCACTTTTCTCTATGGCTAATTATTCAATGGGAGTGGGAAATGGTTCTTTTTCATGTCTGGTGGAAGCCTTGCAACATTCCTTCATGGTATATTTCTTACCCAAATAAGAGCACAGTTTGATAAACTTCGGTTTACATTAAAATGTGTTCCATGTAAATGAAATTAGTTCAATTTTTATTGGTATATGGCCCAATCCTGAGGAAATGCACCCCAAACGAATTAGGTCTTGTATCACTCAAAACTACTCAGAAATCTCTGATGGACACTGTTTTCTTCTCCTTGGCAGCAAGAGGCTCAGAGACACCTTTGAATTGGCACACCTGGATGTATACTATTTTCTCACTCAAAACTACTCAGAAATCTTTGATGGATATTGTTTTCTTCTCCTTGGCAGCAAGAGGCTCAAAGACATCTTTGAATTGGCACACCTGGATGGAAATTGCACTTGGTGCAGGGCGAGGACTTGCTTATCTACGCGGCAATGAGAAGGTCATTACTTCTACCAACATCCTGCTTGATGCATACATGAATGCCAAGATTGCAGATTTTGGCTTGTCTAGGTTGACGACAACTGCTGCCAATTCCAATGTGATTGCCACAGCGGATGACCTACTTTGTGCAACTGCAGAAGTAATGGGCAAGAGCACTTATGGAACTGTGTATAAGGCTACTTTGGAGGACGGGAATCAAGCTGCAGTGAGTAATCTGAGGGAGCGAATAGCAAAGTGTCAAAGAGAATTTGAGACAGAAGCTAGTGCCCTTGGGAAGATCAGGGATATTAATTTGCTTGTTTCTTTGGAAGATCAGGGATATTTTTGCTTGTTTTTGAGAGCTTATTACTAGGACCTAAAGATGAAAAACTCTTGGTCTTTGACTTCATGCCTGGTGGAAGCCTTGCAACATTCCTTCATGGTATTTTTCTTACCCAAATAAGAGCACAGTTTGATAAAATTAGGTTTGCATTAAAATATGGTTTATGTAAATGAAATAGGTCACTTTTTTTTGGTATATGCCCAATCTTGAGGAAATGCACCCCAAATGAATTGGGTCTTATATCACTCAAAATTACTCAGAAATTTCTGATGGAAACGAATTGGGCCTTATATCACTCAAAATTACTCAGAAATTTCTGATGGATACTGTTTTCTTCTCCTTGGAGGAAAGCCAACACCAAAACATGGAACTAAGTAGGCTAATTCAACTATCCAAGCCCCAAATGGAGCACTTCTCAAAGCAATGTGTCCACATGTTAGACTACTATGTATCTAAACCCCAAGATGTTACTCGCTATAAGCTAGTTGTCCACATGTGCTGGTCCACCAAGATGGTGCACCCACCAATCAATGGCTCCACAATTCAAGTGGCCCTTGACATATGTGGAAGATGGCTCCAATGCCCCCTAGTGCCTTGTGCACAGGATCCAAGAGCATAAATCCCTCCTCCATGGGGAGGGGTTAATCCATGTGTAGTAAGAACCCATCCTCTTCAATAAGTGTGCCTTTGAAAAATATGTCAAATCATCACAATTGTGCTGACTACCAATTCAAGTGTAAGTGAAATTAGAAATGCAATCACCTTTTTTATAAAACACACCTTAAGGGAAGGTGTTTTCTGTTATGATTATTATTGCCTTCAATTCTATCATTTAACGTGTATTAGAATTTTAATATTTTTTTTTATGTATCTATTGTAGGTGGCATATTTTGGCGAGCTTGAGTAAGTGAAATACTAAATGGATTGTCCATATTTATAAAACAAACTCTAAGGCGGGTATGTTTGCTATTATGAATGATTGCTATTTTTGATATATTTTTGCCATTACTATTCCTGTGTGTATTATAAAGCACAAATCTGTCAACTTTTTTCCTTCATGGATTGTTGCTTCATGGGTGTTGTTACAATAATGTTAACATCCTATGATGATTCTATAGGTATGTTTGCTATTATGAATGATTGCTATTTTTGATATATTTTTGCCATTACTATTCCTGTGTATATTATAAACCCCAAATCTGTCAACTTTTTTCTTCATGGATTGTTGCTTCATGGGTGTTACAATAATGTTAACATCCTATGATGATTCTATAGGAGTTGGCAATGACCAAGGGGAAGGAGGTTATTCTATAGGAGTTGGCAATGACCAAGGGCAAGGAGGTATGTCATTAATTCATTTGCATACTTTTTTGTTATTTAATTGCTTTTGTGGTTTACTCATGGTCTCTTATATAAATGTGCTTTTTGCAGTGAGTGAAAGTTGTAGTGTCTATGAAGTTTGTGTGGGGAAGACCTCTTTGACAATGCAAATCAGTAGAAAGGCATGAACAAAACATTATTCAATTTACCTGAATACATTTCGAAAACGGGGTGCAATCCCTTCACATGGTTGGTGGCATCATTTCCTAGTGGCACACACATTCCAAGTTACAAAAAGATAGGCATATTCAATTATTGTTGCACACAAACAATTCCACACATGTCTCACATAGAGGGAGGATGTGGTGGAAGTTGGAACAAGCATGCACACTGACCTTACCTTACGGCTATGTCCATATCGGGACAAGGTAGTCCCTTGTGTCTATGCTTTTGCATTTTAGGATTTTGGTTATGACATATGTTGAAATATGCTTTTAGCTTCACCTTACAAAATGAACGATTTTTTTTATGATAACATTGGTTGTATTGACTCTAAAAATAGCAGATTGATTTTAGAAATTTTATCTTATATTACAATTTCTGATGGACACTGTTTAATTCTCTATTGCAGATTCTGATGAGCAGAATGAACTTTTAAGTGAAAGACAAAATGGACTCTCATTATAATGGAGGCATGTTTATATCATGTATAATTATTACCTTCAACTTTTTAATTTAACTTGTATTACAATTCTAATATTTTGTTGTGTCTACTACAGATGTCCCATCTATGTGAGCACTGTCCCATCTATGTGAGCATGAGTAACTGAAATAGAAAATGCATTGCCCATCTTTAGAAAGGTGGAGGTATGTTTCATATTATAAATAATTTTTGTTTTTGAAATATGCCTACCATTGCTATTCCTCTATTTATTTTAACATGTTTCTGCCTATTTTTTTTCACAGGAGGGGACCATATTGCAAGAAGGATGATGTACAGAGAGATGATGTTTGCATTTTCATTTTTTTGTTATGTTTTTGTTTGTTGAATTTGAGCATGGCCATGCTTTGTTTTATTTTATGTATGTGTTATACTTGTTTTTATTATGTTTTGTTTTGCAATTTTTTTTTTTTATTTTTTTTTTATTTACAAATTAAATTTTTTTCTTGTTTATTTTAATTTTAATTTTTAATTTATTTAAATTTATGGTTGTTTGGTCTTGATTTGGCTTGTTGGGTGAGAGAGGAAGGTGATACGTGGAGAAACTGAAAGAGATGAACAAGGTAAGGTGAGATGGGTGTTGTTCATAGTACATACATGAAGGTGATTTACTTTATCTTATGTGCAATGCAATTCACTTTTCTCTATGGCTGATTATTCAATGGGAGTGGGAAATGGTTATTTTTCATGCCTGGTGGAAGCCTTGCAGCATTCCTTAATGGTATTTTTCTTACCCAAATAAGAACACAGTTTGATAAACTTTGGTTTGCATTAAAACTGGTTTATGTAAATGAAATTAGTTCAGCTTTTATTGGTATATGCCCCAATCCTGAGGATAATGTTTTCTTCTCCTTGGCAGCAAGAGGCTCAGAGACACCTTTGAATTGGCACACCGGGATGGAAATTGCAATTGGTGCAGGGCGAGGACTTGCTTATGTACGCAGCAATGAGAACATCATTACTTCCAGCAACATCCTGCTTGATGCAAACATGAATGCCAAGATTGCAGATTTTGGCTTGTCTAGGTTGATGACAACTGCTGCCAATTCCAATGTGATTGCCGCAGCAGCTGGTTGTCTGGTATTCACAGCAGATGACCTACTTTGTGCAACTGCAGAAGTAATGGGCAAGAGCACTCATGGAACTGTGTATAAGGCTACTTTGGAGGACGGGAATCAAGTTGCAGTGAAGAATCCGAGGGAGCGAATAGCAGAGTGTCAAAGAGAATTTGAGACAGAAGCTAGTGCTCTTGGGAAGATCAGGGATATCAATTCATTCCTTGATTTTATGGTCATGGATTGTAGCATATGCAAACAGTAAATTATTATTCAAATAGAAAAGTGTCAAATTGAGAAATTGAGACAGAAGCTAGTGCTCTTGGGAAGATCATGGATATCAATTCATTCCTTGATTTTATGGCCATGGATTGTAGCATTTGCAAACAGTAAATATTATTCTGCAGGTTCTTTTCAGCACTGCCACAGGCAGTGGCAGAGATGTGAAAATTTATGGGGTTATTGTCTCCTGAATTCCTTGATTTTATGGTCATGGATTGTACAATCCATCTGCAAACAGTAAATTATAATTCTGCAGGTTCTTTTCAGCACTGCCACGGGCAGTGGCAGAGATGTGAAAATTTATGGTGTTATTGTCTCCTGAATTCCTTGATTTTATGGTCATGGATTGTAACATCTGCAAACAGTATATTATTATTCTGCAGGTTCTTTTCAGCACTGCCACGGGTAGTGGCAGAGATGTGAAAATTTATGATGTTATTGTCTCCTGAATTCCTTGATTTTATGGTCATGGATTGTAGCATTTGCAAACAGTAAATTATTATTCTGCAGGTTCTTTTCAGCACTGCCACTAGCAGTGGCAGAGATGTGAAAATTTATGGTGTTATTGTCTCCTGAATTCCTTGATTTTATGGTCATGGATTGTAGCATCTGCAAACAGTAAATTATTATTCTGCAAGTTCTTTTCAGCACTGCCACTGGCAATGGCAGAGATGTGAAATTTATGGTGTTATTGTCTCCTGAATTCCTTGATTTTATGGTCATGGATTGTAGCATTTGCAAACTGTAAATTATTATTCTGCAGGTTCTTTTCAGCATCGCCACGGGCAGTGGCAGAGATGTGAAAATTTATGGTGTTATTGTCTCTTGAATAGTGTGTGTTTTTTTTTACTTCCTGTCTACCTAGTTCAGTTTTTTTTCTGTGTCTACCTAGTTCAGGAGAATATCGTGTGTATGTGTATTGTTTGTTTGGTCTGTACACCTCTTTTTATTCGTTCAGGAGAAAATAGTGATAGTGATAGTGTATTTTTTGTATACCTTTTTATTTCTTCAAGAGAAGATAGTGTCGGTGTATATTTTTTTGTTAGTGTATGTGTATTTTTTGTTTTTCCTGTACACATTTTTATTCAAACTTTATCTGTTGTTATTTGTATGGAATCTGCATTTAGAATTTTATTCATAACCTTATCTGTTGTTGTTTGTATTTGTATGGAATCTGCATTTAGAATTTTATTCATAACCTTATCTGTCGTTTGTATTTGTATGAAATCTGCATTTAGAATTTTATTCATAACTTTATCTGTTGTTTGTATTTGTATCAAATCTGCATTTAGGAAGACAGTGTATGTGTATTTTTTGTGAATTTTATTCATAGCCTCATCTGTTGTCGGTATTTTGTATATTTTGTATGGAATCTGCATTTAGGAAGACAATGTATGTGTATTTTTTGTTTTTTTCATAACCTTATCTGTTGTTTTGTATGTACACCTTTTTTTTCGTAACCATATCTGTGGTTTATATGTATTTGTATGGAATCTGCATTTAGGAGGCTATCTTGTGGAGATTTAACATATAGAATCGTGATAGCAGAGCATAATTCCTCAAGTGAGAAGAAAAACAATTTTCATAACCTTATCTGTTGTTTGCATGTATTTGTATGGAATCTGCATTTAGGAGGCCATCTTGTGGAGATTTAACATATAGCATCGTGATAGATTTAACATATTCCTCAAGTGAGAAGAAAAACATGAAAAAGTCCAATTGGGAAAGCCTATTCAAATTTTAAACTTTGTTATATATTTGATCCTAAAAATAAAGCTTTGAATCTTTTTTGATGTGTAACAATGTCTGCTCTTTGTTCCAGAGCATTTGGTTAAGTGGTCCTTTTGTTTTAAACTTGGAAGAGAAGTGCATTTGTGGTTTGTTTTTTTTTTTTTTTATAAAATGAATGGCACAAAACAAAAATCATGTACAGATAGAGAAGTGCATTTGTGGTTTGTTTTTTTTTATTTTATAAAATGAATGGCACAAAACAAAAATCATGTACAGATAATATTTTTTCATATAGATAATATTTTTTCAAAGAAAAATAATGTATAGATAATATTTTTTCAATTAAGTATAAAAATCATGTATGTAGGATGGAATGAAGATTTCCCTTCAATTTGAAATGGAGAATGAAGAGAAAGATGAGGAGTGGTATGCCAACAAGAAAGTAAAGTAATTAATTGAGTGCATCCTAATCATTTTGGAGAAAGTAATTTTAACAAGAAAGTAATTAATTGAGCGCATCTTAATAATTTTGGAGGAAGTAATTAATTGAGTGCATTCTAATTATTTTAATTGAGTGCATCCTAATCATTTTGGAGGAAGTAATTTTAACAAGAAAGTAATTAATTGAGCGCATCCTAATAATTTTGGAGGAAGTAATTAATTGAGTGCATTCTAATTATTTTGGATTATCCATCTATATGGTTTATTGAATTTGAAATGAATTTGAAATGGAGAATAGAGAGAGATGAGAAGTGGTATGCCCAGAGTTTTTCAATGAGGAAGTAATTAATTGAGTGCATTTTAATAATTTTCATTTTGGATTATCCATCTACATGTCTGTTGAGAGCATTATCATACTACATTATCATTTTGGATTATCCATCTACATGTCTATTAAGAGCATCATCATACTACATTATCATTTTGGATTATCCATCTACCTGTCTATTGAGAACATTATCATATTTAGAGCATTTATCATTTTGGATTATCCATCTACATTCTCTATTGAGAGCATAGTATAGTATGAAGAACGGTTCAGATCAGCCCGTTTGATGCGTAACACATGGCAGAATCTCAATGGCTCAGATCGGCCCGTCTGATGCGTGACACGTGGTAGAATGTCAACGGCCCAGATCTGCCGTCCGATACGTGACACGTGGCAGAATGTCAACGGTTCAGATCAGTCCATTCGATGCGTGAAACGTGGCATAATATCAATGGCTCAGATCGACCCGTCCTATGCGTGACACGTGACAGAATATCAATAACCCAGATCGACAGTCCGATGCGTGACACGTGTCATAATTTCAACGACCCAGATCTTCCTGTTCGATGCATGACACGTGGTATAATGTCAACGGTCCAGTAGCCCTTTTGATCGTCAGAAATGTGGCGGAGATATCGCAGCGGTTGGTCGGCCCGTCCGATGCGTGACACGTGGCATAATGTCAACGGTTCAGATCAGCCCGTTTGATGCGTAACACATGGCAGAATCTCAATGGCTCAGATCGGCCCGTCTGATGCGTGACACGTGGTAGAATGTCAACGGCCCAGATCTGCCGTCCGATACGTGACACGTGGCAACGGCTCAGATCACGAGTCGGATGCCTTACAGATGGCACAATATCAACGGCCCAGATTACTTCCGGCCGATTTGTGCCACGTGGCAGAATATGAACGGACCAGATTTGAGTGTCTGAGAAGCATGACACGTGGCACAATGGCAACGGCTCAGATCTGCGCTCCGGATGCCTTACAGATGGCACAATATCAACAGCCTAGATTGCCTGTCCGATTCGTGACACGTGGCAAAATGTCAACGGCCCAGATCTTCCCGTCCGATGCTTGACACGTGGCATAAGGTCCACGGCCCAGATTTGCCCGACCGATGCATGACACGTGGCAGAATATCAACGGCCCAGATCTGACCATCCGATGCCTACCACGTGGCATCTGACCATTCGGTGCCTACCACGTGGCACAATGTCAAAGGCCCAGAACTGTCCGTGCGATGCGTGAAACGTGGCAGAATGACAACGGTCTAGATCTGCCTATTCGATACCTGCCACGTGGCACGATATCAATGGCTCAAATGTGCCCGTCCAATGCATGACACGTGGCAGAATATCAAATGTCGGAATTTAAGCGTACATGATTTATGTTGTTCTGTGAAATAAATATTGTGGCTTTTGTTCGCCTAGTTGAATGTGGGATATATTTTATACCAAGATGTGACCATTTGGATTCGATATATTAATTTTACAGCGAAAAGTCACATCAGTTTCTGCAACAACCGAAGCCTGAGTAGGTGCGTTTATTTTTTATTTTTTTATCGCGTTGGTTATCATGTATTTTAATCCGTGACTTCTAATTTGAACTACAAGTGACGCATTGATTAGTATGCGAGCTTTATTGGCAGCTCAGGATTTATGAACAAGTAAATCGCATTTCGATTTGGTGAGAATCGTAATATTTTTAGAAATAATTAAAAGACGACTGAAGAAAGCCATGGGAAATGGAAACGTCAATCGCTGCTACCCAAACTCATTGCATTGAAGAAGGGGTGAATCTAAATTTGTAAATAATCTTGATAATTTTAAATCAAATCTAACGTTTGTATTTGTTTGTTTTTGTTTTTGTTTTTTTTGTTTTTTTTT
Organism: Pinus albicaulis; assembly: GCA_034641835.2. Taxonomy (NCBI): domain Eukaryota; kingdom Viridiplantae; phylum Streptophyta; class Pinopsida; order Pinales; family Pinaceae; genus Pinus; species Pinus albicaulis. The sequence continues at coordinate 11,889,736 of MU968403.1, forward strand.
AATTAAAAGAAAAAAATTTCCCATCATTCATGTAGATTTCGGTTATTTCATAATTTGTTTATTAACCTTTAAAATAAATAAATAAATTTGTATTTAGAATATTGTTATGTAATTGAAATTTTCATTTTAAAATCAAATGTAGAATTGAGTATCAATTTAAAAAAATATTTATTAATATAGTTACTTGAGAAGAAAATAAATTAATATGAATTTAAGAAATCTTCAACACCAATATAATTTAAAAAGAAATATAAATAGTACTTAGAAAACCAATAATTTTGAATCAATGTCAAAATTTCAAGATAAATGATTTAAAATCACAAAGTAAAGATAACATTGTTTCTAGGAGGTTCAATTTAATTAGCACTCACCATGATATAAAGTATTGTGTAAACTAATATATTCATGGTTCAAATCTCAATTAGCAATCACCATGATATGAAGTATGTGTAAACCAAGATATCCAAGGTCAAATCCCCTAGGGTAGCTGAGTCTACAGAGATGAGGACAAGTCATCGACACAAGAGGTATAGTGGTAGCCAGCGTATTCGATCCCAAGGCTGACCTAATCACCAATTTCTATAGTTTCCAAAAAAATAAACAAGATATAATTGTTTCGTTCTTATCTTATTCATTCATGACATCTTGGAATTCAAAAATTTCTCAACTTAGAAGCAAAGGATAAAAAAGGATCATCAAGGGTTCTAATAAGTAAATATACATAATTTCCAATAACTTATGATTTTTTAAAGATGGTTTGCTATTTCTCTACTAGTATTATGTTTTCCATAGCCAACATTCCCCTCATCTCAATAAAGAAAGTAAAGTTCAACAAAATTTGAAATTCATTATAATTTCCGATAGAAAGTTGAAGTTTTAAGAAATAACAAGGTCCAAATTTAAATTTTAAGAAGTAAAACATATGAGGGTCCAAACTGAAGTTTTAAGAAGTAAAATGTAGCAGGGTCCAAATTGAAGTTTTAAGAGGTGAAACACATCAGGGGCTACCCTCAACAAGACTTGTTGAGTGGCTTTGCAAAGAACCACAAACTTTACAGCGAGATAGTAAAGTTATATTCTTATGTCTATTGTCTAACCAATCTTTATAATATTAATACTTAAGATCTATGTTAAGTTGTTTGGGTGGTGATTTCAAATATAAAATTGAAACATCGAATAATGTTTGGATAGTAATTTAAAATACAAAACAAAAATATCACTTGGTTGATGAATACCATTAACAAAATTTAAATATATCACGTCGGTGGCCATCCATGTTAAAGCTGTATTAAAATTTATTTATTATTTTATTTGTTATGTTACAAAGACAACGAAAACCTTTCAATGTACCTTTTTAGTGTAATTGTACCATATATATATATATAAAATCCGATATTACATGTCAATACAAATAATTGGAAAATGACTCAGGTGATGACCTGCAAAACTATTCTCGCAATATAGCTCATGACCTCCTAAAACTGTAACTGGAACCAATTGATGCACCTATGAATTGTGTGAATTCACCAAGGGATTTGTAGAGATGGGTTTCCGTCCAATCTCACCAAATCTCAACATGGAACCCAAGGGTTTTCATCCTGGGCACAATGAAAAATCACTTAGGACAATTTCCCCAATCTTATAAAGAAAAAAAATGAACAACTCTAGATGATCCAAAAGGATACCTTCCCCTCTTTTTTATATATCTAATGGATCTCTCTTCAACTTTCTAGAAGCACCTTAATTTTGTTATTTTATTACCATTCTAGAAGCTTCTCCCTTTTATTTTACTTAAGTGATCTTTTGTTTTATTTTAAGTCACATTTTTTTTTTGGCCTTTTTCTCCGATTAATCACTTTTCCCCTCTTTTATTTAATAAAGTGACTAATTAAAGCCACTTTTAATATCATAGAATGACTAATTTGCCTCCATGCTTTCCCTGGCCACTGAAATTCACTTTTCAACATCCTATCTTGTATATATCTTCATCTTGGTTCGAACGAGCTATTACGATAAGGTGTTTCTCCAAATAATTTGCTCAAAATAACACCTTGAGTGTATATAATTAGAATATACTTGATAATAACCTCATTTTACGGGAATAGTCATAATGCAACAGAACCAAGAACAAATTGTACGAAATTGAATCTGATGGTGAAATACAAAAAGCAAACTCCATCAGACCCCACAAAACTCCTCCAAAACCCTCCAGGCCTACTGATAACGTAATCTCGTGATATGACTTCGCTGACACAAACCATGAAAACCCATCACATCATAATGGAAACAAAAAATGGGGATATTACGCCATCCATCAGACTGCTAAATAGATCCCATGCCTCTTGTCACATGGTAAGATGCACCACTATCTAGGTACAAGTCATTCCTTTTGATGGTTCTCTTTGATAGACAAAAGACAAATGATAAGTTTTTCTTGAACTTCAATGCAAATTCATAAACCATTATTGAGATTGATGTCAATTGTGACTTCGCCTTCCCCTTCTTCCTCTCTGAAACATTGTGATGAATAATGCCCATTCTTGTGGCACACAAATCATTTCACTTTGCTCAAAGCCTTATTCTTTCTATCATGTGAAGTAACCTCTCCACTTGGGTTTTTCTTCCCCTTAACCTGTATTTCCTGACTGTTATAGGAAAATTTCTCATCATCACCCTTCTATTGGCCCCTTAGATATTCCTCCTGAATCTCCTCCTGGACAAAATCATCCCATAATTCGTCCCAATTTGGATGATGCTCTTGTGCAAAGATTCCCTTCATGAAACAAGTCCATAGTTTAGTGAAGCCATTTAGGGTTGTCTTCATTATTTCATCCTTTGTCATGGTCACCCCAACTCTTGCCAACTCATTGTTGAAAATTGTAACTAGGTTCATCCTTCTAATGACCTATTTGTAAAAATGGCATTGTATACTTTGTATAAAGAAATAAAAGAGTAAAAAGAAAATATTATTTTATATAAAGAATGGGTTTCATGCTCAAGTTTAGGTCAAAAGCATGTTCTTTGTGCTTATAGGTCATTCTAGGACAAAGAATAGATTAGGTCATGTATTATAGTCTCATTTGGACTCAGTATAACAAAGAAAAATATTTATTTTTGTCAAGAAAAATCCATTTATTCCTCCAAGACCAAGTCAGCCCTAGTTGAGGTGAAGTCAACTTAAAGGAGGGCTATTCAACCCATTAAAAAGGGCTATAAATAGAAGGATCTCGACTCATTTGAGACACATATCCAAGACAAGTTTGATATGTAGTAATGAAGGAAGAGAAAGAGCTGGAAGGAAGAAGGAAGGAAGAATAAATCAAAGTCTCTTAGGTTTATCTCTTTTTATGTCCACACATGTGATGCTGATAGGGTTTTTGTGTAGGCAATTGCAAGAGGTCGAAATTGAAGGGCCAAAATTCTAAGGAGAAGTTTCAGGGCCAAAATTCTAGAGCGAAGTTGCAGAAGGTCAAAGTCTTGAAGTTGCCCTTGAGAAGATCTCGCTAGAGGGATAACTTGGTGCTTGGGGGGATATTGGGCTTTGGTCTTTGGGCCTTGGAAGTATCTTTGTGAACAAATTGTATAAGAAGAGAAACATTTTTTTGGGTTTTCCCCTTGGAGGGATTTTTCCTTGGCTTAGAGCCTATATCTTGTGTACTTTGTCTTGTGATCTTCGTTATTTTGGTAATTGCTTGATGAACAAGATCTGACAAGAGTCACATTGTGGCAATGCCATTGTTTTTTTTCTCTTTTGTAGGTTGGAACCATGTGATTCTTGTTATAATAAGTTTATTAAAAAGATAAAATGCTTAATATAATATATTAGAAGAAAAGTAAACAATTTAATTAATCAAATAAAAAGATAAGCAAGATTGTGATATAAGAGTCACTACTATGATAAATGGTTAAAAAGAGGGAAAAATAATTATTATAATAAATTTGTAGTAATTGGAAAAGAGATTGGTTACATATATATATTTTAATAAAATATTATTTTAAAAATTGTATAACAACTTGAGAGTGCAAGCTTCTGTGATCCATAACATTTTAATTATAAATCTTCCGGGAAATCACATAAGAAATTTTGGAACCGACGCATTTCGAACTACCAACTGTAGTTCATCATCAGGATAATGATGATGAATTACAGTTGGTAGTTCGAAACGCGTCGGTTCCAAAATTTCTTATGTGATTTCCTGGAAGATTTATAATTAAAATATATAACAACTTCTTATTATTAAAATATTAGAAATGTAAATAAATACAAGTGGAGTTTAAATTTATTTTAATTCAAATTTGTGAAAATATTGATATTTTAAATTCTCAATCTTTTTCAAAAAATCAATGAATATAAATTTATTTTGAAATTTAAATATATCCATGTTAATATAAAATTCATTTTTTAATTATAAATATTAAAAAAAAACCACTTCATTTTTTTAAAATTCTAAGATATTTAAAAAACTTCATTTAATTTTTCTATCTAAATAAACTTTAAAATTAAATTAATTTCAAATTCACACTTTTAACAATGTAAAATGACCATATACCCATAAAAAAACATTTTTACATTCCAATCACACATAATGCAATTTCAATGTGTATAAAAGGAAAATGAACTAATATATAAATACCATTCTATAAAAGTTTGCTTCTTATTACTATATCTAAACACCATTTTATGGAAGCTTTTTACTTGTATACATAAAATGCTCATTTTCAAAGAATATGTGATATATGTATTGGAAAAAAAATGAATATTTAAAATGAATAAGAGTAGTCTAATGCAAATAGGTAAGGCTAAGATATTAATCTTATTTCTAGATTTTTTCATTAACTTTAGAAAGTCTCTTAAGATTTTTATGTAATAACATTTTTTAGTAGTTTTTTTTGTTTAATTTAAATATTAATTGAAAACTATGTTTGAAATCATTATATGTAATTGGAATATGAGATCAAATTTATGTTCATTTTAAGAGAAGTTTGTATCTCAAAACATTTCAAAATGTTAGATATTACTTTTCATAGATGTTAAGATGGATTTAACCTAGTTTAATTATTAATTATAATTACCAATATTATTAATTATATATTTTATTTAATTTTTATTTCTATGTAGAAAATATTTACAACAACTTACATTAAACAATTGCATTAGTTGCAAAAACATTTCTAAGAATAAGAATAAAAATGCCTAATTCTAATTTTGAATAAACTTATCTTTATTGCATGCAAAAATATTTTTTTTTGAAATTTAATTCTTCTTATATTTAATTCTTTTTAATTCTTCTTCTTTTGAAATTTAAAGCAAAATTGTTTGATTTTTTCTCTTATATCTAATGGTTTAAAAAATTTAGAATAAGTATAAATTCACTTTTAACTTTTTTTCTTTCTTTTAAATTTATTATTATTTTACTTCAATTTTTTTTTGTGACAATTCTATATTTAATATTTAAAAAATTACACTCTATATTATTTAACAATGTATTATTAGAGTGTTTAGTATTTATAATCAATTATTTATTTATAAAATTGATATTAAAATATTTTATTCAAAATTAATATTGAAATATTTTATTCAAAATTAATATTAAAATACATTTTTAAATGTTATTAACAATTCTATATTAAATATTCTTGAAAATAATATATTTAAAAAATTATGTTTAATTTATTATTAAAAAATGTTTCTTAAATTTATTTTTTAAAATTAAATATTTTATAATAAGTAATATAATAAATTATTAAACAACTATGTTTAATTTATTATAAAAAACTATTTCATAAATTTAATTTTTAAAATTAAATATTTTATAATAAATAATATAATAAATTATTTCTGCATATTGAGAATAAAGGAAAGAGAAAGATAATTTAACATATAAACATAATCCAATAAAAAGATAAATTTAAAAACTATGTTTAATTTATTATATATATATATATATATATTTTTTTTTTTTGCATAAATTTAATTTTTAAAATTAAATATTTTATAATAAATAATATAATAAATTATTTATGTAGATTATGGATAGAATTTAATATATAAGCATAATCCAATATAAATGAAGTAATATATATGAAAGGAAAGATATATTATGTAAATAATTGAACACTTGCATGATAGGTTGTACATTTTTCTATCTTATCATTTAGGTGTTTAATCTAAATAAGCATATATCTTTTTGTTAATTTTAGTGTGAGAATGTGTTTGTAAAGACGGTGTTTTAATTTTAAAAAAATATGTTTTATATTTATATTGGATAAACAATTTGTTCAAAAAGATGGTTTAAGTAGGTGTTTAATTTAGATAAGCAAATGTATTTTTGTTACTTTTAGTGTGCGAATGTGTTTATAAGGATGATGATTTATTTTTAATTTTTAATATATATATATATATATATATATATATATATATATATATATATATATATATATATGCTTTCGTATTATCCGAAAGCATTTTTATCTACATTATGGATCACAAAAGTCTTAGATCTAACATTAGATAAATAATTTATTTTGAAAGGTGGTTTAAGTATTTAGTTGTTTTTAAAAAGAATGATTTGGGCACTTGGATGATTCGATAGTCTATGGATACCAAAGGATTTTATAGCCATGTTGCAACTTATCCATGTAATCTCAGATAGGTCGTGGAACCTTCAACCATAAGAGTTATGCATGTACCCTCAAACTAGGTCATGGAACCTTTAACAATAAGAATAATGATAGTTGGATCGTGGAATAATTAGGGTTTGACTACAAAAGGGAAATTTGTACCCTCAGACTAGGTAGTGGAGCCTTCCACCACAAGAATATTGGTAACTTGACGGTGAAAAATTCAACCATAGGAATATTGGTTTTTGACTATGAATTAGTGTTTGTTATAGGGAAATTTATCAACGACATCCACTTTCCTGCATATATATATATATATATATATATATATATATGTATATATATATAAAACTTTGGCTATGCAAATTTTTTGGAAAGGTGAAATTATCAATACATGTTTTAATGTTTGGTTTAGTTAGTAACATCTATTTTTTTTTGGGGAAATTAGATGAATAGACATTTACCCGATGAATGTAGTTTCTTAAGTTAAACTATATTAGTGAGATCCAATTCATTCTATATCATTCATAGATACATATATTTCAAGTCAAAGTTAATATATGAAAAAGAAAAAATAACCAAGGGGAATTCAATACTTTATACTATATATTAAAATATGTTTTGGAGAGGGATTCAAAAGCTTTAGGTCATAGGTGATTCATTTCTGACCATTAATTGGATGAAAGAAACCTCCAAGTACAAAATAATTTTCTTTGTCCACTACCACAACAATAAAACATAAGAATTCTTTCCTTCCATTAACACAATAATCAAACACGATATCTAATTAGTTTCTTTGGGTCTAAGAACCTCATATTTCTAGAGAACATAACCAGATTGCATATCTACTCTCAAAAGAAGAATATTTATGGTTACTTAAAACAAATACAAAATAAATTTACAATCCTCTTACAATATTTTGTATTAAATAATTTTAAAATTCTTTTTAAATTATAATATATTAGTACATGGTACATTTAAACATATTGTTTATTTTTGTTAATACATGGATGGTATATTTGATATTAAGAATATTATAGATGCTTTTTAATATATTGTTGTGATGAAAGATTTTGAAATTATCTATTTATGGATATTGTTTTTGAATTCTTTTCCAAATCAAATCTTAATAATATATATTTTTTTATCTCAATGAAATATACAAAATTTTAATATAATATCAAAAATTTTCCATTTAAAAGGAAATTAGCTAACATTTCATTGAAAAATCATATCAATATAAAAAATTAAAAATAGTGGCAACTGAGGGCTACCAAAGATTACAAGGAAATAAGAAAATACATTTAAAAGGTGAACGTAGAAAAATTACGATGTAGTATTTTTTACTCTAAGATGCATTCTTATGATAATGTTAGAACATATGTTGAAAATGTCAAAACATACCTGAATAAGCTCCTCTTCGTTTCAAGAACAATTTGCTGGAGTCGCATGAACTTGGAACAAGCCTCCCACGATCTGAAAGAGTAGCAACTAAGTCAACAGTGACTTTTTTGTTGCTACATTGGATCGAGGGAGGTTTGCTCCAAGATTAAATCGCTCCAATAAATTATTCTCTACTAAACAGGGCCAACCACGTGAAGGTGGAAGCTCTTATGGCCCCTCCCCCCCTCACATCACTCTCAATTCCCCAATACCCAATCTATATTTCATTTTTTACTTTCATGAGCATTAAAAAAAATATTCAATAACTAATAAAAAAACAATTCAACAAAAAGTACGCAAGGAAACATTGCAATTAATGCTTGACATAAAAATAGTATGATAAATGAATTTTTTATATAACGCAAAAAACGTTCCAAGTATTGTAACGTTTGTCTTATAATAATACAATATTTTACATTATCAAATTTTCTTTTTCTTCTTCCTATTTCTAAAGCTCCTAATTACATCATCAATATCATCGTGCTATGCTCCTGTTTCGTGCCTTTCGACCCGCACTGCTGACCTAGTTGCGTAGTCACGATGTCTGGTCTCATCCAGTGACGGGGCATCGCCTACAAAACAGATAATATTAAATTTTAATTGTCAGTTTTTAAATATCATTGAACTAGTTCGGTAATATTAATAAAAAAAATTGCAATGAGATTATTTACCTGGTGCACCAGTTGTCGCCGTTGGGACTGTTGCCCTGTCTTCCTCTCTGGTGGTAAGATCCTCAAGGGAAACATTCTCTGTCATTTAAACAAAAAACGTTATAAGGAAAACCATCAAGGTATAATTAGAAAAAAATATAAGTGGAAATTAATTACCGTCACGGCCCTCACTGATAGTAGCATTGTCGGCCTGGTCCCCACTACAATGATCAAGTTGCACATGAGGATCATCTACATTTGGCTCTAAAACTGGGTTATTTGCCTCGTCGGTAGTGCTGCTCCCCTGATTTAAACAAAGTTGTTAGACATTAAATCTATGGATGAAAACAAACATATTGAAAGGTTAATGTTTTACCTTATCAGGCATTCTGGATCTTGGGACCTGCCCCAAGCTTCTGCGACGTTCAACTACGGCTTGATAGCCGAAATGGAAAGTGATATTTTTATCTTCCTCTGTAGTTTCTGTTCTGAAGTCATCACCCTACATTACATATGATTGTGTATTTTTAATGTTATTTGATAGGATTACAAAAACGTTGGAAGGCGATACAATTAATTATAAGATGTTTAGCTACTTACAATTCTTGCGGCTAATTTCAAGTAGTTGCCTTGGCCTAGCTTGTGATGGCCCTTTTTTTTAATCCTAGCTTTGGTTTCCTTCGAGGTGTCAGGCAACCTATCATCAAAATATTGAAGTTAGATATGACGTAGCACACTTTTATTTTAGACATAGAGAAAATTAAAGCTATTGAATTAAAGTTGTAATTTACCTTGCGGGTCCAGTTGGCATTTTTCCTTTTTTTTTTGCCCTTTTCTCTTTTCCGTCATGGATGAGTGCTCTCCACTCACTCTCTGGAACTGTGAGAGGATGCTCGTATCTAGGGTTAAATTGCAATTGCATCCTATAGGTGTCCCTGGTATATTTGAAATATTTGCCAGCTACCCAAGCCACCGTTGTTCTGTCAAATGTGCCCACCCCAAAAAAGGGCTTCTAGATAATCTAGAAGTTCTTTTTTCAGGTTGGAATTCTGGGAATTCCACCTTGTGCGTATGGTTGGGCCAAAAATTACCAACGCATGGCTCTCCAAAAACCTATAGAACTCATTGTTTCCTACACAGAAAAAAAAGATATTATCATTAATTTAAAAATAAAAATCATGATAAAATATGTTTTAGATAGAATACATGAAATAGTTAAAATATTAAAACTTACTTGGGAGTTGTACGTGCTTTATAGGGACAACTTCATCGTTCACCAACAACGTGCCATTAATGGTCTCCGTGGAGTTGACACGTGTAGCTCCAGGAAATGCAATAATGTAGTTGGCCATATCAGCCTCATCATTGCCAACACGTTCAACGGTTGGCTGGCTGTCTGCTTGGGCAGGGTGTGTTTCTTGGCTGGCACCTAAAGGAGTAGAAGGTGTACGAGAGGGTTTCTCGACAATCTCTTGCCCTTGTGTCCTGCTACCACCAACACTGGGTTTAGCAAGTGTCAGATAACACTACATACAAAAGAACTTTTTGTTAGTTTAGTCAATGTAAAAATTAAAAATCAAACTATCACAATTCATCTCATGCAGAACAAAAAAATATCCTTTTTATTTTTTATTATTACCTGATATGTTGCTAGCTGGGTCATAAGTTGTTTTATCCTCTCTTCTGTTTCAGGTGTTTGAGGCACGTCTACCAAAGTATCACATTCCAACCTTGCTTTTCGCGGCTTTTTTTCGCAGCAAGAGCAATGGAGATAGGGATGAATAAATATCTTCCTCATACAGGGAATCATCAGGCATACCATGGACAGGTGTCTACATATTTGAACAAAATTAATATTATTTCAATTATGTAAATAACTAAAATACCTGAAGATAGAGCAATGCTGGCACTTTACATGTTCTTCCGCTGGCCCCTTTCCGCGATCATCCTGTCTTGGGGTTGTTCCTGTACTGCCTTGATCAGTCTGCCACATTGCAATAAAATTATAAATGTAAAAACTTGAAAACAATATTTAACTTGAAAACACAAAATGAAAACTGAAATAATTTCTAATAAGACACCGGAAGATAGAGTTAGAGTTTCAAATATACCTTGCATTGAATTCAGTCCTGGAAACATGTCATTGCACATTAAGGCACCCAAACAAGAGACGAGCTGACAATGAGACTAAACTGGATTATTTGTAGTGAAATTTTAAAATCTCAAAAGGTATATTAATTATCGAAACAAATCAGCTTCATAATTTCAGTATTATTGAGTCTGCAGCTGTGTATAAATCACAAAAAAATTGAAACAAAACACTAGAAAAGCAACAACATAATCACATTTTGCTATAGCAGTGATCTGACCTCTAAAGTAGACTTTATACTAGTTTCATCAGTACCATACAAATAGTGGAAATGAACACAAGATACAACCACAAATGTGTAGTTATCCGCAAAACCATCCACCCGCCAACCTCCTCTAGTAACCTACACTAGAAATAGATGTATGGGGTATTTTTATAAGGGGTTCCTCAAAAACATCTGCTAGAGGTTCTTTTCCTTGTAGTGATTCTAGCCTATCACATCCAAACAATTTAAATTAATTGAAACTTTGAAATTCATAAAATATACTCTCCATTTTCACAACACAAGCATTTTGACAAAATCCTTTTCAAATTTGACATGTTGACCATGTCATGGGTAGACTTTCCATTTTTTTCATCTGAATAGGATGTGTCAGACCTTGAAGGTCATGGTCTAGGTGTCTGCTCTTGGACGATTTCAAGAAGTATCTATTTGCATGAATGCAATGTGTTATGCATGAACCAGAGGTGCGTTGGATATATAGTGGGTGGGCTGGATTTCCTTGGGCATGCAAAAATGCCAAGGGGATTCACACCAAAATATATCAAGCATGCTATGCATGATTGGAAGGCTAAATTTTGGTGCAATAAAGTTTAAGTGGATTTTTGGATAGTGACTTAACATGGCATGATGATGGTAAATGGTGTCAGAGGTAAGCGTGTGACTAAGGAGTTAGCATAGCATAAGATGACATGACATAGTTTGGTGCAACGTGTGTTGAGAAGACACATGGGTTAGCTTGATAAGTTAAGTGGGTAAAACAAGTTGGCATGCATGTTATATTGATAATTTAAGTGGGTGAAATGAGTCAGCACATGGGTTTACAAGGCAAGTTATCTAGACCAGTGCATGTTGGGAATGGGCAAGCTCATTTTATGTGGAACAATGTGATGGACCAAGGAGTGACATGATTGCATATAGGTACTTGTTGTGAGAGACAAAATGAGAGACAAGGATGATGAAGACCAAAATGTAAGGCATAACACATGTACAAGATAACAAGTGTGAACTCGTGTAAAGTGAATTCAAGTAGAACAATAGACCTTAGTGAAAGAAGTTTCAGAGGGTTTTGGCAAGCTGAGATCATAGTTAAATTTGGGTTTAGTGCTATTGGACATATAATTCTTCATTTTTTTTGTCATTTTAATCATTTCTAAATAATAGGAGAAATATGAATAGATAGGTCAACATGAAAGGTCAATTAACCTCTTGAAAGATGAAATCAAGAGTCATATTACCATATTAAATATGGATTCATGTTAATGGAATATGATCCAAGTTTGGAGTTACACCTTTATATGACATGATATCAAATCTTTGGTGGTTCTAATAACTCCATTATTCTCGCTAAGACCTTCCTCTCTTCTTGTTTAACATTATTTTCCCATTAGACCTATCTTAATACGTATTTTGTTCTCCTGTGTTGTAACTCCATGTAGAGATAATTATTTGGTATCTATTAATTACCTTTGCTCGGGGCTTCTTTAGTGTGCAATGATGCCTAAGGTTCACACAACATTTGAGCTTCAAGAAATAAATGATATAGAGGTTTGAGCTTGATGTAGTAAAGAATCCTCTTGGAACACCTAGTGGATGTCAACCTCTATATAAATTTTGATACATTAAAGCCACAACATAAAACACATGCAGATTGGGAAGGAGGAAAAACCAAGACCTTATATGAAGAAAACTCTGTATATGACCCTATATTAATCAACCACCATTCTCAAGTGCTTCATTTCGGATACAACTGGTCCCTTATATGACTATAGGTGATTAAAACTCTGTATTTGGATGAATGATGTAGTTGTTTGGATCTTGGAAAACCCGTGCCTCTTAGAATATGTTGATGTAGAAAAATTGAGAGTTAAATAAAATTATTTGTGTTGATTGCTTCACAACAATATCAATCGATCAATGAAATTTTTAGTAACATAGATGTCATGATCTATAATGAGGTGGAGGAGGAAATGTAGAAGTGAGAGTGTAAATGGCCATGAATAAATGTTAGTGATCCTCAATTTGGATATGGAAAACTTTGTTGTGGTATTCAAGAAAGCAGTGAATTATTGGGAGACTGCTATTAAAGAAATTGTAAAATATACAAGTGTTATAAAGTGGCAAGGTTGCCCTACCCAGGATACTCTGGAAAAATACAAAGGTGATCGAAGCTAAAAAATAGTTTGTGTGGGGCTAAGCGCTACATCACCTGACTAGCTTGTTCAGGGCATCTCCTCCATAGGTCAAATATAACAAGGCTCGTTGGTTTCCCTTCATTCCATGTTTTCAGCTAGAGTCAAGAACTAAACTCTTGAAACCTTGAAACTCTCCTCTTTTCTTAATTTGAATAACTCTTGCTTCAGGAAAAGGGTCCAAATATCCTAGAACTTGGCATTACAGACTTGTATTGTAACTTCGTTGGTTGTAATTGAATTAGCTGATTCAATAGAAAATGGATAGGAATGGGCTGAATAGTGTTTGGTAGGGAACTTATACTTGAGAAAGAAAAAATCTCCATTTTAGGAGTTGTATCAGCTGATCTGGATGACTGTGGTGAAAATTATATGTATGAAGTCTCTGAAAAAAAGGAAGAGTAGGTTCCACTTAAGTATTTGATGAGAAAAATTAAATATGAGAATAGAATTTGAACTTTGAAGAGAAAAGTGGAATGAATTGTGATTCTGGACCGCCACTTGAAGTCTTAGAATTCTTTGTTGAGGGCTAGAAATGAAGACTTGGTAAAGGAGACATAATATTTAAAATAAAAAGTCAAATGTTAGAGGATGCATGTAGCATATATGAAACCTAAACATAGGAGGGACAAGAGGCAATTGAAGAAGATTCAAGGCACAAGATCAGAAATCAACATCCTAATGAAAAAGTGATGGACTTAGGGCTTCAAAATTTTGGTTTTTTATGGAGTCATTTGGCACACCCCTATTTGTGTGAGGACACACAATGAAGTCGGGTTTGGGGGATGTAAATCTTATAAAATGTCTCATTTTTTTTATTTAATACCCTCACCACTCCCCTATTTTACCAATTTTGACGGATATGCCTAGTATTTCCATGCTCTTTTGATGTAATCTAGAGGATTTGCGTACAAGTTGCTTATTGTTCGAAATGTGGTAGGTACATATTTAATTTGGATCAAAATGCCTCATTTATTATATTTTTATAGTTTAAAACTTTTACAAGTCACTTACCTACATAGGTGTAGCTCTTGTACTCATTTTGGTGTTCCTTAACTAGTCATGGGATTGATGCACATGTTACGGGATTCTTGCACCAGTTACAGAGTTTGTGCACCACAGTCAAGGCACAAGACTATTGGTTATTGGAGATATATAAAGGGGATCGTGGCCAACTGGATGATTGAATATTTGTGAATATATCTATGAAATGAGATTGAAGGAATGTGTGCACCTACCCCACCCCTATAGTCAACATAGTAGCCCGAGGAGGAAGTAACTTTTTTCCAAAGAATCCCTCACACAATGGACCAAATATTTTTAGTTAGATAATGGTTGTACCGGATTGATCACTGGAGGGACATTGTTTCCTGTTTTTCTTTATATGTGATTGGCTTCATTTTGGCGAGATTTGTAATGTAATCAATTTTTATAACATGAGTTAAAGCTTAGAGATAGGTTAGTGATGTTATGGTATGGTTGAATTGTTAGTTTGAAGTATAGTATCACTTTTTCTCAGTTGGGTATGAATCACTAAGCTCATCATGTATTGACATACTGAACTTCATTAATACATAAGCTAAATGCTAGGTTCTTCTCTATTATTGTCATTTTTTATGTGATGATCTATTGTGTTCTGTAATCTAATATCGCTTTAAGAGGGTGCAAGATGGCTGGTCAAGGCCCAACAAACCAAGCTTGACATGCCTCCATTAGAATATTATCATGTGGGTTTTTAATCCCATATCTAGTGTGATTTTCTTATGGTGTGTTTTATCTACATGCAATCTAGTTTAGTTGTCTTTACGCTCTGTATTTTTCTATATATTTCCTTTATACCTTGGTTTTATGTTATTCGACGTTAAGATCTAAAAGGATAATCACCATAAGTGAATGAAATAGTTTAGTTTCTTTCATATAAACTAGGTTACACAAATCAAATCTCTAGCACAATTATATTTCGTATATGGTTAGTGGTAAATATAGGTTTAATGTTAGTTTGTTTTCTGGGTATTTCTAATTATCAAAGTTAAAATAGTTGGCTAATCACATATAAACCCATTTTTTTTAGGCATATAATGAGATCATATGATAGGATATGTGATCCAATCATGCATGAGAGTGAGTCAAGGCCTATTGCAGGAGTGGAGCCAGAACCAACTGCCCACCTTAGATTACCATAAAACCAGTGTTTTGTTGATAGAAGGATATTCCAACAATACGAGACATGTGAGGAATCCAAAGCAGCATTACACAACCACATAATAAATTCCCTATTTTGCATATTTTTAACAAAAATTACTTGTTTCTAAAGTCCTTTCATGGATACTGCTCGCCATAAATTTTTTAAGAGGAGAGCCATATTAAAAGTCACGATGTCTTTATTCCCCCAACCACCAAGGGCAGTAGGAGGATTAATCAAATACATGATAACCAAATGGATTTTCCTTTATATACTTGTGCCAACCCAAAAAAATTGAGAAATAATGGTTTGTAATGAGTTCCATGATGTCTTTGCTTGGTCCTACGAAGAAATGCCCGACATTGATCCTAGTATAGCGGTTCATA
Source organism: Pinus albicaulis (assembly GCA_034641835.2). Classification (NCBI taxonomy): domain Eukaryota; kingdom Viridiplantae; phylum Streptophyta; class Pinopsida; order Pinales; family Pinaceae; genus Pinus; species Pinus albicaulis. Next base: position 11,905,579 of record MU968403.1, read on the forward strand.
AAATTCCTACTTACCCTGGTTTGAAACCTGTTCACCAACGTCTTCGTCTTGTGCACCCTAGAAAGGCTGCTGTCATTAAAGGTGAAGTCAAAAAGATTCTTAGAGCTAGTTTCATTTATCTGATTCCCTTGACAGAATGGGTCTCTAATATTGTTCCTATAGATAAGAAGTAGGGAACAATTTGGGTCTGCGTTGATTATCATGATATCAATCGAGCTTGTCCCAAGGATAATTTTCCTACTCCCTTTATCGATCAAATCATTGACAACTATGTCGGGAGTGAGATTTTTGCCCTCATGGACAATTTTTCTGGTTATAATCAGATTAACATTCTCCCAACCAATCAACATAAGACTGCCTTCATCTGTCCTTGGGGTACTTTCACCTATAAGAAGCTCCCTTTTGGCTTAAAGAATGTTGGGGCCACATTTCAGTGAGTGATGTCGTATGATTTTTACGATATTCATCACATCATTCACCTTATTTGGATGAACTTCTGGCTCATTCAGCTAAGCGCATGGACCATCCTGACCATCTTCGTCAGATTTTTATTCGTTGTCGATGCTACAACATTCGGCTTAATCCGCACAAGTGCATCTTCTGCGTTGATTTTGTTAGACTCTTGGGGTTTATCATGTCCAAATATGGAATTCGCCTTGATCCGCTCAAGGTTGAGGCTATTGTCAATCTCCCCTCTCCCTCCTCGTTGCATCAATTGCAGAGTCTGAAAGGGAAGGCGAATTTTCTACATCGTTTCCTACCTAACTATGTAGAAGTGGCTAAAGTATTCACACGATTATTAAAACAAGGTATCCCATTCTGTTGGGATGAGATTGCTCAGAATTCCTTTGATGCACTGAAAACATTGCTTGTCAACGTTCCTCTGCTGCGTCCTCCAAACTATCATCGTGATTTTTCCCTCTATTTAGCTGTCGCTTTCAGCACGATTTCCATTGTTCTGGTACAAGATGATGATGACGGTAACGAGCATGTTATTTATTACTTATCTCGTAACCTTATTGATCCTAAGACACACTATGCACATGTCGAGAAGTTAGCGTTAGTTGCGGTTCAAGCAGTTCAACGTTTTCGTCATTGTATTCTTTTACGTACTGTGACTGTGATTTTTGATTGCAACCCTATGACCTATATATTGTCTCAAAAATTGCTGGGGGGGAAATAATAAAAGTGGATTGTCATCCTCCAAGAGTTCGATTTAGAATTTACTGCTGCCAAGTCGAAGAAATCATAGTCTTTGCTGATTTGATTTGTTCCCTCCCGTCCGACTCTGCTCCATTTGGTTCTGAGGAATACATTCCAGAAGATACGCTTTTCTTGATTAGCACCCTCCATCCTTGGTACGGTGATATCATTGTCTATCTCCAGACTTCTACTTTTAGATCTGACTTGACGAAGGATGCCCGCCGATATATCCGATACCAATCACAACCTTATCGTATAGTCAGAGATACTCTCTATCATGTCGGAGTGGATTCCATACTCCGCCGATGTTTGACTCTCGAGGAAGCTGAGAAAGCTCTCAATGATTGTAACAGTGGTGCCTGTGGCAGTCACATGTCTGGTTATGCCATTGCACAAAATATTCTTCGTGCTGGTTATTTCTGGCCTTCTATCTTCAAGGACTGCATTGTTGCGGTTTGCAAATGTCTTGATTGCTAGATCTACGCACGCAATATGCATGCGCCACCTGTACCTCTTCATCCTGTCGTTACCATTTGTCCCTTTGCGAAGTGGGGCATCAATTTTATGACGTGTAACCCTCACTCGGTCGGGGGGCATGCTTATATTATTGTAGTCGTTGACTACTTCACAAAATGGGCCGAATCAATGCCTACACTTGCCGCTGACGGTAAGACAGCTGCTCAATTCATATTCAATCACATTATTGCTAGGTTTGGAGTCCCTTAAGCCATCATTACAGATCATGGTTCCCATTTTCGGCATTATATGGTGGTGGAGTTGACTTCTAAGTTGGGTTTGCGTCACGAAAACTCAATGTCGTACTATCCTCAGGCCAATGGCCAGGTTGAAGCCGTGAACAAAGTTATTGTCACCATGCTTCGGCGTACGATTGGGATCCAAAAATCTAATTGGCATATCATGTTATTTTCGGCTCTTTTCACGTACCGAACCTCTATTAAGAATGCACCCATATTCACTCCTTTTCATTTGGTTTATGGTCTGGAGGCTACTCTTTCGATTGAGTGTGAAATACCTGCGCTCAAGTTGGTTGTTGAATTACTTCTGAACACTTCGCTAGAAGAAGATTGTCTCCTCTACTTAGAAAGGCTGGATGAAACTCGCCATGTTGCTGCTCTGGTTATCGAAGCACATAAGAAGCAGGTTAAAGCTCATTTTGACCAATCGATTTCCCCTCGTTCCTTCGTTGAAGGAGACCTCGTCCTCCTGTACAACCAAGCTCATGATAAGCTGGGGGTAGGAAAATTTCAACCCATGTGGCATGGGCCCTACATTATTAAACGTGTGTTTCAGAATGGGGCCTATGATCTTATTGATTACGAAGGTCATCCTCTAGAACAACCCATAAATGGGTTGTATCTCAAAAAATATTATGCATGAGTCATTCATGCATGATTTGTGTACATAGGTGCTGTTTTCATTTTTGTAAGTGTTTTGGGTTTGGTGTGCTTTGCGAGAATTTTTCCTGCTTATTGGGTCTTGCTTATTGTGCAGATGTCTATTACCCCTTATGTCGGTTTCACGGATGGTGCTTCCCACACTACCATGAATTTTTCTTTAGCAGACTGGGTAATTTATAATCATGCTGGTGAGTTGATAGATCTGCAAGGTATTTATCTAGGACGGACTACAAATAATGTCGCTGAGTATAGTGTTTTCCTTGAACTATTGACCGAGGCAATCAACCTCGGCATACGTGCATTGCTTGTAAATCTAGATTCACAACTTGTTGTTCTTCAGCTCAATGATCATTATTCGGTGAGAAACCTGTACATTCTGAGATTGTATTTATGTGTTCGTTTGCTAGAAAGGCATTTTGATTTTATTACATATCAACATATTCCTAGACGAATGAATGCATTAACTGATAAAGTGGCTAACATTTTATTAGATAGACATTTGCGTAATCTGTAAAATCATCATCATATGTAAAAGATCCATGTAGGAAAATAGATGTATATATATATATCGAATGTTTGCATCAGTTTGCATCATAAATTCAAAAAATATGTGTGTTTATGTTACATCCTGAGACATCACGTCTCTCAAAATATGCAGATATAAAACCTAGGTGTTTAATCGGCATGATGCTCATGGTAGCATGTCACTACCTGTACAAGCCACCTCAACAAGTGGTGAATTTGGTTTGGTACCCCTACAGTATGTCTTTAGTAGGCATAAGGAACATCGTCAAATCGCGCATAGTCTGGGACTCCGCGTGTGATGCCCTCCAAGTTGCGCACGATCTCCTCCTCCTTGCCTCCCTCGCCATGAGGGTCAAAATCATGAAGGATTTTCCTCCCTATCAAAAACATGCCTGCGGGTCTCTCTAGGCCAACATCTGCAAGCACATGGGTTTAATGTTAGATTATACATAATTAAAAAAAATCATAACACTCATGAAAATTAAAAATGAGTCTTACCCAAATCTTCATCCCAATCCTCTCCCTCTAGGAGTGGGAGGTCCGGATCATCAGTAAAATCTGTACCAGATTAGGGCCAGTTCTCCATGACAATCAACTGTTGGCATAGCCAATCAAAGAAATCCGGTTTCCAGGACATCTGCTAACCGCCCCCTGCCCTTGGCATCAGAGCTGCCCATCGGACCATCCGTGGTTCCCTCGCTGGTGGTGTTGGGACTATGACCTCCCGACGTTGAAATATTGGTAGTCGTTCTAGGAAGAACGATACTAGGATAGACCCATAACTAAATTTCTTCAATTTGGTCTTCTTGCACTTTGTCAACTGGCCTTTCATGTTGATTGTCATAGCCTCTGCCTAGTTGTAGATGGTCGGTGTCAAGTAGTCTATAGGAATAAGTAGCTGTGTCTTTGTTGCTTCATACGGTGCTTACGATCCTGCAACTCATGTGATGCTATGTAGCACCACTTTTAGTATCAAGTTTGGGATAGTCTGTATATCGACTTTCCCACTTCTTGATCCCTTCCGTGCCCCTGGACATACCCTGCCAATCACCATGGACATGTTCTCCATGCAAGGCCGGGTGCCAGTTAGGATTGGTGCTGCTCCCCTCCACGATAGTCATGTTATGAAGTAGACATCAGCAACATCAATCTCAAGTCACTGATCTTGAAGGATGAACTTTTCCTGATTCTCATCCCATATGCTGATCAAATACTGTAACAACTCCGTTTGAGCTTGGAGGCACGGTGTCAAGAAGAACTTCTTCACTCCACAGTCTCTGAGAGCTTCCATGCATCTCTCATTTCCCATGGCAAGCTCATCTTCTTCGTTGTGTTCTCGTTCTTTCCATTCGATCACCATTCTGCCACTTTATACCTACAAACATGTTCATATGGACAGTATTAGCTAATTTAGAAGCTTGAATTTGAAAAAATTGGGCCCTTAATTTGCATTTTTATAGATAACATGGTCTGCGCAGTTGGCGCGCCCCAGTTCAGAAAAATGGGCGATTGGTGCGAGTCCATGCTTGAAACTCGCGCCAACCGTCGTGCCCTAAAATTTTCATTTTCCCCCTTAGAAATCAAAATTGAGGGTTGAAAGCAATAAAAGAAGACTCAAAATGAATGGAAGGACGTCAGCTATTACCTGGAATTGACGAATTTGAGATTGGTCTGCTGGATTGTCCGCTATCGTCGCCGCAAGATCGCAGTGTAAAATGGGTAACTATTGCTCCACAAGAGGTAAAAAGTGAAAAGCAATTATTTTTAGCATTTTTGGCATTTTATAACTTTTTCACAACCCTAATTAGGTTTTAAGACATATTTTTCGATTATTTTATTGTATTATTTCTAAAAATGGGTTTTACACATATCTCTTGTGCAGTAACAGATTTTCATGCGATAGTGATGAAGTAACATGTTATATTTTATACTTTTTAAGATTCGGTAAAAACACGAAAAATTCACTACTAGAGTCATCTTTCAGCTCTTTTCTGACTCTCGAAAATTAAAAAGATTGTCAAGATTCTTGTCGTTTTGAACTCGTTAAATGGCTGCGAAACGATATCTACCCAGTATACATTTACCCCTTTTTCGAGCTGTGATGGATTATTTATGAAAAAGGAATACCTTAGCCTATCATGGCTAAGAGGTTCTTTCAGATATTGTTTTCTACCTTTTCGGATCTGAGAGAATATTTACGAAAAGGGCCATGTTGGAGTTTTCTTTTTCACTTCTTTTAAAACTCTCTAAACATGAAAATATGTCGAGTTATCCCTTTGTTAGACTCATTAAACCTTGATGACATCGGACATCGTCATCATGACGTTACTCGAGTTCCTCCTTCCTAGGGCTCGTAAAATGTACTAGGTTGGATTTGTTCGAAGGAAAAACTTACATTGCAAGCATATGCTATCCCCTTCAAGCTTGTTCTAAAAAATAATTAGGGTACTCGCCAGAAATGGTGGGGGAAAATGGAACCAATTTTTAGTTATGTTGGCAGTATGTCTCTCTTGAACATGGCACTTGTTTGCATTCGTGTTGGGTTGGGGACATCTCATTTCGTCATTTTTGCCTCCATGGGTTTGGGTAATCTCTTTTGACCTCTCATCTGCTCTTTGCCATGTCATCATGACCTCAGATCCTTTGATGTCAAATACTGCCAAATCCAGTGTTGTGTCGCTGATATGTTCAAGAGAAGTTTTCCTCTGCAGTTTTCAACCTCCCTATGATTCTCTATTGGTCCTGATTCACTATCATCATGTTCCTCTGTCTCATGTCGATGATGTGGGAAACATTATGGCCCTCCTTTGAACAGGTCACTTCTTGTCGACTTCAGCTCATTATCCAAGAATCTGATCTAGAGACTCCCTTTCAATACCTTGGAGCCTGTATGCCTCAATGGCAGGTTCTTCACATTTGATGTAAGGTCCACATCATTGTCCTTCGATCGAGTGATTCTGCGGGTGTTCGACCTCAAATCACTGTTCACATTCCTTGGATTGTACCTTTCGTACCTTGAGGTCCATTTTCATTATTGGTTGTTTCTCTCGCGTCTGTTAACAACTTTCATCATTGGCTGGTAATCAGAAGTTTTTCTTACATGTTTGACTTCAACTCATATTTTCACATGCTTGAATTTGTACAACGCAAGACCCTGGGTTTTGTATGATAAAATCCAGGCTGCGTGTTCTTGTGGATTACCATGAATTATTGCATGACTCTTTTGATTGGATAGCTGGGATCATACTTGAGTCTATTTGTTAATCCTTACTACTGAATGGCTACGTCCATACCTCAGATCTCAGTTTTTACGTACTCTATTGTGGATGGTTGCACCCATACCAAATGTTCATGTATCAAAGATATCAGTTGTATTTATAATTGCAGGTTTTCTGACAGTGGTGTTTAGTTCAAATGCGTTCTCATAAAGCATTTCGCCCCTCCCTCTCCCTCGGACCTCATGCTTTAGGGGGCATCTGTTACACAACATTTTTTCACTGTCCCTACAATCCCCATCTCGCACATTGGAGGGTTATTTCTGTGAATAATAAGAAGTTTCATGCCTTGCAAAGACCATCATTGCATCCATTTACATGAGAGAAATATTCCTTCTGTTGAAAATTCCCTGAGCAGAGCTTCAGAAACCCTTGTTTTTGCCTTGGCGCAAGTAGTCGGTTCTGCCCTCGCGCCGATGAGGAGGATTAAAACTGGGCCCTGTGCTAGTTGGCACTCTGTCTCAGTTAGCCACCCATGCCAAGCTGTCTAAGGAATGTTTTTTAAAAATAGAGGCAGAGATTCCACTCTAACAACTTCGAGGATGAGTCATTAGGAGTGGTTGGACTGAATAACCACGGACTCCCTCCTTTAGTTTATGGTTTCCACCTCTTGTGGGAACCTCCTAAAGGATAGGCCTCCCTTCCTCCTTTGTAGGGATCCTAACCTCCTCCTTTTCCTCTATAAAAAGAAGTATCTCTCCTTGCATAAGCTAGCTGAACATGGAGAACTGAATATACTATAGTTGAATTGTTGGAGAGATAGAACAAGAAGGAACTTCGTTGAGAGAGCTTAAGTCCATGCCCTCATCCCGTTTGAATCCCCTGATGAGTATCTGAGACACGCTTCGGTTGAACCCCACTGGAGGAGACTGCGACGTCAAATCTTTGGTTGTACCTCTTCCTTCTATCAATATATACGTGACTATTGTTTGGTTCCCATTTTGCGTTCTGTCATTTGTTTAATGCAATATGCTTAGCCCTCTTTGACTAGCTAGTAGTTGTGAATGAATTTATTATGTCGTATGTTGTTCTTGTTTACTATTCTATGTGTAGGTATCGGAGCATGACCACAGAAGGATTGTGACTTGCTGAGGCAGGAGCGAGAGGCCACCACCACTACAGCCGCGACGACAGCATTGGACTCCAGGTAAGTCGATCTACCGTGTCCTCTTTTCATTCAGTAATTAGGAACCTACACTCTGGCATGTCTCTTTGTTTCTAGACCCACTCTAGGGCTAGAGGGATCGTCTATGTTCGCAGAGAGGATTTACTTGCTTAACAACAAGCCTTGGTAAGCTACAGGATACCAGGCACATAGATGGCTACCTGGACATTCTTAGGCCTGAAAATGCGAGCCCGATGGAAGATGACGAAGTTGGGGATGAAGAATTAGAGGAGACCAAGCAAGAGTCGAACAGGCTGGGGGAGGAGGTCCAAGACCAGAATTGATGAGGTGCGTCGGCCTCCCCTTTGTAATGAACTTCCATATGTGTTTTTATTGCACTGTAATGTTTATCGTCCAAAGTCTTAGTAGGTTTACAGTTTTAAGTCTTAGTAGGTTTAGTTGGTTACAAGCAGAGGTATTGGCCCTATTACCTGTGTTAGGGGTCATCAGACTAGACTTTCCTCCAATTTACCGATATGGGCGGAGAAATTTTTGCAATTTTGGACACTTGGTATGGCTTCCAGAGTTTCGGCAGAACAATGTATGTAAAAATCTAAATAGATAGTTAATAGAAGAAGGCCCATATTTGCTGACAAAAAAAAAATACTTCATTTTTATAATGTTGTTAATTATACTAGTTTTAATACTTGTAATGATTTTTTTTTTTTTTAATATATATTTGATTGTTTTTGTCATTAATAATATTGTTAGAAATTTACCGGAGAAATAATAAATTTACCGAGAGGAATAATAATCATGAAAAATAACCAGCAACAAATCATAAACATTAACACAAATATTTTATCGGGAAAACCCCAAACTCTGAGGAAAAACCCAACCAATGAAATTTCATTAAACATTAGCCAAAACCTTGGCCAATCTGGCCAAGTGAGCCTTCACCACTCACCTCCAGGCCTCAATTACAATGAAGTATTCGCAACCTTTTTATAGGCTCCATTACATGCAATACCATGGGCCAAAACCATGGGTGCACAAAACCATGTGCCCCAAAACCACTACCATTTACCCTAGTCAAATTTGACTCTATCCCGAGTCAAGTTTACCTAACAATTCCCCCCTTAAACTTGACTTGGGGATTATTGACTAAATCCAGCCAAACCTGCTAGATGAGACAACCATGCTCACTCTAGCTCTTCCCCCCTTAAATTTTTACCCAGGGTGATTGTAAAATTGACATCCCTCCTATCACCTAGGTCTAACCCAGGCTTTACCAGTGATTATCCAGGGGTACGCATGCCATACCAGGTCTTACAGCAGTATGCCCATTTACATGTAAAATTAACTCCATTATAATAATTTTTTTTTTTGTTTCATTGTTTCTCTTTGTACATATGAAATCAATGTCCATATAAAAAGAACCCATCTACCGGATTACATGGGTCACCAGCCTCTGTAACCGCTAGTCCTCTAGGAGTTCTCTTCATATACATGGTTCATCAATTAATTAATCCACGTGCAAACATCCTCTCATCTCTAAATTTCTCGGACCAACTTCTTATCACTGCTAGTCGCCAGATCTGAGCTATGGCAGCACCATTGTTCTCTTTATCCATTGAGAAACCCTCCATGGAATTCCCCATGGAATCAATCAATTGGATATTTCCTATTTCCTAGAAACACCATACTTCGTATGGCTAGATCTGCAAAAGGGTGCATTTATTTCTCCATTCACAAGCCAATAAAACCCTTGGCTACAAAAGCATCCCTCTGAAGCCAAATATGGCTCTGATACCATTTGTTAAGATATTACGGCAAAAATAATAAATAATTTTACTGAGAGAAATAAACATAAACATGAAAAGAACCCAACAAATCATAAACATTAACACAAATATTTTATCGGGAAAACCCCAAACTCCGAGGAAAAACCCAACCAATGAAATTTCATTAAACATTAGCCAAAACCCTGGCCAATCTATCCCGAGTCAAGTTTACCTAACAAATATTTTTATTTTTATGGCAAAAATAATTTCATCTTATTGCTCAATTAAGGACTAATTCACATCAACTCAATTGTGAAACAAGGCCCTAGAAAATGCCAAAAGAAGTGTGGGAGGAAAGAGTATGTTTTTTTGCTCTTTCATAAAAAGAAAAACATTTCATTTTAGAATGCGAGGCCTTAAAATATAGTAGGGAAAGTTATACAGATATTTTGGCAGCTATCTCTTGGGATATTCTATTCGGCAAGGGCTTAGTAGGGAAATTTATACAGATATTTTGCAACTAGCTCTTGGGATATTATATTCGGCAAGGGCTTCGTCGAGAAGCTGGGATAGTTTATTGTGAAACTTCACAGGAAAAGGGTTGAATAATGATAGCCAGATAGAGAAAAAATCTCTCCCATAGGCTATCTTTAGCCTCTTGGAAGTTAAAATAACTTCTTTTTCTTCTTCTTCTCTAGATACATTGCGAAAGCTGGCTTAAGTGAAAACTAATTGTTATGCTATTTATTTTGAAAAGACTAAACATTCATTGGTTTTTTTTGTGAGAAAATGATTACAAATGATGAACATAAATTAATTATGCTTTTATTTTTGGAAATAAACTTTAATTATGGAATTGTGGTTCCATAAAATTAAAAAAATGCTGATGATAAAAGTATTCCAAGAACTGAGAGTGGTTGAACAGAAAACAGTTAAAAAAATAGTTACCTTTCCTATGGGGATTAAACTACATCCCAATGAGGAAAAGGGGTTATGTTCTGTGACTAAGGAGAGGTAGGAAGAGAGTGGAAATTCATGAGTTGGTGGTGACCAGTGGAAACACTCAGCGTTCCTGAATCCTGGAAATAAGAGTACTAGAATTGGGGTCCCGAGGTCTCTTCTGAAAGATCTGTCAACCTACTCACCTCAGGTGTGGAGAATGGGGGGAGATAAGGACGTAATTGCATCTCTCATGGTAGGGAGGAAATCATCAGCAGATTCTAGAGTGAGATAAGTATACAGACTGCAGAAATAGTAAGAAATTGGAGTTTGCGGTCTAGACAAAATTCTTTTAATACGAAAAATTGTTTCTTGAAATTATGGAATGATGATTTTTACACAGTGAATGTTTAAGATAATAAAATTTGTATTTATTTGTAAAATAATCCAGAAATTACAATAGAATTGTTATTAATATGTGGACTGTGTAACAAATACTTATATTGAAGTTCTTGCCAGCTTTTACAAGAAAAGTAGTGTGAATAATAACTATATTACCAAGTTAAACATAGATAGAGATATCTACTAGTAGTGTGAACCAGGAGAACTGTAAGTTCAGGGTCCATGGTTGAAACCCCAGACCCCAGAACTAGTCGTTAACCTATATCCTATGATATACATGGACATCGGAGTTGTAGGAAAACAATTCAGCACTCAAATGGTCTCGACATCTCTAAAAAAAAATTGTTCTTGAAAGAAAGAATGGAAATGTAGTAAAACCCATAAACGCTACAACCAATATAAATGTAAAAAACTTCGGAAATAATATTTATATTAGACTAATGAAGAAAATAAGACTACAATATTGTACAAATGAGAACCATAATCGAGCATAGACAAAAGTTCATTGGAAAACTTAATGCGAATGCTTCAGACGAGAAAAAACAAGGCAACATGTGCATATATAACAAGCGGAAACAAAACATTTTGCCACTATATTCTCATAAGATTAAAACAATATTAAATGAGCTAAAATTCAAAATGCAGAGAACCCAGAAAAATTTCATAGCAAGATTCACAAAACATCAAGGGAAAAATCTGTTACCGGAGGATATTTCCTCTTAAAACTGGTGCGTAAAAATTTAACCAACGGTTAAAGAGTAGCATAATATTACATTAATGATCCCAGGTTGCATGCAACTATTTCAAAAGGGTATTTCCCTCTAGATTAAATAAAAGAGTTAAATTGAACCGCTGAGATGCCATAACAACCAAATATAGTGTGCAGAATGCCGCAAGTACCCTGGAAGCTACTCCGACAATTTTAAAACCTTATGAAAGAACCTGGCACCTGTTAAGAAAGCGGCGAAGTTAGGAGTGAGACTAAGCTCCTCAAGAAATGATAAAAGTGCAGTGTAAACCCTTCCAGTCGACCCCAGATATTAACCTGTTTCAGAACGAAAAGAAAACGTTAGAAAACTAAACACTTGCGGAATGAAAGGTTTAACGAAGAAAACAAGACATAACTAAACCAAAATACATGTCTTAATTTGATTCCTTAAGCTATAAGAGTAACTCTATGAACAGACAATATTAAGGGTAAGACTCAAGCAAAAACGGTGAGAAGATGTAGATTTAGTAAGTTGGAAATTGTAAAACAAAGGGTCCGGTTGGCTTACCTGCTACATTGAATGAAAACCATTGTGGGAAAATGGCAGGAGAATCTGGAATGGTTATTGACACATGGAGAAAATCGACATGCATACACGCTACATTTATTTTGCAAATCATGAGCGCATAACACGCGACATAGAGCCACTACTAACCCCCCCTCCGTGCAAAAAAAATAAACGAAGAAAACAACATAAGAATCCAAGAGCAGGATAGCGGCTATGCTATGAAAGCAAATAAATGGCTATTGTAGGGTTGTGGGAGCGAATGCTCATACCTGTAGAAACGCCATGGCCACTAGTGCTGAGAGGAAAGATCGATAGCTGGATTGACAAGCTAGGGTTTCGGCTAGGTTGTAGAGAAGCAACACCGCAGATCCCGAAACAAATGAAAGAGTCAGTTAGGGTTTGGAAGGGTTCATTACCCTAAGCTAGTAGCCGGATATCACAACCGTAGATCTCTAATCCTAGATCCAATGGCATACAGAGAGGCAGGTGTCATCCATTTCAAACCCAATTCCAATGCAAAGGCACATCATATCCTATCCTAACATTAAAGTTGAATCTGCGGCGTAAAACATTACTCATATGATAAATGTAATCAAGTTTAGAGATCCGCCAAAGAGCATCTGTCCCTTCGGGAATTAAACATTCGTGCCATGGGTACAATGAAACTAGAATCAACCCAGATCCTTATGAAATAGGATATCGTGACATTAATTATAAGTACATTTGTCGGATAGGGTTAAAATTATTGGTATATATATACACGCCTGTGTTATTAAAGGTTTGGCATTCCGATATAGAATTATTATATGGCAAATATTAATTGGTGGATGTTAAACCAAGGTGATGTGTATGATCACCACAGTCACAAATTTAATTGTGGGAATCAGAGTTTAGACTTATCCATATATAATCATATAAAGAAAAAGTAAAATTTTTATTTTATTTTATGGTTGAACTGTCGTGTATGTTACAAGTGGTATCGGAGCAGTGTTCATATGCTGGGACCCAAAGGGTCACCTAACATGATAAATTGTTGTGTGTAAATGATGCATAGAAAATAAAATAACCTAGTAGAAGACAATATGAGGAGGGGATTGACACAACAAACACCCTGCAATGCAGGGGAACCTACACCTCAATCTCATTTAGAAACAAATCTTGAAATGTGGATTCAGCTGAGTGTAGATCAGCACCAGCAGACTAGTAGACTGCTGGAAGAACAACAACATCAAACTAGTATACTGCTAAGTACTGTGCAGAAGCTATAGGAAGAAATGGTAGGGGTTAGGAGTGATAATGAGTGCTTGATGCAAGAACAAGAAAGGATACTCAAAAGTATTTCCGATAAACAAAATCAAGGAGTGTTACAACCCAGTCCTGACGGAGATACACAGGAAGAAAATGAACGACAAGATAAGGACCAAATCAATGACAGAGTTGAAAGAAGCCATTCATAATGAAGTAACAAGAATAGAAATTATAATGAGGTTGAGTCGGGTAATGTGTCAGAAAAACAAGAAATTAAGAAACAAAAAGTGGAGTTACAAGGTGAATTCTGAAAGATTAAACCATCTATGTTTGATGGAGAAGCGGAGGAGGTGGCTGAAGCTTGGTTGATTAATATGAACAAATACTTTCAAGTTTATGAGTACAACAACAATCTTAATGCCAGGTTGGACATATATCAATTGAGAGAAAAGGCTACCCTGTGGTGGGAGGAAGTCAAGAATGTCTGTAGAATTGAAGACCAGGACGTGACATGGGATGAGTTTCAACAATAATTTAAGGACAAATATCTAACAGAACGTTTCTATGATGAAAAGTCCAGAAAATTCCATGATTTGAGATTGGGTCAAATGATAATGGATGGTAACCTTATTAAGTCACCTTGTTAGGGTTTCATCTTATATTCCCCCCTTTGTAATAAATCTTGGTTTTATATTATTGTGTTACTTTAATAATAATATAAAATTAAAACCTTGTCTTTAAATTTAAGTATAGCTAATTAACCCTTTAGTTTTCTTTATTTAGATTCATTTATTTCCCTTGTTTTTATTTAAAAAAATTCTTTTTTTTAGTAACCCTTCGTTAATTTAGAAAGCTTTTTAAATTTGATTTATGTATTTAACATGAAAATATCATTTGACTTTTGGGTTGGTCGGCCTTTGTCCTGCACTCCTGATAGGTATTTATATTATCTTTCTCCTCTCTCTTTTTTACAGCATTTGTCCTGATGATGGGTCTTGTTCTAGACCCGAAACATTGACACAAAAATGTTCACTATGGAGATTTCAAACCCAGAAACTCAAAACTCTCACCACATAAATTTGAAATCTACAAAAAGATAATGGATGAATACATAACCAAGTTCACTTCCTTATTAAGATATGTTCCTTATTTAAGGGATGAAAAGGCTAAGGTTCAATGGTTCTTGAGTAGTTTTCCGACCCATATGAAAGAACGAATTGAGTTCATGATCCAAGGACCATGGACGAAGAAATTCGAAAAGCAAGAATGTGTTACCAGGAGTCCAAGGAAAAAGGAGAAATAGGAAAAAATTGGCAGCCAAGAAAAGGGCAGAAAAGCAGTTTAAATTACAAAAATGCTAGGAATAATAACTTTAAGAACTATGCAAGGAATTTAGTGAGTAAATAGTTCAGAAGAAACCATCAAATAACCCAGTGGCCTACAGAAGGAAAGCCTATAGAGGCTTCCAACAAACTAGAACTTGGACCGAACCGGAAACCACCTCTACAATGTTGGTGGTGTGGCGAGGCTCACTATTATAAGAATTTCCCACAGTGGGGAAGAAATGATACATTAGCTAATCTACAATAAGCTTCTACATTGGAAGATGTAGCCTGGAATATACATAACTTTTAATGCAGTCGTGGAGGATCGACAGGCAGATTATCAACCAACGATGATAGAGCTGGAAGGTAAGTTAATTTCACAACCTGTTTCTATTTTGGTTGAACTAGATGCCAGTTTAAGTTATGTAAACCCTAGAATAGTAGAAATATGTAAATTACAAAGTCAGAAATTCAAAAATCCCTGGTTGGTACAGCTAGCCACTGGGGCAAGAAGAAAAATTTGTGCCAAAATTCCAAACTGTACACTGGAAATTGGAAACCAACAGTTAAATGTGGATCTGAATGTACTATGTTTTGGATCCTATGATGTACTCTTGGGCATGGATTGGTTGGAGAAACACTGGACATTGGTAGATTGTAAAGAGAATATTATATATTACAGAATGCAAGATGGAACTCGTTAATAAATACAAGGAATCAAGAAACCCTTATAGTTGCATCCTATTACAGTCTCCCAAATGAGAAGTGTATTAGAAAAGGATGTAGATATATGCCATTCATGTGGGTTTTTACTAATTCTAAGGAGAAGACCCCTATGCTGGAAAGCATACCAGTAGTACAAGATTTCATTGACGTGTTTCCAGAAGATGTACCAGGTTTACCTCCAAGAAGGGACATCGACGGCACGTTGAGTTGATGCCAAGAGAATCACCAATTTAAAGGCCATATCGAATGAGTGTACCAGAGCTAACTGAATTGAAAATGAAACTGCAAGAGTTTTTGAACAAAGAGTATATTCGACCGAGTGTGTCCCCTTGGGGAGCACCGGTGTTGCTTGTAAAGACAAAGGATAGAACCATGCGAATGTGCATGGACTATAGACAACTCAATAAATTAACAATCAAGAATAAGTATCTATTTCCAGAGATAGATGACCTGTTTGATAAGGTGAAGGGGGAAACTATGTTCTCGAAAATAGATTTAAGATCTAGATATTACCATATCTAAATTAAAGACGAGTATATGTACAAGACTACTTTTCGTACCCGATATGGGCATTACGAGTTTGTGGTATTACCATTTGGTTTAAATAACGTACTAGAAAAATTTATGAGGTAGATGCATGGCATATTTCACCCCTTTTTGGACATATTTGTCTGATATTAATTGAGGATATATTGATTTATTCAAAAATCATGGAAGAACACAAGGAGCACTTAAGGATAGTATTGGAGATGCTAAGAAGACATCAGTTGTACGCCAAGTTCAACAAATGTGACTTTTTCAAAGAGAAAATACAATATTTATTCCATGTCATTTCCATGGAAATGTTGAGATTCAACAAGATGATGAGCTTAGTGAAAAGATTCGCCTTCATTAAGTGGGCCCGCAGGCTATTTTTGGCTCAAGTCTATTTTTAGACTATGCCTATTTTTAGACATGGTGATCATATTTCAGAAGTTGCAGGATGCTATTTGTGGATGGTTGATCAAGTTGGAAAAATAGATGAAATTCTATTTTTAGAATATTGGGTGAAGTCTATTTATAGATCGCTGATCTAAAAATAGATGCATGTCGATTATTATTAGCTCTTAATAATAATCAGACACTAAACAGTAATGTATTCTCTTGGAGCACTTTGTTTCAATGCACAGATGTGGCACATCAGTGGACTGAGGGAATTACACAATTCCCAAGGGTTTACTGGAGCTAATGCATGGAGGACTTAGTTAGAACTCAAGTGGCAGAGTTATGACACAGTTGGAAGAAGTAGTTATGGAGTTGTATTTAGTTTAACTCAGTTAGACTCAGTTGAGCTAGTTGTATCTAGTCTAACTGATTGATACACTAGTGAGAGGGGAGTGAATTAATTAGTTAATTAATTCACAAATAATAACTCATTAATCAACTGAACAATACAACAGTTAACTACAGTGCATGGCAGTTTCAGTGGAGACCAGTGGAGAGATAGGTGAAAGGGCAAGATAGACTATCTGTTGTGACTATAGTGATGCATTGATTACATCCAACACTCAGTGGAGATGCCAATGAGGATTGCACAATCAAGTATGGAGTAATTAAAATTCATTCAGAGCTATTCTTCAGCAGAGATTGCGCAGTGGAGGCAGGCTAGCAGGTGGCAAAGATCAGTGCATGGATTTGCAAGATTAGGCCTGTATAGTGTATGACGATTGTACTGTACTGAGAGCTTGTGATAAGCTTTGTATGCTTGTATGAGATTGTCATATGATCTCCATGTTACATAATATATAGTTGGGGTTTTCAGCTTCAGGCTTTCCTGGTTAAAAACTGTGTTATGTGCGATTGAATATTTTTGTTTATGCTTCACATGTGTGTGCAATTAATTTTTCCGCAAAAGATTAACAAGTGGAATAGATTCAATATCTTGCATAAAGTTAAATAGTGTGAGATCAAGTGGATCTTGGACATATGCATGCTTAGTGCATATAATTTCTACATGGTATCAAAGCATTGTTGATTGGAGATTGCAATTGTGAAGTGAGTTTGTGCCGGTGGACAATTAGAATTTGCTACAGAAGATTCTTGGTGCAGAAATCGAGTATACATTGAAATGTCTTTCAGTCATTGCGATTGGAGTATGCCTCTTATGGGAGCTCTACTCATATCCCTAGGCTGACAAGTGATGGAGGTGGTGGCCCGAGGATAATGGGCCGAAGCGATCTATCGATAGTGATGTTCCTAAGCTGATCTTTGAGCGATTATTTGATGCATGGCAAAAGAAGACAACAAAGACGAGGAGAATTCTGTTGGAAGGTGTGAAGGACCATATTGTGTCTAGCCTTCACGGGAAATCCACTCCATTCTTAATGTGGAAGGCTTTAACATAATTATTCCAAAGCAGAGGTGACCAGAGGAAGTTGGCGCTTAAAGACAAGCTTAGAAAAATAAAAATGGGGAAGGGCGACAGTATTCCAAAATACCTCACGAAGTTTGTCCACTGCAAGGATGAACTGGGAAGTGTGGGGGTTAATGTTGATGAAGAAGACTTGGTGAGCTTGGCTCTCCTTGGGCTTCCGAAGAGTTGGCATAGCTACGAAGACTCTGTTAATGGACGGGAAAAACTACTGGGATGGGAGCGACTTTGGTCGGATCTTGTGCATGAGGAGATAAGGCAGGGTACCAGGGATGGATCTTCATCGAAGAATGAAGATGAAGAGAATTGCGCTTTGGCTGCCAAGGCAAGGAAAGGGAAGGGAAAGAAACATCCTTCAAAATTTGATGCTAAAGGCAAGAAGTAGGATTTGTCCAAAGTGAAGTGTTTTCACTGTCACGAACATGGACATTTCGCCACTAACTGTCCACAGAAGAAGAAGAAGAAGAAGGCTGCTGGATCTGCAGCTGGAGAGGCCTTAGCCTCGAAATTTGAAATTGATTTCTCCTTGATCGCATGCTTGGTTTCAAGCTGTATGGGATCGGTGTGGTATCTTGATAGTGGTGAATCTTTCCATATGACGGGAGACAAAGAGTTGTTTAGTGACTTGGAGGAGAAGGACCTCCAGATGCATATAGAGATGGGCGATGATGGTCGGTACAGTGTGACTGGAATTGGGACCATTACCTTTGAGAGGGAGTCTGGTAATCCATTCTTGTTGAATAATGTTATGCATGTTCCAGGTCTAAAGAAGAACTTGGTCTCAGTCGCAAACCTGGAAGACAGAGGTTATGATGTTGTTTTCAGTGAGGGAAAAGCCTTCCTTTGACATAAAACAACGGGTCAAACCAAGAATATATGGGTTCAAATTGATAATCTCTACAAGCTGGAGGTAGATGGCTGTGCTGCAATGGTGGGCAAAGCAGAAGAAGTGGTGAGCCGGGATGAGGAACAGTGGCCACGGAGAAGTTGGGCCATATTGTGTCAAGCATTGAAGAATTTTACGATAGATTTCTACTGGACTTCCCAAGGGTACTCTTGCGCAGTTAGATCAGTGCAAGGGATGTACTATGGGTAAGTTTGTGAAAACCACCTTTCATGAGAAGGAGAACTGTGCTTTGGTGATCCTGGAGAGAATTCACATAGACGTGTGTGGACCTTTCTCGGTTGCTTCAACAGCAAAACACAGGTATTATGTTATATTTGTTGATGACTATTCTCGTAGATGTTGGATCTTCTGAAAAGTGAAACATTCTCAAAGTTACGCTGAGTTCGGGGGTGGTGGAGAAGGAGTCGAGGAAGTAAGTGAAGGCTCTACGAAGCGATAATTATGGTGAATACATCTCGGGCGAATTCAAAGACTTCTATAGCAAAGAAGGAATTCGAGAGAACTCATAGCACCTCATAACCCACAACAGAATGGGGTCACGGAGAGGAATAATAGAACGATCGTGGGTCTTTTGCCTCGCTTGAGAGGGAGCTAGACTTGCATGCAGTGAAGGAACTGCTTGTTCCGAAAGATGAGCCTCCGTATGTGGATTAGCCACAAGAGGAGATTCATGGAGTGGAGGAGTCCACTCATGTAGAACCAAACATTAGACAAGGCAAAAAGCGTACCACAGAAGATGAGAGACTGAAGCTTGATGCAGCACAGAATGTAGGAGTTCCTACATCACAGCGCAGACAGAGACAGTCACCTGACCGATTTACTGGATACATGTCTCTTATGAGAAAGTGTATCGTGACAGAGCCATCTTCTTTTGAAGAAGTAGTGCAGGAGCCCACATGGGTAGATGCCATGGTGGAGGAGTATGACTCCATTGTCAGAAACAATGCTTGGGAGATTGTTCCAAGGCCGATGGGAAAATCAGTTGTAGGATCAAGATGAATATACAAGGTAAAGCAAGCTGCTGATGGGAGTGTCGAGAAGTATAGGGCAAGATTTGTTGCCTGGGGCTTCTCACAGATTGAGGGGATTGACTATGAAGAAACCTGTTTAGTCAATTCAGTGTCCTGAATTGATAGCATAAATTATCGATCAGGGCTTGTAAACTAATGAGGTATAGTTGCACTATATGTTCCTAAATATCCTTATTCTTATTTTATTATTTTCAGTATTTTGTTGATGTTTTTGAGTTTTGTTATGTTTAGGTTTTAGTATGCTAATCTATGTTCAAAAGGTGATATCAAATCTATGACAAAAATGAATGAAAAGAGAACCCTAGACTCAAAACAGAGTGTAATTTTAAACTCTGTCCCTAAAATGATGAAAAACAAAGCATTCTAATCCATGGATGTCCTAGTTTGCAAAAAAGCATAAATGTAACTCAAGACATTATATTTTAACCGGATCCTTTTAGTTAGAGGTTTGTTGGAATATTTTGTGGAAGAGATTTGTTGAGCCCTTAGTTAAACTGAGAAGGGGGGGGGGTGAATCAGTTTAACACATTCATGGTATTTTAAAACTTTTCTTTTAAACTTATTTACACCTTTTATACTCTTCACATCATCATTTTGTGATCAACTTAATATACAATGGAACAACAATCATAATAAATGAGCAGCAGGTATTAAGCAGAATAAATACAGAGTATCAACACATAATCATCATGCATATAGACAACAGGTATAAGTGGAAACCCATAAAGGGAGAAAACCACATTTTATTATTGTTGTGATGCAAAGGCAAGCTCCAACTCCCTCTCACCACTGATTTTCTGTAGGCTCCAACCTACAGGAGGCTCCTACCTCAATTTTGCAAGCTACAACTTGCAAGGAAGCTCCAAATCCCATCAATTTTATGCAGGCACCAACCTAGAGGAGGCTCCTACCTCAGCCAGCTACAACTGACTTTTATCAAGCTACAACTTGAAATGGAAGCACCAACTTCCTCTATTTTCTGCAGGCTACAACCTACAGGAGGCTCCTACCTCAGTCAGCTACAAATGACATCTATCAAGCTACAACATGATATGGAAGCACCAACTTCCTCACTCTACAATGAAAACACATGCCAATTTACCTGGATATCAGCTCTGTTCTATTCCTTCATCACTGTTGTCCACCAGCCTTCATATCTGCCTGATATCATCTCTGAATCTTCACAGATTCTCTATCTACTCCTCCTTATTCTTACCCTCTCTGCCTCATTTCTCCATTCTCTAACCTGTCTATGCATATCAATGTGATATCATTTATAGAGTTCACCTCATGACTGTTTGCATTCCACAGGGAATTCGAAGTGAATAGCCGTGACTCTTTTCCTTCTGCCTTCTCATTTCTTTATCCAGCATATTTAGAAAAATATTACAATATGTATACATTTCAATATTACAGTGGGATATTTCTTAGCCTCCAGAGACTTGCCTTTGCATCACAAACAATATAAAATCAATTAAAACATTTACATTTTCAGTTACAATAAGAATTTCAATTCAACCCATTCAGTTCTTGGTTCGCTGTGCGTTTGTCTTTTCTGTTGCTGTCACTGTATTTTTCAGTTTCTGAATACTCTCCTGTTTTCCATGCATGTAGAATGCATTTCCCAAATTATGTTCTAAATCTGGCAGCTTTATCAAAATTCACAATATTTTAAATTGTAGAAGCTCTTCATATGGTTCAAAACCACTCAACGCATATACACTGTTCTTCTATAAAACCCAAATAACTCTCGGCATATAATAATAGACCTTTTAAACATAGTAAATAACCTTTCGGGCCCACTTGCTGAACTCTATCTATTTCCCAATGCGGTGAGCCTCCTCCAATGATTTCCGATTGCGATTACACCCTTTGCGCTGGTTTCGATGCAATTAATCGCAATCGCAAACTTCAATGGCATGTTCCGTTACTCTGCCTTCACGCCGATGCGATTAGCGAAGGTCCCATCATGCAATATTTCAAAATTTCAATGTTATACGTTATCTTTCTCTTTTACCCATTAAGCCGCTTTAACAAAGGAAAATATTATATTTTCGCATTTGAATCTCCGCCGATGCGATGGGTCACTGTGGACCCCACTCCATCTTACTTTATGATCCAATGGTTGCTATCTACCAGAATGCAACGGTTGTGATTGGATCGCATCATCGCAATCGCAACATCCAACAATTTGTTCACTTGCACTTCCGCTGTGTCGATGCGATTAGAAATCTCCGATGTGATGACTCCAATGTAGATCCAACGGTTGTCGTTTATTGGGATCAGACGGTTGCGATTAAATCGCTGAGTCATAATCACAACTTTCAAACTATCACTACTTTGTTCTTCTATTCCGCCGATGCGATTAGAAATCGCCGATGCGATTAGATCTCCACCGTTGATCTTCTATCTCTGATACGATCTCCACCATCGATCTTCAACACTTTCAAAAGCTGCTTCTACTGTTCATTGCACGGTTCCACTTCTATTCATGGTTCCGCCTTTTATCAACACATTGGGTTATGTTCATGTTCCTTTGTATTTTATACGAAACTCCGACCTTGGTTTAAAACATAAACCATTGCATGATCCACCTTTAATATTGGGTCCCATAATTCTTTTAGCGTACCATTCACATCCAACGGTCTATCTGCTCTCGCACTCCAACTTTACCTTGGGCGTAAATCTGGCGGATATAGCGCAATATCACACAATTTAAATGTACGAAGCTTAATGATAAAAAATTACGCGATGTAAGTGGTTTTTGAATACCACTCAGTTACACGTGTCCTCCAAATAGCGATATCGCGTTCGAAAAGTGAAAACAACTTTCCACTTGATGAGTCGCGCGAACCCACTGGTATTGGGTTTTCAAAGCCGCTTTCCTTGCGGGCCCCACTGTCCTTCCTTTGTTTGTTTAACTGGTCCATAGCGTTAATTCCTTTGTAAACGTTTCGGAAACACTTTTCTTAAATGAAAATATTTTGTACCCAACCTTCAGAACATTATAATATACACTTTCCCTGTAGGACCCATGTCCTTATATCATTGCATCGCATCACATCTTCATTACTCTGCCTCTCTGTTTCTTTCGTTGATTGCGATATGCGATTGCATCGCATCGCATCACATCGAAAACAAATCGCATCGCATCTCCATTACACTGCCTCTGCTTCTATTCACTGTCTCTACTTTTTCCGCTGCCTCTGTTTGCTGCTGTTCCTTTGTGCTCCTTTGTCTTGTTGTTGGTTCTTCTCTGTGATAGTTCAGGTGCTACTCCTATGTGATCCTTTGCCATCAATGACAATATTTCCAATAGTCTCCCCCTTTGGCATTGATGGAAACACTCCACGAATACTTCCTTCAGGACTTCCTCTGCTTGTCTTCTTTCGCTTGCTTTTCCTCCCCCTTTGACATCAATGGCAAAGGGTTGCACATATCCTAGTGTGGTTTCCAAACCTTTTCCATTATACTTTGATCTTGAGGACCTGTTCCATGCACTGCTCACTTGCTCTGGCTCTTTTGTGACAATATTTGTAGACTGATCTCCCCCTGGAATGATGTTTTCTTTATGTTCTCCCCCTGGAATGATGCTTTCTTTTCATGTTAGAGAGTAGCATCTGCAGACACTACCCCTAGTTTGTCTCTTAGATATTCGAATGGTTCTTTAGCAAGAGGTTTTATGAATATGTCTACTGTTTGTTCCTTTGTTGGCACATATTCCAACTTCACTACTTTCTGTGCTACTTGTTCTCTGAGGAAATGGTACTTGATTGGGATGTGCTTTGTTTTTGAATGAAGTACAGGATTTTTTGATATACTTATTGCACTTGTATTGTCACATTTGATAGAAATAGGTTCATCAATGCTTACCTTCATGTCTTGGAGAGTTTGTTTCATCCAAATTACTTGTGTGCAACATGCTGCTACTACTATGTATTCTGCTTCTGCTGTAGATAAAGAGATAGAAGTTTGCTTCTTGCTTAGCCATGCCACCAGACTTTTTCCCAAATAGAATGCACCTCCACTTGTGCTTTTCCTTTCATCCACACAGCTTGCCCAATATGCATCAGTATATGCTGTCAAAGTGAAGCTCTTGCCTTTTGGATACCACAACCCATAATGTACAGTTCCTTGTAGATATCTGAATATTCTCTTGATTGCTAGTAAGTGATTTTGTTTTGGTGCTGCTTGATATCTTGCCACAAGTACTACTGCCAACATAATGTCTGGTCTAGAAGCTGTTAGGTATAGCAGACTTCCTATCATGGATCTGTAAATTTTTTGATCTACATCTGCTGATCCATCATTAGCACATAGTTTGCATCCAATGATCATGGGAGTTGACACAAGTTTGTAGTCTTCCATTTGGAACCTTTTCAACATCTCTCTTAAGTATTTTTCTTGTGAGATGAATGTTCCTGTGTTATTTTGTTGAATTTGAAGTCCTAAATAGAAGGTGAGCTCTCCAATCATAGACATCTCAAATTATAATTTCATTTCTTCAGCAAATCCTTTTGCTAACTCATCCTTGTTGCTTCCAAACATGATGTCATCTACATAAACTACTACAATTAGGAGATCATTTTCAGTAGATTTTATGTACAGATTGCTGTCTACTCCTCCTTTCTTAAACCCTTGTTTTTGCAAGTATTTGTCCAACCTTGAATACCATCCACAGGGGGGCTTGTTTCAGAACATATAAGGCTTTCTTTAATCTGCACACATAGTCATGTTTATCTATTAATGAGAATCCTTCCGATTGTTCCATGTAGACTTCTTCCTCTAGATCTCCATTCAGGAAGGTAGACTTCACATCCATTTGATATACCTTGAAATCATGATAACATGCAAAGGCCAAAAACATTCTGATTGCTTCCATTCTGGCTATAGGGGCAAAGGTTTCATCATAATCAAGACCTTCAATTTGTGAATATCCCTTGCATACAAGTCTGGCTTTATTTCTGATTACCTGCCCTTGTTCATTCATCTTATTCTTAAATATCCATTTTGTGCTAATGACATTTTTCCCAGTGGGTCTTGGAACTAATTCTCGGGTATTTTTCTTCCAAAGACTCTAAAGTGCTTGGTTAATGCTGGTTTACCATGCCATAGTTCATAAGGAGTCTTGTCACAATTTGGTCTTAAATGAGCTTTGTTAATAATGTGAATAGTTGTGTGTACTGCTTCTGCCCAGAAGGTTTGGGTAATGTTACTTTCTTGCATCATTGCTCTGGCAATTTGTTGTACTGACCTGTGTTGTCTCTATGTCACTCCATTCTGTTGAGGTGTACCTACAATGGTAAACTGTTGTTTTATCCCATGTTCATTGCATAGGTCTGAAAAATTATAGCTTGTGAATTCTCCTCCTCTGTCTGATTTGATGCACTTTAGCTTGCATCCTGTTTGATTTTCTACTAATGCCTTGAATATCTTGAATTTCTCAAGTGCTTCCGATTTATATTTGAGAAATGCTACCCATGTCATTCTGGAAAAATCATCTATTATCAACATGAAATAGGATTCTCCACTTGGTGCTTTAGTTCTTGAAGGTCCACATAGGTCCATGTGAACAAGATGAAGAGGTCTACTTGTAGACAGTTGCTCTTTGGTCTTGAAAGATGTGTGGGTCTTCTTGCCTAGTTGGCAG
Organism: Pinus albicaulis; assembly: GCA_034641835.2. NCBI lineage: Eukaryota > Viridiplantae > Streptophyta > Pinopsida > Pinales > Pinaceae > Pinus > Pinus albicaulis. The sequence goes on from MU968403.1 coordinate 11,930,804, forward strand.
GATTTACATATGGTATTTGAAGGCTTCTTTATGACTGGCATATCTCTGATTGCATTCTTCTTGCTTAGACTTATGATGTGGTAAAAGTTTAGGTGTCCCAATCTTCTATTCCATAACCATGATTCCTCAAGTTTGCTAAGGTGGCATGCTTCATTCTCTTCATTCACTATGTAGACATTACTTTCTGTTCGAACACCTTTGATCAAGGTCTTTCCTGTGGTGCTTGATCTTACTTCATAGTCTTGTGCTCTAAAAAGAACCTCACAGCCTTTGTCACATATTTGACTGATACTTAGCGGATTGGCTTTCAGCCCATCCAAAAATAGTACATCTTGAGCCTTTCCTCTTCCATTTTCCAGACTGATTGAGCCTTTCGCTTTGATTTTCCCTGCTTTATCATTGCCGAATGTAACATTCCCATATTTCTTTTCATCAAAGGTTACAAACTTGCTTCTATCTCTAGTCATATGTTTTGAGCATCCACTGTCTAAATACCATTGGCTTTTCAGGTCTTGAGCTATTAGAGCCAGGTCACATTTATTCACCTTCTTTTTCCATTGCATGCATCCTTTTGTTACAATACCTTTTCTGAGATGATGGACCACCTTCTCTGAGAGGACATTGGGAAGACATATGTCCGATTTCATGGCATACAAAGCATTTGATCATATTTTTAACAGGATTATGAGTACAAGTGAACTCTCCATAATTCATAACTCTCCTTGAGATTTTGAACATTAGCCTTTGTCCATATGTTCTGCACTCCTTGGCTTTATGGCCGAACTCCTTACAGTAAAAACAATACCCATAAAAACAGTTAGCGTACCTGATGAAGGGTTGTCTTCTCCATTTGATTGCTTGAGGTAGTCTTTTCATTTTTTGCATCCTTTGCTGGTTGGAATCGATTCTCCTTTTATGACAGTGTGCAACAATATGTCCCTATTTGTGGCAGGCATAGCAAGTGACATTTTTCATAGGGGGGAAGAATCTCCTTTGACAACTTCCAAATTTGATATATTCAGGTGTATATGAGCCTTTTCTAGTTGACTGTTTATTTGTTTCATTCTTTTTCATTTGAGGTTCCTTCATGTTTCTGTTTACTTCATTGCAGGCTTCTACTTCTGTAGAAACCTTCTGAGTTGCTTCATTATCCTTGAACGCTTTTACAAAAATGATATTCCTGTTATCTGTTTCTTTGACTTTACTTGTTTCACCTTCATAGCCTATCCCAGTTTTTATCAGAGGAGATCTTTGAGCATCTAGTATTTTATTCAACTTATCAGAGCTTTTCATTTGAGGAGTATTTATTAATAATTCTCTTTGGGATTTTTCTAATTTCTTTCTCAGGCACACTACTTCTTCTTCCAATTTCTCTTGCTTCTGAATTTTATCCTTAATTTTCTTAAGTAGAGTGTATTCTACCTTCTTGGCTTCTTCAAGCTCTACTTTCAACTGAATGAGGTCTTTTGAGTTTTGTTCTTCTCTTACATATTTGAGGAGGATGTCTTTCTGTTTTCTGCACTTTAGTTTAAGTCTGTCTATTTCCTCCAGGGCACTTCTTAGCTCCCCCTCAAGATCAACTTCACCTTCTTCCTCATCTTCTAGAAGGAATCCTTCAAGTTCTTCCTTGGCCATCAATACAAATTCAGAGGTTCCCTCTTCATTGGAGGATTCATCTGTGCTTTCAGATGCACTGCTGTCTTGCTGAGCATACAATGATTTTCTATTGTGTCTATTCCCTTTCTGCCAGTTCTTTGATTTGGTTTTCTCTGTCTCTGGAGTTTGATTCTTTGTCTTCTTATAAGGACACTTAGATGCGTAGTGTCCAACTCTTCCACAATTAAAGCATTTAAATAGAAGTTTACCTTTATACTTTCCTGAGCCTCTTTCCAATCTTCTGACAAATTTGGCCTCTTCTTCATCAGAGCAGGAGCATGTATCTTCTTTTCCTTCTTTGTTATTCTCTGTCTTAAAGGCTGCCTCCCTCACATTTGACTTCCTCTGTGGCAGTCTCATCTCACAGGCTGTTAGGTTTCCAAGTAATTGATTCATGGTCAAAGTTTCGCAATCAGCTGTTTCTTCTATGGCAGAGACCTTGGGGTTAAAGCTAGATGGTAAAGATCTTAGAATATTTTGAACAATTACACTTTATTTTATGGTTTCTCCTAGAGCTTTCATGTTATTCACAATTTCTGCAACCCTTAAAAAGAAGCTGGAAATGTCTTCATCATCATTCATTTTTATATTTTCGAACTGAACTCTATAGACTTGAATTTCGGCTATCTTCACCTTTTTGTATTCCTCATGGATGTTTTCTAGAGTATCCCATATTTCTTTGGCTGTCTCTTTGTGCATTACTTTGATAAATTCTGCCTCACACAATCCATTTAAGATTGCATTCATGGCTTTTGCATTAGCTACAAAATCTTGTTTGGCTTCTTTTTCTGAGTCAGTCGCCTTTGGGGCATATCCCAATTCCACAACAACCCAAACTTCTATTCCTAGAGACATTATATACGTCCTCATTCTTATTTTCCAGAGGGCATAATTTGCACTGGTGAACAAAGGGGCTTTATTTGTTGAGCATCCTTCTAGACTAGCCATCTCGGGGACCAAGGATCTCCTTCCAGTTGTTAAACTGAAACAGAAGGAACCAGCTCTGATACCAATTGTTGAACCCTTAGTTAAACTGAGAGGGGGGGTGAATCAGTTTAACACATTCATGGTCTTTTAAAACTTTTCTTTTAAACTTATTTACACCTTTTATACTCTTCACATCATCATTTTGTGATCAACTTGATATACAATGGAACAACAATCATAATAAATGAGCAGCAGGTATTAAGTAGAATAAATACAGTGTATCAACACATGATCATCATGCATATAGACAACAGGTATAAGTGGAAACCCATAAAGGGAGAAAATCACATCTTATTATTGTTGTGATGCAAAGGCAAGCTTCAACTCCCTCTCACCACCGATTTTCTGTAGGCTCCAACCTACAGGAGGCTCCTACCTCAATTCTGCAAGCTACAACTTGCAAGGAAGCTCCAACTCCCATCAAATTTCTGCAGGCACCAACCTAGAGGAGGCTCCTACCTCAGCCAGCTACAACTGAATTTTATCAAGCTACAACTTGAAATGGAAGCACCAACTTCCTCTATTTTCTGCAGGCTACAACCTACAGGAGGCTCCTACCTCAGTCAGCTACAACTAACATCTATCAAGCTACAACTTGATATGGAAGCACCAACTTCCTCACTCTACAATGAAAACAAATGCTGATTTACCTGGATATTAGCTCTGTTCTGTTCCTTCATCACTGCTGTCCACCAACCTTCATATTTGCCTTATATCATCTCTGAATCTTCACAGCTTCTCTATCTGCTCCTCTCTCTTCTTACCCTCTCTGCCTCATTTCTCCATTCTCTAACCTGTCATATGAATGTGATATCATTTATAGAGTTCACCTCATGACTGTTTGCATTCCACAGGGAATTCGAAGTGAATAGCCACGACTCTTTGCCTTCTGCCTTCTCATTTCTTTATCTAGCATATTTAGAAAAATATTACAATATGTATACATTTCAATATTATAGTGGGATATTTCTTTGCCTCCGGAGACTTGCCTTTGCATCACAAACAATATAAAATCAATTAAAACATTTACAGTTTCAGTTACAATAATAATTTAAATTCAACCCATTCAGTTCTTGACTTGCTGTGCGTTTGTATTTTCTGCTGCTGTCACTTTCTTTTTCAGTTTTTGAATACTCTCCTGTTTTCCATGCATGTAGAATGCATTTCCCAAATTATGTTCCAAATCTGGCAGCTTTATCAAAATTCACAATATTTTAAATTGCATAAGCTCTTCATATGGTTCAAAACCACTCAACGCATATACACTGTTCTTCTATAAAACCCAAATAACTCTCGGCATATAATAATAGACCTTTTTAACATAGTAAAATAACCTTTTGGGCCCACTTTCCGAACTCTATCTATTTCCTGATGCGATGAGCCTCCTCTGATGATTTCTGATTGCGATTACACCCTTTGTGATGGTTCCGATACAATTAATCGTAATCGCAAACTTCAATGGCATGTTTCGTTACTCTACCTTCACGCTGATGTGATTAGCGAAGGTCCCATCATGCAATATTTCAGCATTTCAATGTTATACGTTATATTTCTCTTTTACCCATCGAGCCGCTTTAACAAAGGAAAATCTTATATTTTCGTATTTGAATCTCCGTCGATGCGATGGGTCACTGTGGACCCCACTCCGTCTTAATTTATGATCCAATGATTGTGATTGGATCACATCATCGCAATCGCAACATCCAACAACTTGTTCACTTGCACTTCTGCTACGCCGATGCGATTATAAATCTCCGATGTGATGACTCCGATGTAGATCCAACGGTTGTCGTTTATTGGGATCGGATGGTTGCGATTAAATCACTCAGTTGCAATCACAACTTTCAAACTGTTGCTACTTTGTTCTTCTATTCCGCCGATGCGATTAGATCTCCACCGTTGATCTTCTATCTCCGATACGATCTCCGCCGTCAATCTTCAACACTTCCAAAATCCGCTTCTACTGTTCATTGCACGGTTCCACTTTTATTCATGGTTTCGCCTTTTATCAACACATTGGGTTATGTTCATGTTCCTTTGTATTTTATACGAAACTCCGACCTTGGTTTAAAACATAAACCATTGCATGATCCACCTTTAATATTGGGTCCCACTATTCTTTTAATGTACCATTCACATCCAATGGTCTATCTGCTCTCGCGCTCCAACTATACCTTGGGCGTACATCCGACGGATATAGCACAACATCGCGCAATTTAAATGTACGAAACTTAATGTTCAAAAATTACACGATGTAAGTGGTTTTTGAATACCACTCATTTACACGTGTCCTCCAAATAACGATATCGCATTCGAAAAGTGAAAACAGCTTACCACTTGACGAGTCGCGTGAACCCACTGGTAATGGGTTTTCAAAGCCGCTTTCCTTGTGGGCCCCATTGTCCTTCCTTTGTTTGTTTAACTGGTCCATAAGGTTAATTCCTTTGTAAACGTTTCTGCAATACTTTTCCTAAATGAAACTCTTTTGTACCCAACCTTCGGAACATTATAATATACACTTTCCCTGTAGGACCCATGTCCTTATATCATCGCATCGCATTGCATCTTCATTACTATGCCTCTCTGTTTCTTTCGCCGATTGCGATATGCGATTGCATCACATCCCAAACCAATTGCATCGCATCTCCATTACACTGACTCTGCTCCTATTCACTATCTCTGCTTTGTCTGCTGCCTCTGTTTGCTGCTGTTCCTTTGTGCTCTTTTGTCTTATTGCTGGTTCTTCTCTGTGATAGTTCAGGTGCTGCTCCTATGTGCTCCTTTGCCATCAATGACAATATTTCCAACAAGATTGAACTCCAATGTGATGAGGATCTTCCTAAAAACAGACAGCAACTGAGAATATTGTAGTGCAATCCTATTCATATATTAGAGATATTTTGGAACAACTTGAGAAGAAAATTGCTACAATATGCTAAGGATCTCTTATGAATATTTGAACTACTTATGACATTATAGCTAGATCTCGTTCATCAACTAGAGATTTATTGGAAAATTTTATTGAAGGAGACTAGTTATAACGAGATAAGGATCTTCTAAACAACAACAAGTAACCCACAGTATTACAATTAGGTCTTTTCTGTGATTTAGAGATTTATTGGAATAGTTTTGAGAAAACACTGTTTGTAACAATATGAGGATCTTCTTATCTAATTGTAGAAAAATAAATACAACCTAATTAACTCAACATCATACAACCAAATCTCATTCAGACAATAGTGATATGTTGGAAAAGCTTTTAAGAAAAAGAATGGCTGTAGGATAATGAGAATCTTTTAATCTAAATGACAAAAAATAAAGTGTTGGTAACTCAAGATGTCACAATTAAATCCATTCAATGAATAGAGATATGTTGGAAAAGATTTTAAGAAAGGAATAACTATAACATCATGAGGATTTGTTAGTTAAACAAACAAAGCAAGACATGATACTAAAAGATATAAACTCAGAAAACTGTCTAAGTGAGAAATATAACAACACAAAATTAAAAGCTACTTATCTAGAAAGCATGTAGAAGCCTCCTTAGATAGTAGGGGCCCTTTGCTATCAATTTGGCATGAAAATATTTAACTCCTCAAGTTTGTCTTCAATACAGCATCAAAGTTATTCTTCTTCTTATTATAAAAAATGCTTCGAAACAGAGTATCATAGTATTGGCAAATAAAAGTTAACTTGTTTTCTCGGTCTCACCGAGCTAAATTTATAGGCAATTACATAACTGTTATTGAATGAAAGTAGGCAAAGGTGTATTCTAAAGTCAAAATCAAACTAAAAATCCTTTCTAGGACTCGTTATTTGCTGAAAGCAAATCAAGAGTCCTTATCCTTATAGAAATCTGCTTCTCAGACTTTTGGTTTGACTACGTGCACAAGCATCTCCAGTTTTTGATTCAACCTTTGTGGATGACAAGGAACAATGTAGGAAAGATTTAGAATATAACCATATACTCCTTTTCTTCAGATGACACCTATAATATGTTCAAACACCAAAATGGCTACAGAATGTGTAACTGGCTACATAATGACTGCATTCTGTAGCTAAAACTGCCCATAAATCATTAAGACAACAAAACCACAAAAGTACAACAAGTTAGTCATTGCATGTATTCCTTAAGTGATTTTAATCATTCTTATTGATCTTTTAGGTATATAAAGGACAAAAGGAATGATAAGATGAAGTGGAATTTGGCAAAGGAGAAGACACTTTTAGGGCTCAACATACCCCCACTGCAAAACTTTTGCATGTCCTCATGCAATTTCATTCCATTTATATTGATACCTCTGCAAGAACATCTAACCTTCTTTTTCTGCTTCTTCTGGTAGTTAATGCCATCCTGGGTTTCCTTATGAGTGTCTTGAACTTCAGGTTAATGAGTGCCCTTTTCAATTTATTATTCATTTTCTTCAACTTCTTGTTTGCTTTATATAATCCTTCCATTTTCTGAGAGAGAGTGCTGTTAATGCTATCTTTCAATTTAACCTGCTCCCTTAGAATTTAATTTTCATTCTTAATATGGTTATTCAGTATCTCCAATTCATAATTGTCTCTTTTTAATTTTTCAATTGGAGGTTCTTGTGGACTGGGGGATCTTTCTTTGTTCTATGAGGCTTTTCTCTCTAATGATTCCACATGGTCATAAAACTGCTGTTGAGCTGGATCTACATCTGGGGTTCTTCTACCAGAGTTTTCTTCATATTGGTATACAGGAGATCTTTCAACTGGGGTTTGAATTGGAATTTCTTCTTCTTCAATGTTTATGATTTCAATTCCCTTAATGCATGTCTTTTTCACCATGCCCTTAAGCCTAGAACTTCTTCTCAATTTAGGTGGATTTTCATCTTTTACATCCCATTCCTCAACATATTCATTTGTTAACTCCTCCTTCCTTTTATTTTTGAGTTGTTTCTTGATTTTTACCAACTTCTCAGAGATTATTTCATCACTGTCTTCCTGTGTTGATACACTAGGCTTGAATTCAACAGTTTTAACATCTTTTCCTCTCCTACTTCTTCTCACAGGTTTTTCTTTAGACAATATTTCTCTAGGTTCTTCAAAATGGTTCCTTAGGAGGAATTCATCCCAATTATCTCCTATATTTTTCAAATGAAACTCAATTAAAATTTTAATTAAGCCATGATGATGTAAGGTAGTCTCTAAGAACTGAAGCCTTTTCTGGACATTTGAAGACATCCTTTTCAAACTATTAAGTAGGAAAAATGGCAGATTTATTTCTTCATCTAGAAAATTCATCATGAGCCTAATGTGATAAACATACAAAATGCCAAATCTGCCTTCAAAGGTTATGAAATTTTGTAAAATTAATAACATATTCCTCCATTTATTCTTCAAAGCTGAACTAGGAATACCTTTCTTAAATACTGCAGTGTCCATACCTGGTTTTTTTAACATTTGTCTCCAAGCCTCATTATGAAATTCTTTGTTTTTAAACCAACACTCTCCCTGTCTTGGCAACTCTGTTGCTTCTGCTATGAATGCCTCTGTGATGGTGAAGTTGATATCTCCAATCTCCACTTCTGCTCCATTGAACGATCTGGAAAATGACTTTGTGATTTCTTTATGAAATCCATTAAACTTCTCTATAAAGCTTAGCCATCCAGCCTGTTGCAATAACCCTTTGATCTGAGGGTATCCTTCCAAATACTTAGTTCCAATTGGCTCTGACCTTACAATAAGCCCCATTCCTTCTTGATGAAAATTGCTTCCTTTCTCTGGCTTCGATTCACTGCTCTGTTCCTGTTCTTAAAGCAAAAGCAACTATGAAGGGTTGTCTTGCCGTAAAGTGACTTCTCTGCAGATGAGGGTTTGGCTACAGAAAGAAATAGCAGTGAGTGGATGTGAACGGAACAATGTAGTGGTAAATCATAAGGATAAATGAGTATAAGAGTTTGTCATGGAATGAATGACCGCGAAGAAATCTTATGAAGATTTCAAAAATAATCAATGAATGCCGTGGTCTGATGACGTGACCTAATAGGTCACTTCTAGGTTCTGACCGTTAACTTCTAATTAATGATGATTTGTTATGGAGCGGGCTGAAAGGGATTTGGTCGAGGAATGTTTATGATAGGGGTTTAATCAATTTGAATCATAAAATAACTTAGGAAAACATATGACCTAACCACATTATACCTATAATGAATTTCTATCAAAAATAATTTCATACAATTTTACCTTAGCCCTTTTTGAATTTTTGCTGCTTTGATGTGATTTGTCTTTCATCTGAAAAATATTGATCTCTTAGGCTCCATAATCCTCTTTGACTCATCCTCTATTTGCTGGAGTAGGTTTTGCAGAATCAATTGGCTACAGAACAGGTAGCTACATAATGTACCTGTAAAAACTCTGAAATATGGAATGGAATGAAGTGAAAATGTGGATGGAATGAAGTATGGAATGGAATGAGATGGATCATGAATATGAAGTGGAATGAAATATGGATAAAGTGAGATATGGATGGAATGAATGAAATGGATCATGAATGTGTAAAGTGAATCTGCAACTTATGGTTTTATGATACTTAATTGCAGAAAAGAACAATTTTTGAAAATCTAGAGTGTCAGAAGAACTCTGATTTTCACCTTAGATTTTCTGTATAAACATGCCAATCGATGATTGGTTTTCATGTTTATACCTTATATATATATATATATATATATTATATTATTATTTTTATATAATTTATTATTATTATTATTATTTATTATTTATTATTTATTATTATTATTTTTATATGATTGAAGAAGAATACAATTAAGTTAGTGAAGAAGAAGGATTATTCTTCACTAACTTCATATCAATGTTATCTTGAAATTTCTTGACAAATTCCTCTCTTGAAAGTGGCTTATGATACAATTTCAGTCTGTGTCCATTTACAAGAAAGGCTACCTTTCCTTCATCTATTGTCCTGATTTTTATTGCTCCATTTTCAAAGATTTTCACAATCTCATATGGCCCAAGCCAATGAGTCTGAAATTTACCTGAAAAATCCTTAAACTTTGAATCAAAAAAGAGGGCCCAGTCACCTTCTTTAAATTTCTTTTCCTTGATGTACTTATCATGCCATCTAGTCCTTTGTTGTTGGACTATGCTTGTTCTCTGGACTGCATCTTGTCTGATCTCATCCAATTCATTGTTCTGCTTCAGTCTGTGCTTCTGTTAGATCAAGTCCTAACTAGACTGCCATTTTGAAAGTTTGGATCTGAAACTCTATGGGAAACAAGACTTGTTTTTCATAAACAAGTTCATAAGGAGTATGACCTGTTGTATTTCTCCATGTAGTTCTGTAGGCCCACAAGGCTTCAAGAAGCATTTCTGCCCAATCTCTCCTATGTAAATGAAAAATATTTGTTAGGATCCCTTCAATGAATTTATTGGTAGATTCCACTTGACCATTTGCTTGTGGATGGTAGGGAGTAGATTTTCTGTGTCTGATTTTGTACTTTTCTACCATTTTCTCCACTAGCTTTGATGTGAATTGAGTTCCTTGATCTGTAAAAATTTCTCTTGGGACACCAAAACGAGTAAAAATATCCTCAAAAGGAAAATTGACTACAGATGCTTCAGTAATGGAAAGTAATGGTTTGGCCTCTACCCATTTGGTAACATAATCAGTGCAAACTAATATATATTTCTTTTGTCTTGATGGAGGATTAATAGGTATTTCAAAATCCAAAGCCCATTTCTCAAAGGGTTCAATGTGTACCTGAGGTTGCAGTGGAATTTCACCTGAAGGAGAAGGTTTCCCTACCCTTTGGCAACTGTCACACCTTTTAACATACTCTTTAGCATCCTTAAAGAGGGATGGCCAATAATATCCTAAATGAAGGATCTTATAAACTGTCCTCTTATCAGCAAAGTGTCCACCACATGGTTCATCATGACATGCCTTGAGGATCTCAGTCATCTCATCTTCTCAAACACATCTTCTAATGATGAAATCTGGACCTGTTTTGTATAACTCATTAGCAATCCATGAATATTTTTCATTGTCATAAATGATCTTTCTTTTATCTCTTGTATTCATAATTGAAGGAAATTTTCCTAAAACTAGATATTTTGCAATATTAGCAAACCAAGGAGTTTGAGTGGTAACTGCAAAGAGATATTCATCAGGGAAGTTATCTTCAACTGGAGTATTGTCTTTAATGTTTTGGAGTCTAGATAGGGAATCAACTACTGTATTTTGTTTCCCAGGCCTATCTAGAATGGTGATGTTAAAATCTTGTAAAAGCAATAACCATCTTGTGACTCTGCCATTAGTAATTGATTTGTTCATTAAGTACCTAATTGCAGAGTGATCTGTGTCAACAAAAGTTTCATAGCCTCTTATATAGTGTCTAAATTTATTATGATGGCATGAACAACAGCTAAGAACTCTTTTTCAGTTACAATATAATTTAACTTTGAAGGAGTCAAATTTTTACTTGTATAGTAGATGGCATAAGGAATCAGGTATTTTTGTCCCAATATAACTCCTAAAGCTGTATCTGAGGCATCTGTTGAAATATGAAAAGGTAATTTCCAGTTAGGTCCCCTTAAAATAGGTGCTTCAGAGATTTTTGTTTTCAGGGTTTCAAAGGCTAACTGGCAGCCAGGATTCCAATTGAATTCACAGTCCTTGGTAAGTAATTTGAAAAGTGGAGATGCTATCTTGGTGAAGTTTTCTACGAATCTCCTATAATACTCTGTAAATCCTAGAAAAATCCTAACATATTTTTGACAACTTGGAACTAGTAGTTTGGAGATGACTTCAACTTTTGACTTATCAACTTTGATCCCCTCTCCTGAAATGTGATGTCCTAGAACAATCCCTTCAGTAAACATCATAAAACACTTTTCACGACTTAATGAAAGATTTTCTTCTTTACATCTCTTTAGAACTTTTTCCAAGTTTGCTAAGGCTTCTTCAAATGTGTTTCCACAGACTGTGAAGTCATCCATGTATACCTCTACACAGTCATGTATTAGATCTGAAAAGATTCCTAATACTGCGCTTTGGAATGTTACAGGTGCATTGCATAATCCAAATGGAAATACTCGGTAGGCATAGGTACCCTAAGGAAAATTAAATGTGGTCTTGTATTGATACTCAAGTGCTACTTGAATTTGATTATAGCCACTGAACCCATCCAAAAATGAAAAGTATTTCTTGCCTGCTAATGTGTCTAACACCTGATCTATGAAGGGTAAGGGAAAATGGTCTTTAAGAGTAGCTTTGTTTAGTTCTTGGTAGTCAATACATACCCTCCATTTTCCATTCTTCTTAGGTACAATCACCAAAGGAGAGACCCACTGACTATTTGAAATGGGATAAATAAAATTGACATTTAACAATTTCTGTAATTCTTCTTTAACAATCTCCCTAAGGTTTGGATTCATCCTTCTCTGAGATTGTCTGATTGGTTTACAATTTTCCTCTATATAGATATGATGAGTGCAAGTATTAGTATTGATCCCTTTCATGTCAATGTACTCCCAAGCATATGCAGCAGAATGTCTATGTAATGTTTTGACTAGCTTTTATTGTTGAAACTTCTCTAGGTTTTTGTTTATGTTAAGGTCTTTCCTAGGAATATTTCAATTGCAGAGCTGCCAAATTCTTCCATGGAATAAAGATACATCTGTCTTGATGATAAGAAATCAATGTTAGATTCTTCTTGAAATTGTTCATATTTAAATTCTGAAGAAGATTCATAATTTTCCAAAGTATTCAGAATCTGACTATCCTCACTAATTTCTGAAATAGTGAAGAGAGGTTGTATATCTTCTTCATCATCAATCCACTGAGTATCATCTAATTC
>JAXQQM020074499.1:0-124589 GCA_034641835.2 Pinus albicaulis
TGTCGGACAGTCGCAAGACTGTTGTGCGACGGGATATAAAATTTCAGGAGGAGAAAGCCATGCAGTGTTCGCTTGAGAGGGAGCTACACTTGCATGCAGATGAGGAGCTGCTAGTTCCTAAGGAGGAGCTTCTGGATGTGGATCAGCCACAAGAGGAGGTTCAGAAGGTGGAAGAAACCACCCAGGCAGCGCCAACCATCAGAGGGCGCATGCGCACTACAGAAGCTGAGCGACTGGCTCGGGATGCAGAGAAGGTTGTAGGACCACCTACGGCACAGCGCAGACAGAGACAGTCACCGGATCGGTACACTGGATACATGGCTCTTATGAGTCAATGTGTTGTGACAGAGCCATCCTCTTTTGAGGAAGCTGTGGAGGAACCCGCATGGGTTGATGCCATGATCGAAGAATATGATTCGATCATCGGGAACAGTGCATGGGAGATTGTCCCAAGACCGGTTGGGAAATCAGTTGTAGGTTCGCGATGGATCTACAAGGTGAAGCAGGCGGCTGACGGGAGTGTGGAGAAGTACAAGGCGAGATTTGTCGCCCGTGGCTTCTCACAGATCGAGGGGATCGACTATGAGGATACTTTTGCACCTGTCGCAAGGTACTCTTCCATACGGACGATCCTTGCTCTCTTAGCGCAGATGGGGTGGCACATTCATGAGATGGATGTGAAGACTGCGTTCCTCAATGGAGTTATTGAGGAAGAGGTGTACATAGAGCAGCCTGAAGGTTTTGAGATCTTCAGCAGTGAGTCGCATGTGTGCCGACTCAAGAGAGCACTGTACGGGCTGAAGCAAGCACCTCGTGCTTGGTACACTCGGATGGACAGCTACTTCACCGGGCTTGGATTCTCCAAGAGTGAGGCGGATCCTAACCTGTACCAGATTGTGGTGGAGGGGAAGCTGTTGATCATCGTACTGTATGTAGATGATCTGATTTTGACTAGCGATGAGTAGTTGATACTTTCATGCAAGGAGGATCTTGCACGAGAGTTTGAGATGAAGGACTTGGGCATCCTTCATTATTTCCTGGGATTGGAGATTTGGCAGCGCAGCGGAGGACTATTTGTTTCTTAGGGCAAGTATGCTCGGGAGATTCTGGAGAGGTTCAACATGCAAGGCTGCAAGCCTGTTGACACTCCTCTTCCTGGTGGTTGGAGGAAGGAGGATGCTACTTCAGCGGAGGTAGTGGATGCCACTGTCTATCGACGGTTGGTGGGGTCGCTTATGTATCTGGTCAATACACGACCCGATATATGCTATGCAGTTAACCAGCTTTCGCAAGCTATGGTTAAGCCTACCAAGCTCTTTTGGAAGGCAGGCAAGCATGTATTGCGCTATATTAGAGGCACATTGGGATATGGTCTATGGTATAGACAGGAGGATGGAGCGAAGCTTTCTGGCTTCACTGATGCAGATTGGGCAGGGAGCCTAACGGACCGGAAGAGCACATCTGGAGGAGTTTTCAGCATTGGGTCGACAGCAGTTTCCTGGTACAGTAGGAAGCAGAGATCCGTGGCACTCAGTTCAGCAGAGGCCAAGTACATGGCAGCTAGCTTGGCTGCATGCGAGGCTATTTGGATGAGGAAGATCATCGTTGGATTGTTCGGGTTGCATTTGGAGCCTACAGTGACTTATTGTGATAACCAGAGCTGCATCAAGCTCTCAGCTAATCTAGTATTTCATGATAGGTCCAAACACATCGACATCAGGTACCATCATATTAGAGATTGTGTTCAGCGGAGAATCATGATGCTTTCATATGTTCCCACGGAGGATCAGGATGCCGACATCCTGACGAAGGCGCTCACCAGGAGCAAGTTCGAATTCCACAGAGGCAGGATAGGGGTTGCAGATAATCCATATCTTGCGGAGAGGGAGTGTTGAAAATGCAGCAAGATGATGGAGCTTAGTGAAATGAAGTCGCCTTCACTAAGTGGGCCCGCAGGCAAATTCTGGCGCAAAATCTATTTTTAGACTATATCTATTTTTAGACATATGGAGCATGGTCCGGGGATTGCAGTATGAGATTCTTGGAGGATTGTTCATGTTGGTAAAAATAGATGGGACTCTATTTTTTGGACCTATAGGTCGAAGTCTATTTTTAGACTGCCTCTCCTTAAAATAGGGAAGTCAAATATTATTTACCCTTAATAATATTTGGACTATAAACTTTAGTTTACTCTCTTGGAGCACTTCAGTTCGAGCCTTGGAAGTGGCTCATGCATATGACAGAGGAATTACGCTATTCCCAAGGGTTTGATGGCATCATGCATGGTTGACTTCAGTTAGGACTTCAGTGGCAGAAGTTTGGTGGAGTTAATGAGGCAGCTAGTGGAGTTGTGTTCGGTTTAATTTAGTTGAACTGGTTGAGATTAGTTTAACTAGCTAATCAACTAGTTATGAGTGGAGTGAATTAAATATTATTTAATTCATTAATTAGTAACTCATTATTCAACTCAAGAACACATCAATTCACTACAGTGCATGATCAGTTCAGTGGAGACCAGTGAAAGAGGTAGATGAAAGGGTGGAGTTAGCTATTAGTGGCGACATCAGTTGTGCATGAGATTTGCACCACACTTGGAGGAATTGCCCATGATGATTGCACTGTCAAGCCAAGGAGATTCGAACCTTGGATCTCTATATAGACAGGCCTGGATTGCGCAATAGAGGCAAGGCAATTAGTGGTGAGTTTTGAACCAGTAACCTGTTCAAAACTGAGCTAGTTTGTGAGTAACTTCATGAGAAAGTACTGAGTACTTGTGAGGAGTATTGTACTAAGTTTGTTACTTGATTTCTCCATTATAATATACACAACAGCTACGGGGTTTTCAGCTATAAGCTTTCCCCATACATACTGTGTTAATGTGTATGATGATTTGATGTGTTATCGCTTGATTTTATTTCTGCATGTGTGATGATCTAAGTGGAAGAGATTATGTGTTGCATATAAATTCGAATTGTATGTGATCAGGATAGTCTTGGTGGATAATTAATCATTATTCAGCAAATTTCTACATACAAAGAGCTAGAAAAAGGAGGAACAAGTATGCAAATCATTTGGTAGATAAGGTATTCTAAGGGAAGACAAATCCCACCCATTAATGATGAAAAAATTGTAAAGATCTAGGAAGAATTGGACTACGAATACCAATTCCTTGACAATGAATATTTCGTGAGGATAATGTTAAATGTACTAGATAGAATTTTTTTTCTCTTGACTCATTATTTTTATAAATCAAATGGTTTCTTAGCACATCACTTAGAATCTGTCGAGTGCATTGACCATTAATATGGAATAGTTCAAGCTTCAGCCTATGAGAATCAGAGACATCAATTGACTTGTCCACCAACTGCATCAATGCCTTATCAATCAAGACATAAAAAATTGAGATATTTCTTGGTCCATGAATGAAAACATTCTGCGGAGCTAGGAAGAGAAATTTTGTAAGGGCAATGCACTAGATAGAAAATTAACACTCTAACCCATTCCGTCTGTTAATTAAATGGCTGCTTATGACATCAGTTGGAATCTGTTATGAGCATTGACTATAAATATATAATTTCTAAAGCTTGAGCTTGTGAGAATTATAAACACATCAATACAATTTTACACCAGTTGCATCCATGTGTTATCGATCAAGACATCAAAGATTGACATCCTATTTGGTCCATGAATGAAATGAATATTTAATTGTTACATATTTTGTAAGATATAAAGGGCAGATGTTGATACAAATAAATGAAATTAATGTTTTCTAAACCTAGTATGTATGCATTTTTCTTAGGTGGGTATTTATGTTGCCTTTATCGCAATTGCTGATTCACTTAACCTCTTTGTAGACAACAAGATATGAAATTTTGTAATTATCTCCCTAGAGATAAGAACCTTCAACAAAACTGAGTAGCTCCACCAACCATCCCTAAATTAGATGATCCTGTGGTTATTGTTCCATCAACAATAAATGGGATAGAGGTATTGTTCTTTTATCCTTTCTAATCATCTTCTAATCATCTTCTAAAGGGAATTTTGACGAATGAACTTCACTTTATGATATTCAATGGTTTTCAATATGAATTTTCCAAAACAGATGTTGATTCAAATTATTTGTAGGATCTAATTATCAGCATAGCCCCTAAAAATCCAAATTGGGACCTTTGTATAGGATGCCTGTTTGATATAATAAAAACCCAAGAGATTGAAAAATTGAAGCTTGGGAAAAAAAAAAATGGGGCCTGCCCATGGTGAACAAGGATTGTCTCCCAGTCAAAGACTCAAGGCCATTGCCTGCAAAATATTTCCAGTGAATATGAATACATGAAATCTCTGATGGAGAGTGTATATCCCCAAGCATGAATAGAAGCCATCAAATGCTGGTTTTTCCAAGTTGGGTTTCTTGGGTGAATTCTGTTGTTTATGGTGCATTTAATTTCTATGAGATCACGTACAGTAGCAATCACATGAATTCTTCCTTAAATGTTTCCATTATTTCCCTAAGCGTTGGGATTGTTTCCATATTTAATTGAATCGATGATTTTGAAGCTACAGTGCTTATTTCAATTTCTCTATTCACTGTTTAGTCAATTGGTATTTAAAATAATGATTTTTTTGGGTTGGTGAATTAATATAGTGCTCATATAATGTTCAATGTGTTCATTGCTTGTACATTGAGAACCCCACAGTTTTTGCAATTGCCTAATTCATTGATTTGTTGAAGTTTTGTTGTATGGCTCCTTGAACATGCTAATGGTTGAATTACAACACTCTTATTAATGCATTGGAATCGATGAATGGTAGTTATAGCTATGGCATCATTGATTGCCTAAGCCATTGGTATTGAGCCTTTCTGTAGCCATGAACTACCCTATGTGTATTTACCAATTACATACAATGAAACTCATTTGAATAAACCAAATTCATATATTTAGCTAATGAATCATGGATGTGTGATGAGTACCTTGAGGAGATCTTTTTCACGGGAACTAGTAGATGTGTATGGATTTAGCAAAATTGCATCCAGATGTATACTACAGAAGTGAGTTGTCTTTGAAAGGGGCTATACCCATACATTAGGATCTGTGATTCCATCTAACATTTTTTGAAGAAATCCATGTAGAAAGAGGGGGCCCAAGTCTACAAGAGGAACAAAGGATGTACATAGAGCTTACAAAAGGGAGACACAAATGAAGTCCAAAGAAAAAAGTGATCAGATAAATGCTTTCTTCTGTCAGTGGTACTATTTTTGGTTGTGAAAGTAGCAAGATAAACCCCAAGGACGCAGAAAAGGAGATGATTTTAACAGAAAGTGATATATTTAGTGCCATGTTTGGCTTACCTACTGATAAAACTATGAAAAACAATTATGCAGAAGTGAAGTCCAAAATTGATACTAAATTAATAGACAAGCAACACTAGTATCTTGTGGATCTTCACAAAACTATTCAAAATAGTGACATGATGGACTCTTCTATTGACCTAACATCAAATCATCAACATTATATACAAAATATTAAAAATGTTGGTATTCTTGAGCCAACTACACAGGCTGGAATTTTTGAGATGTACCCAAAGGTCCCTAGAAATTGCTGGAGAACTGAACCTAGTACATCAAAGGATGAATTCTTCTATGCTTTTTGTCAAGCTTCTGGCAACTCAGAGGTGATGTTATATTGAATTTTGTTGCCAGTGTGGATAGATTTCAAATTGTGTGTTTTTACAAGTTGCTAAGTAATAATGCATGCTCCAGACTACAGGGCAGATGACGCATTCCAACAATAGGAGTTCTTTAATAAAGAAAAAAGAAATGCCATCAAATGTTATACATGTGCATAAGCCCTGTGCTGAATGGTATGCAATTAGAAAATAAAGTTCCATTTGTTTTTGCAATTCTTTCTTTGTGAGTGTTCATTCATTCTTACTATTAAATTTTAATATAGGAAATAAATTCCAGCATACCCTTTAGAATGATTATTGTTTACATGATCTATGTTTTTTATGTTTAATGCTTGATTTCAAATTCAACATGGATTTATATTCTATTAGAATTATCCTTGTCGTTAAATTTTAATATAGAGAAGCCATTCCAAAATACCCTTTATAATTATTATTGTTTACATAGTCTATGTTTCTTATGTTTAATGCCTTCTTTCAAATTTAGCATGGTTTTATATTCTATTAAAAATTGGATGAATTCAGGGCACCAGATGTCTATTTCAAAGATGATTGTGTAATGACTCTAGAAGCATAGATAGAAAGAGGTACAAAAAAAAAATGCACTCTCTGTGGACTCAAGGGTGCTGCTCTAGGTTGCTGTTTAACAAAGTGTTGTAGGAGATTTCATGTCCCATGTGCCCTTTCTACTCCAGAATGCCGATGGGATCTCGTAAGAGTTTAAAACCTTGTCTCTTAGGTCCTCTTGAAGAAAATTCTTCAAGTATTAGAGACGAAAATTGAGAGGGGTTTGCCAATTTTTGTTTACCATGTTTTCTGCAGGATAATTTTTAATTCTCTGCTCTGCTCATTCATCATGCAAGTTTCCAAATGAAAGGAGATCATCCATAAGCTCAAAGCACAACAGTTTTCCCTACCAAGAAGGGGACAACACTTTTCTGATAAGGTAACACTGGCTAGGTTATATTTTAAACCTTCTTTTAAGTTATGAATTTTATTTTTAAACCTCAATTCTGTATTATATTTCACTTACTGTCTTTTCACCCCTTCAACACTTTCAGAGGAGACAAAAGCCCTGGTATACAGCAAGTTGAGGAAGGTTTCAAAGCAAGTCAAGCTTGGACATGGTTGCTAGGAAAACCATGGAAATAGGTTCTTTGTGGTTCTGCATTGGATTCTGCTTGGAATGTATTGCATGTGTTCGTATTTAAAGCATGTATTTTTAACTTCAAATCTACCTACTAATTAAAATTACGTGCTATAGGTCGTCAAAAAGTCTCATTTTTAATGCAGGAGCAACTTAATAGTTTTGCAAGGCTCGCTTGTGCAACAGTATCAAAAACATGGAGTCCTGTTGTGACCCATGTGGTTGTATCTACCGATTTAGATGGTGCTTGTAGAAGAACACTGAATTTTTTAATGTCAATCTTGGAAGGGAAGTGGGTTCTTAAGATAGATTGTAATTTTATCTAATAGTCCTACAAGATGTCATCAAATTTCCTCATCTATACACTTGTTTTCCTAATATTTCTTGTATATGTGTCTTAACAATTCCTTCACATTACTTAACTTTCATCTTTAGCTAAAGGTCATACTCATTTACTGAAAAGTATGATTTCAGGGGCTGCTGCATGTATGGAAGCATGGCATCTAGTAAATGAAGAGACATTTGAAATAAATCATGATATCCATGGCACCTTTGAGGGACCAAGGCGTGGTTGAGCTCAAGTTGAGAAAATTGTGTGGAAATATACCAAGGAAAGACATTGGGCACACTAGATCTTTGAAGAGATACTGAACTTCGAGCCTCCTCGACCAATCGATCCCCACATCCAGTGAGACATTAGAAAGCCTTCTATTTCAAATGTTATTATGTATATATTTAAAGGGTACAAAAAAACCAAAACAAACTATCAACATGTCTTTACACCTCTTGGTGCAAATGCTAGTTGAAAATCGATGCCTATATATGCAATTTCAAGGACTACCATAACTCATAATTCTTTAAAGGGTGCTAGCTCATTGGAAGAGAACCTTCTTTATACGCAGGAGGTCACTGGATCGATTCTACTATGTCCTAATATGAATTAATCAATGATATTGTAGTTTATTTGAATGGTGAGATATTTTCTAGATTTATTATTTTATATTGTCTCTAAAGAGACAAAAGTGTTGTTGTATTATCTTTGAATGCAATTTTTTATTGTCTCTAGAGAGACGATAATTAGGATCAAATACATTGTCTCTTTAAAGACAATATGTCTGTGATCCCGACTATTGTCTCTAGAGAGACAAAAATGTGTGTGTTATATATTATCTTTATAGAGAAAATATTTTAAGACAAATTAATTTGAGACACCCGCTTAAGGACAATATTTAAGACAATACACAAGTTTTCTTTTGTCTCAAGTTAAGACAGTTTTCCCAAAAATTATTTTAAGACCCCTTTGTGTTGTAGTAAAATGGTATTGCTATGAAAAAACCTTGGTAGGGAAATCTACATGGGATTTTGCCAAGAGAAGTGGCTTAGAGCTTGCCCCTTGTTTCAGCCTGCCATGAACCCCAGCATTGCACACATTATGAAATACTTGACGGGTGAGTAATGTTTTTACATGTCTTATAGTAAGTTCGTTGGAAATATACTTTATGGATTAATAATGTAATTAATAGTTACGAATGTTGAGGATGATGATCAGGGTCAGCGCAGACGTACTCGAACTTAACACAGGTATACGTGGACGTGAGGGACATGGCAAAGGCTCACATTTTAGTTTACGAAACACCCTCTACCATTGGGAAAAGATATTTGCGTGGAGAATGCAACCTCCATGGAAGAGAACTGGTCCAAATGTTGGTCAATCTGTGTCCTCGTTATCCTCTCCCTACGAAGTGCCCACTAAACCCTCACGTGATAAATATATTTATGTCACAATAGATATATGATAAATGGAATCAACTGCGTACAGGAAGGTGTTCAGATGAGATAAATCCAAGGACCCGGTCATTCAAGTTTTCGAATCAGAAGGCGAAGGATTTGGGTGTCTCATTTAGGCCTAAAAAACATTGCTTGACCAAGACCGTGGCTAGGTTACACGACAAGGGTTTCATTCAACCCCTCCCTTCAGCTTGGGCTAGCAGCAGTGGCAACCAAACAATATTAGCGAGGATGTGATAGGTTAAGGGATCAGCGGATCCTAATATTTTTGTGGTATCTACTGTATCTCAACTCGCTTATATGAGAATGTCGTTACCATGGTGGCATTAACAGAGTGTACTATTTCTATGATAGCTACTATATGTAAATTCATTTTTTAATGATAATGTTGTTAACGTTGCCATAACTACTATATGTAAATTCATTTTTTAATGATAATGTTGTTCACGTTGCCATGGTGTAGAAGTTATACGGTAGTTGGGCTGTTTAATATATTTTTGGATGTATTCTAATTAGGTTTTTAAGCTAACTGTGTAGTTTATTTTATTGGAGTAATAATTTAAATTAATCAATTTTTTTATGATTTTGAATATTTTATATAGTATTTGTGGTATTTGGTGATGGTCACACGAGTGGAAAGGTGGAATTGATACTACTTTAATAAAAAGCATAGCTTGGGCGACCAAGATTTTCCAAATTTTATCTATCCCAAGACTAAGCATACTTGGGCCAAAAGAATTTTTAGATGAGTGATTTTCTTGGAAGCTTTGGTTATAACATGCAAGAATTAGAGATGATGATTGATGCTATACTATTTATTTGGTTGGTATCAATGTCACATCTTCACTTTCTTGAACATCACTAGATACAACTAGTTGCTATATAGACTACTCAAAATTATGGAAAATTATGTTTGCTACTTTTATTGTAATAAAAATGTCTATAGAAATAAAATATATTTAACTTTTGATTTTTATTTACTTAATCTTTTTTTCTATTCATGGTAAGAATTCAGTTTTTTTAAATAGACTAATTATTCACAACGGAAAAGATATATATATGATAAGACCATTTATTTCTTAATTTTTGAATATTCCCACTACACAATAAATAAGTTAAAAATAAACTTTCAAAAAATTAATATATATACTGTAAATATAAATTAATTACTTAGAAAACAATTTATTCAACCATTTTTTTAATTGTAAAAAAAACAATAATTCATAACCAAAAACATGAAAAAGTATACTCAAAGTTGTAGAGAGCATCTAGAGTAAATTTTGTTCTCTTCAATTATTTCCCATATAATTCTTCTCCACAATAGCATTCTCAACCAAAATAAATCCATGTTTTTCCAGTTATTATTTTTTAAACATACAAAAAATTTATGATGAAGTGTGATATTTCCATGATTCGATAGTGTAACTAGTTTCATAGAGTTCTCCGTGATAAGTTGGATAATGCTGGATGATGTTATTGAAGTTTTTCCACTGGTGATGCGCATCGGGTTTCGATAACTTATGCACGCTGGAAGGGCCTAATTTCAAACGAATAATGTGAATTAGATAGGCACAATATTGGTGTTGTTGTGAAAAGTTTATGCCTCATGATTTTCTTTTGAATGCCATGTGAATGACTAACTATTGTTGTCGGTAGGCAATATGACATTGTAGCTTCTTTGGAGAGAAAATTTAGAGCACATTTGTGCACATTTTTTTATGATCAAAATGAAACGAGGTAAAAAATGCATGTCTCCAATTTGGAATTAAATAAACGTCTTTAAAACAATGAAAAGTCTAGAAAGGTGCTAGACAAGCGTGGTACAAATAAACCTAGAGTATAATACATGGCATTCATAACTATGGTTAACTTCATCTAATAAGAGCGTAAAAAAAATTACACATTATAAGAAAGATGAATGTATACGACAGAGAGAGTATATTTTAATTTCATCCCATGAGTGTATTATAGTATATTTTAATTTCATCCCATGAGTGTATTATAGTAGAAGCACGAAAAAAATCGTACCTGGTGAGAAAGTTGAATGTGTGATAAAAAGACACGTTAAGGAAAATTAGAATGAAATAATAAGGAAAATTAGTAAGAAAGTTGAATGTGTGATAAAAAGACAAAATTAGAATGAAATAACAAGGAAAATTAGAATAAATAATAATTGTTGAATAATAATAATAAATTTGAAGAATGATAGATGAAGGTTTTTTTTTTAAAGATTTGATATTTAATTACTCATGAAAATAAGTATAAACAAATCTATCTGGTATTAAGGTCCACCCAGTAAGGAAACCAACCCAAAACTATGAGTTTAAAGTCTTGAGGTTACATATGCTAAATTTAAATAGTTAGTCTTTCAAAACCATAGGCATGAGCGATAATGACTTACATAATGACACATAATATCCAAAACTTTGGCTTAGAGCCACAAAACTGACAGTTAAGACGTTTTACATGACTAGACTATCCTATGCAAGGGATTTGGAAGACACATAAGAGATGACCAACCAGTTGACTGAGATGAGATGACTTGAGAGCATGAGTAGGTTGTGGAGAGCCACGAAACATAGGTAGTGTCCTTGACCAAACACAACAATAACATCCACGACACCCCTGAAGCATGAATGTCGATGTTGCCCCAACCACAACCGATGAACAACCACCAAGGAATCCACAGACATTCAACGGGTCTCCAACATGTGATCATGATTTTAATTGTCTCATTTGCCAGTAGACGATCTACCATCCCCTGTTGTTGAGCCCGATCGAGCCTTGATTGATCTCCAAGCAACACAAATTTTCTCTCCTTTAGCAACACTCCTAGATGACAAGCCAACACACCAAGATAACCAATCAGAATTCCATAATGATGAGCTAGCTCTTCGGGACTACAAGCCATGAACCAGAATAAGCCTTGGCAAAGAGAATTACACATAGGAGAAGTTATGAACTAGCTCACTCCATGGCTAAGCTAAAATATAATGATAAAACACCATGAATGCCCCCCAATTTAATTACTCCATTGAGTGACGAGACACCCAGGTTTTAAAGGAAAGGCTTAGTGTCAAATTGGATCCCTTGAGCATCCATAAAATATCACTGGGTCGTGAATTTCCCCATGTTGAGTGGACAACCAACCCCAACCTTCATGCAAATGAAAAGAGAAGAATTCTGAATGAAGCTATCATCCCTAGTTACTCGATAATTGCAAATATGAGCAGCATTTCACTAACCATACACCATATCTCGATTTGCAACCCGAAACACAATGTGATTCTCCATAAAATTATATGAATGTATAATTTCCTCGCATTCCATAGCATTAAACCCAAGAAACTTTTCCTGAGGCTAACTCTGGTCAGGCAGCGCACCAGCTAAAGGTTTGTACATTGCTTGATGAAAGAAACACATGGCATTTAAATCGTGCGACATTTAAAATTTGAATTTTCATTTCCCTCTCAATATCACGCTTCTGTACTTTGGGTGATGAAGGAAAGAGAGTGAGAGAGACTCATGGAGTGTGGCGGAGACACATAGCCAACTTGAAGTATTTTTTTTCAAAAAAGGATTTTTGGGCAAAACCAACATTTTTATTTATTTATTTATTCTCTGTAAGCTTTATTTTGTTAATAATTAATTTTAGCTTTTAAACTAAAATTGTAACATGATGTTTTTTTATCACTTTTATGTGATTTTTAGGGAAATATTTTATACACTTTTAACATAATGTTTTTTTATTTCAATTTATGGTTTAAAACCTTTTTTTTTAATAATGATTAAATTTTAAAATAATGAAATTAGATTAATATTTTTATTTCATTTATATTTATATAGATGTATTTCATTATTTAATTTAAATTTGAATTTTATTTGTAAATTTAAATTTAATATTATTTCAATTTTTTTTATTTTATTGTTTAATATTTATATTTGAAATTATTCCTTGTTCCCTCCTTTTTTTTTAATTTTTTCTTGTAGTAATATTCTTTAATTTTCCTTAACCACTCTAACGAGATTATTTACATTTAATTTTTAAGCACTAACCTTTTGCATACACATATAACCCATAATATATTAAACACCCCATTTAGACTTATACCAATTTCAACATCGACAATTTTGGGAGTTTGCAGACTTAGGGTGACATTGATTTCCCATTTGATACATTGGGTTTGTTTGTTAGATTTATTACGACATATGAACTTATATATATGAAGATGGGCACTCCGCATATTATTACAGTAAAGTGACTCACACTTGGTGCCCACCTCCCAACCCAAGTTGGGGCTACTCTGGTATAGATTAACCAGGTTTGCTATCGAACCCTCGAAAATGTGTAGTGTGAATTCACCTGTCACTATAGTTCATCCACTTCTCAGGCAGGCTAACAGTTATGGCTTAAACCCTAAATTCAATGGTGGTGATTCACAAAGGACGATTAAGGTAACTGACGACCCTCCACTGGCGTTCCAGAGTTTCCATTCAATTTCGTTCCTCCCGATGTCTCAGGGCTCTACAACTTGCCTCAGGCTTCATTCCCAATCTCTTGAGTAACCTCCTCCTTGTTGGAAATACTGAGGGGGGGGTGAATCAGTATTTCTTTCAATTAGAGCATTCGTTAATCTTCAATTATTATCAGTGTTTGTACAATGATAGCAGCAAACAAGAGGAACACAAATGCACACATTTTTTAAGGTGGAAACCCACTCTGGGACAAAAACCACCTAATGCTTTTCTAATAATTATTTTCAACTCCAATTGAAAATAAGCTCCAACTTCCTAGAATCTAGAAAAGCATTATTCTCCAGCTCCCACTGGATGGATGCTCCAATGCCTGAGATTCTTCAGTAGTCAACTGAATGGATGCCCCAACACCCAATGAGCTACAACTCACCCTAGCACCACCCTACCACCCTATAGAAGAATAAAAGAAGAATGGACTCTCGTACGAGGAAAAATGGTCCACTTTACAATGATATAGAATGATGTAGAAGACGAATATATACTAGACCATAACCCCAACTTTGATACAACCACCTAATGATGATCCTAGACCACGCAACACTACCTCTTCAACCCTTGGCAAATAGACACTAGTACAATTTGTACAATAATGTATTTACAATGACTAGGTACAATGATACCTTTACAATGATTGTATGCAGTGCTGCCCACTTGAAGAATTCATATGATGAAATTCTTGCCGTTGTTATGCACCTTGGTTTCTGCTCTTTTCATGCTACCCTCTGCTGCACCTTGTTTTGCTTTTCTGCCATAGAAAGTCTGGTCCTTTGCAATCCTTGACAACACATGATCTAGCTTTTTCTTGCCTTCTAGGAGCTCGATATTGTATCTGGCATATCTCTGTTATTTCAGATCCTCAATATCTAATTTTCAGTCTTGTAGTAGTCCTCTTATTCTTCTTTCCAATGCCATAGGTCTGACCCAATTTGGATTCTTCAAGAGAGAGTTATACCCAATCTCTCACAATGCCCTAATTATGGACTATTTCAGTAGAGCGCACTTGTACGAAGTGCCACGTGTCACTGTTTCTTCATTTGTCTCTAAAATTGATAGAGCGAAAATTACAGACTATGCACTATTCGTCACTTTTGATGGCATTCCAATCTGATACTCAGAGAGAGAGTTATGACGAGTTTACCAAGGTCACTTCTTTGAGATGAATTTCAAGAGCCTACAAAAACCCTTACTTCCACAAATCATATCTCTAGAAACATTGTGCAACTTGATCTGAAATTTTTACTGCAGCTTCCTCAGGATTTTAGCTTCGCCTCATAAAAAGTTCAGCTTCTGAGCCTTCGTAGAAAAAAATTTAGAGCAAAAATTCCAAGATGACTTGTTTCAGATGGCCGAATCCCTTGCATAAGGAGGAAATGAAGATCACAATTTATATGACTGCTTAAGTTGAGAGGGGCTTCAACAAGTGAATGTGGGAGGGATCTTAGGAGCTTAAAAAGTATTAATTATGACTTTTCAATGACCCATGCCCCAACCCCATGGGGTTTTAACCCACTAAAAAGGGTCACAAACTTCAAACATGAATATCTCTCAAACCGTGAAGAATTACATGGTGTGCCATATATCAACAAAAACATCTTGACAAGTAGAAACCATCAAAAGCATCATTGACCCAGAATATATTAATTTGGTAGGTCAAAATTCCCATGCAATATTGGGTTAGCCCCTGGTGCTACTTGGGTTGACATCAATGACAACTGTTGATCAACACTCCTTTGTTTAGGAAATATAGTTTTGTTAACACTATAAGCTCGTTTAGTCATTTCATTTGATTATTAAAATGTATCTCCATTTTGTTGCATGGTTGCAGAGGATTGTGGCCACGTTCAAAGTATGTTCCTCATGTTGATGTGGATAGAGCCAGGTTTTCTCCTTGAAATCTCGTTTCCACAAGTTCATAGTGCCTATTGCACTAGAAATATTGTTGAATATCTATTGTGGTTCTGGGGTTGAGGGTTGCATGGGGTTCCCCTTCCCTCCACTCTCAACTTAGATTTTCCAGTGGTTTTATCACTATCTTTTTCTTGTTAATTTATCATTCTTATTTACAATGTGAATATCATTCCTTTGCGTGCTCTATGGTTAACTAATAAAATTTTGTGCCTCCCATGGATGGCCTTTGACCTTTAGCCTTCGAAGACGGACCCTAAGACATCTAGGTTAACCCTTTGTCATTCCTAGTTCCAACTTGTGGGGTTCGATGTTCCTTAATTCTTAAACTTAGGCGTAATATTATTTAGAGAATTTATGGGTTACATATTTTGTAGTTTAGTCATGGTTTCTGTGTACAACCGTCGTGCTTCTCTTCAAAATGTAATTCGGGACTTTGAAAACAGTTACAAACATTTTTTTTATATGTATATATATTTTATGAAAATTGATTTTAATTAGGGTTTTACCCTAACACCGTGGCTCGATCACGAACCCATTGAATGATTTAATTAAGGGGAATACCATCTTTGATGTATTGAGTTATCCTCTTTAGTTTTTCGTTGTGACCTTGTCACAAATTCTATTTAATTATTTGCTTGCAATGAAAATAAAGGAGTTACGTGTTTTTGTTTGATATTGGCTAAGTGAAAGCAATGTTTATTTTGTTTATATTAGAGTTTGACTTCCTCGATTGGAGCTCCAATGATATGGTCGTTGGTGCTTCTAAATTTGTTTACATAAATACTTCTTGCATTTGTTTTTTATTCAGTTATTACCTATACATTTTGTATTCTAGTTCTATTAGAAATAATTTCTTGATTCTTCCGATTTAGTGATCCTCTTCACTGGTCGAATCGTTCCTTAAGTTCAGGGCTTTGGTGATATATAAATTAAATATTCATTTATTATTTATTTTTTCTATGGAAATGTCTGTACAGGTAGTCTGAGGGATTGTTCTGGGTAGCAGCCTTCCAATAGAAAACCTGAAATTAATCCTCATCCCCTAGAATCATCGACTCTAACTAATTTTTAGAGGCTAGATCAATTTCGACCTTCGAGTCGTGCCTGTCCCCTGATTCCTGTTGTTGAAATGACAACAAGAAATGGCATCCATGGGGCTTCTGATTTAATTTTCCCTTAATTAAATTGGAAGAGAAATTGTAATTCCATCACATGGCAACTTGTATTAGTTAACTAAGTCAAAATGACTGAGTTATCTTAGGACATTAGAGCTGAAGGCCGGAGAGGAGACATGTAGAGTTTTCCCATGATTTATGGGGGTCTAATTACAGTTATTTGTGAGTTGTAATTATTTAACTCAATTAATTGAGTAAAAATCAGTTTAACTAGTCATAAGTGAGAGATGAGCTAGAGATAGGTACAATGAACTATATCTGGTTTAATTCACAATGAGTGCTCAATCAGTTAATTGATAATTTTTAATATCCCCAAATTAGCAGTTAGCTAATTGGAATATTAATTTCGATAAATTTTTTCTTTTCCTAATTTTGACAGAAAATAAAGGGGTGAGGGGACCCGTGAATAAAATATTATATTATAAGCACTTTCCTAAAGTCACTTGAGCACATATTTACTTGAAAGTGTGAGGCCCAGGAGGGTGAAGTGGCAATGTGAGGGAAGAGGCAATGTGAGCAGCGTGGGCCCATGACAGCGCAATGAGAGAGGGACATTGTAGGCCAATAAGAACAACGTAGTTTGGTGGGGGTTGGATAAGAGAAAGGCTCTCAAAGAATAAAAAGGGGAAGAAGCTCCTCATTCTCTCATTCTATTATGCATCTATAATTTCTATCTTTTGACATTGAGAATTCTTTTGTTGTTGATCAAAGTCTGCAAGTGTTGTTCAGCACACCGAGTGTCTCCGAGCGGAGATCCCAACCTCAGCTCTGGGGGACTTCGAGTGCCTGCTCGGGTGAGGAGTTATATCCATCATTTTGTAGGAGGGAGCCATAACATCTTCAGCCAGGATAATGTATTTTATTGGACAACGCATTCCCTTGGAGGGATCACATAGTTTGTGGTAGATGCAGTTCCGGGAGTGAGGAGTTATCAGGGATTTCAACCTGTGGTTAGTGTGGAGGGACCATCCCTTCACTATTCATCATTTTGACATAGGAGGAGGCCACCATTTATAGAGGATCACTCAGGGCCAGCGTACTTCACTGGGATAGCATTATTTCCCAAGGAGGGTCGAATTCTACAGTTAACCATTCTAGAATTCCTTTCTGGGCTTTTCTGGGTTATTGGAGGAGAGCCCATTCCCATAGTTTCACATTTTTATGAGTAGGGGAACAACCCCAAAGAGCTATTCCATTTTAGCAGCAGCAGCAATATGGCAGCAGTAGCAGCAGTATTCAAAGATTACGCAGTCCTTGGTTGAGCAACCATTCAGTGAGCATTTCTGAGACTATTTCTAGCTTGACGAGTGCAAGCCAAGGGGCCATCATTCTCATCACCATTGTAGTCATTGTATCTCTCAGTTACATAATAAAATGGCTCAACGTTTCTCCATATTTTGCATTATTTCTGTGATGTCTCTCTATTTGTTGTAGACATTTGTTTTTGTTGTTGTGTATTACTATTTATTTCTATTTGGAATATTACAGTGGTATCAGAGCTTCATTATTGGCTCAGCCGTGGGGATATTTTCTAGGTAAAAAGAGGGTAGGCATAATCTTACCCACCAAAGGCAGTAGAGGTGGAAAATATGGGGGAGTCATAGAGAAAAGGGGAAGAAACTTTTGGTAACATTTTTAAGGCCCTAAATGATTTAGCGCAAGTACAAAAGGGAATGTTGGAAAGACTCAAACAAAATAATAAGAATGAGAGCATCCATCAGGAATCCCTAGTTCGGGAGACTTTAGGGTTTCACAAAAGTTTGACAAACCTTTACTAGCCACTCACCCACCAACCTTCAGTAGGCCAACCAGGATCATGATGCCTACATTCTTACCTCCAGTACCAAGTGAGAAAGGTAGGCGACATGATCATATACCCATGGGAGATTATTTATGCGAATGGTAGTCCATGGGGGAAAACTTTAGAGTGGCTTTGTCCTTCAGAGATTATTGCCAGCTTGGGCAGGATGAAGAAGGAAGGAAAATTGGAGGGTCTAGCATGCAGAGTTCAGATTTGTAGCATACCATTGGGAGGACATCTTTTCCCACGTATGATGGATCCATTGATTTCACAGCTTGGGATCAGGTGGAAACGTTGGGTACCTCTTTCTAGCTTGACTGAATAATAAAGGGGAAAGCCATCAAAATGGCTACCTCGCACTTGGAGGATGAGGGCACACAGGATTACAGGGAGCTCGTGGATACACCTAGTGTGTCAGAGGACTCACCCTTGTTGGATACCTCCTTGACCATGTCGGTTAATATCTTAGTGGAGAGGGTAGAGCCTACCCCAGTAGAGCCATCTATTGGGGTGATGACCAGAGTCGTGTCTTAGTCTTCAGGTGGTAGCAACATGCAACAGATGGGTGAGGTGCCAGTAGATGTATCCACCTTTGATGAGGCACTAGGAGATACAGAGGTATTGGACGATAATCATACACAGTGGTGTCAACGGCTTTGAGTCTGCCTTCCAGTTTTGAAAGGGAAGGCCACATTAGTACGGGAGGCTATTTTGTTGTAGAACAAGGAGCTGGAGAGCATGAGAGTGGTTTGTGCTGAGTCAGTGACCAAGTTGGCCCACATTAGGGAACAGTTGGATTCCCTAATGGTACAACTAGAGGGCACATTGGAGCATCAGAGCAGCCCCCTTCAGGTATACATAGATGGGGCTAGTAGCATGGTTGGGTCACATTTGGCCATTATAGAGAGAAAAACATAGCTACCTAGTCATATCTCATGCATTGACTTGGATAGTGGGATGAGACGACCTGAGTTACATAGGATGCGACATCTGCACATCAAGGTTGCTGTAGGTGTAGGATTTCACACATTCAATCCCTATCTTGGGATTGGATGGTGAGAGATTCTGATTTGGTAGTTGGTGGAGTGTTTTATGGAGATAGTGATGACCGCGGTGTAGATCAACAGGAGCTTCCAAGCACTGGGCTTACTGGAAGCCCCGATTGGCATTGGGATCTAGGCGAGACTACCCCTAACTTCCGAGGTATGCTAGTTGAATACGACCTGGAAGGTACATTTAACCTAGCAGTTGAGCATACACATTCACTAGGGGAGTTTCAGCCAGCACCAGTGTCCAACCAGTTTAGGTACAGACTTCCTAATTTTTCTTGGTATGAGGCTTGTACACATGATCATGGGATGATCAACATACTCTGGCGGGATTTTAATAGAGGAGGGGGAATTGTTAGGCCAATAGACAGTGCCTTGTATGGATCTAGGGATTCTTTGCATTTGTGTGGGGCACAAAGGACATGGGGTAGGAGAGCAGGATTGTCATCGCTACTATTACCTAGGGAGATTCACTTCTTGGGTCCCTCGTAGAGGAATTGGAAGGGGGATCCATTCATTGGAGAGTATGGTGATGCGACAGTGGAGGTGATGGTATCGATCGAGCATAGGCCAATGCATATGGATACAGCCTTAGCCCATCACACCATTTGACATGTAGGAGAATTCGTCATTGTGCAGTGGTCTGTAGATGGGCATGGAGATGCATGGGGGTGTGTTGTAGTATGTTAGACTGCATTATGGAGTAGGAGTGATTCCAATTTCACTGAGTACATGCAGGGAGTGACAAGTGCGGCTACTATTATAGGTCAATTTGGGCACCATTCCTAATAAATTGGTTAAACTGGACATCATCCCTAGAACCAATGAAATAGGGTCTATCATCCCCTATCATTTCAGTTTCTACATGCCCTAAGATAAATAACAAGAACAAATCATCCATGACTTCCATTGTAAGGTTTCCAAGATTTGAAGTACATGTTATATCACCTATTATCACACCAACGCAATCTCTCAAGCGACTAACTACTTTTCATATGTAGTTACCTCCATTCAAGGGTACTCTACGATGCACTTCCCGAAATTCAAGAGTGTGTTGGTCAAATGGGAGCAATATTCTCATTGTTTCGGAATCTCCACATGGTTAGTGCCTTCTAGAAGATTCCATATGTGTCAAACTTTGAATCCATGTGTCCATTTGACACCTCTGAGCTTGGGATCATGTCTTATGTATTATTAGAAAGTCATTGATTGACAAAATACCATTACCTGCTCTATAAATTGAGCACATATCCTAGTGCTTGGAAAGGAAAAGTTTTGGTAATGAAATGTTGTTGTATTATCAATTGAGTGTTTGATTAGAGTGATATGTTGTTGGAGAGATGTTCATTGTTATGAGGCTGGGATGATGTTGGAGTTGGTGACATCAAATCAATTGCTGATTGTAACCTCCCCCTTGTATCCATTAGTAAATATTGTTGCTCATATTCCCACATATGTATCTGTTTATGCTTCTATATTTCATATTATGGATTCTTAGCTGATATATATGTTTCATGTTTCATTGATTTAACTGATTAAGATGAATAGGCATCTGTATATTGCAATCCCTTTTCTATTTAGTGTTTATACTTGCAGGAACTAGTTTGGCAATCAAAGTTGGATTGGAAGCTACAACAAGAGTGACAGAAGGAGAATAGGAAGCGCTTGGAATCCAAGTAAGTTTCTCTATCTTTATGTGTTTCTATTTAATCTTAGGAAAAGTGTTTGCAAAGTCTTTGATCTGTTGTTCTAAATGCATAGCACCACATTTAGGGAATGTGTTTTATCCGTAATCCATAATCCTGCATAACAAATTGGCGACTCTATTGGGGAGTATCCCTTCATTCCTGATGTTTTTTCTTCTGATTATCCACCTATTATCATCTATTGTCAATTATTAGACTTTTGAAACCAAGAATTGTATTAGAAGTGTGTTTAGTAGCTTTAATTTTGATCTCTGTTGGGCCCAACGTGTTGTTGGTCAAGACATAGTGCTTTGCATATCATTGTCTCCCACTCAGGGGTACTTTGTAGCACACTATCTCCCCTTAGAGACTTTGTTTCCCCCTCAGCCAACCAAATTCCCTTTGAATATGTCATTGCTATCACATTAAGCATTTTGTTTGTTGTGTTTTCAATTGTCTGATACCTCATAGAGACCAGTGAATTTTCCTGATTCTTCCTCCTTTGAAAAGTAAGTTTGTTCAATGTCTCTTTAATTTTTTTTCTTTATCATTGACAAATCAAATTCAAAGTAGTTTATTTCTGCATTAGGTCCATTTTCTTTCGTAAGGGAAATTGTCATTAAATTCTTCATTTCCTGTAGGAAAAATTGTAGTTCCATTCTTCGTTTTTCCTAAAAGAGAAATTGTTGTTAAATTCATCGTTTCTCAAAGAAGAAAGCATTTGTTTTTTGTTGATTTGATGCATATAGTTTCTTTTTTGCATTCACATTAAGGGGACTGAAAAGAAAAACCTGCTTTTGCATCTAGTGGATTGTGTATTTTTCATAGGAACAAATTAGGAAAGCTGCATATTAGTTTGTGCTCTTTTTTGTTTGCTCTCAAAACTAATTGCTCTTTCCCTTTAGTAGCTAAGATTTCCATTGAAAAAGCTAAAAGTGAAAAGTTTTCTTATCATTTTAGTTTGCATTTTAGGAATTTATATTATACCATCACGGTGAACCTTGAAAGGAAAACTGATAAACAAGATCAACTTAAAATTTACATCAGTTTACCTAAAAAAGCAATGGAACCATAAAGATAACATTTACAAGGTATAGGCTAGAGACATGTTCTAGCGTCGTAAAACATAACAGTTGTCATTAATTGTCTGCGATACATTCTGAGTGTGATACCTCACTCCACGTACGTAAGCATATTGTAGCTCGTCCATGTACCTTTGGGTATATTGGGCAGTGTTATAGTACAAAAAGTATAAAGGGGTACTCTTACTGTGTGGTTTCACATTAAACAAAGCCAATACAAACTTGGGCCTCCACGTACCTTCGGGTATATTTGGGAGGAAAAATTTAGGTTGATATCCATCCATAGTGAGTTGATTCGTCCACCTTGTAAATTGTGATACACCGAACACAACATTCGAGGAGATTGCATGCCTGTAATTCTTGGTTCGCTAGGAGGTATTATGTAGTTCATAGTTTTTTGGTAAACCTTTTTCCTAGAATTACCCTTTTATTTTGTTTATTTTTTTTGGTCATAAAATAAATCAGTCAACATGGAAGAATAAAATCCCTTTCCTTATCAATCGTGTAGACTTTCATTGAAACCACCTTTACCACTAGAAGCCACTTCTGGTTGGCGAAGGCGACATTGCTCTACCGAAACCAGTACAATTAGTACCTTTGGTGAAGCATCATATTAAAATATACGAGATTCAGCAAAAGTTGTTTCTACAAATCCTGGTTCATCTACTGTTGTCGAGACGGAGTCCTCACAGATACCCATGGTCACGATCCATCAAATCTATGAGACCATACCTCCCGAACCTGACATTGTTCAACTGGAAGTTGATCCAGATCCCATCACGCTTTAGGGGGAAACTGTTATTGGTAAAACTAGACATCATCCCTAGGACCAATGAAATAGGGTCTATCATCCCCTTATATTTCAGTTGCTATATGCCCTAAGTGAAGAACATCTAGATCTCGAAGTTGAACAACCAGAAGTTATTCCTGTATTGGTCACTTCACAATATATTGTAGCCATTGAATCTCCCATATCGCGTAGTCAACCACTTGAAATATACTTTCGGCCTAACGAAGAATTTCTTCCACCTGGTTTGATTTTGATTGAAGAAATATCACAAAGATGAGACACCTTTAACTCCAACTTACTTTGGGGAGGAGCTTTACCTGTATGAGTATTTTCCTTAATCACCTTCCTCTACTTTTTTTGATCTTGTTTTACTTCGAGTTCCCATAGACTCTATAGGGTATACACTGGGTCATTTGACCATGGCTGAGATAACATTCCAGACTGGACCATCTATTTCAGCTGTGACAACATCTATTGTTGCTTCATCTTCGATGTTGTGCACATTGACTTCACCCATGTCATCATCTGGAATCTTATCTGGTTCCTCCCTTATGAGTACCGAACGGCTTGATCCTTTATTCACATCTTCAGTACAATATCAAGTTGGTCCCATTAGTTATTCTCCTTGGTGGCCGGTGGCTTCATAGAAATTACCCTCTGAAATTCCAAAATTCAATGAAAACCCTAGAGAAGACCCATTAACGCATGTTATAACTTATCATTTGTGGTGCTCATCAAACTCCTTAAATGATGACTCTGTTAGACTACATCTTTTCCTGCACACACTCACTAGTCCAACTGCATAATGAGGATGGTTCTTTTACTGTGTCAACCTCGTTAAAAAATGAAACAAGATATGAAGATGGTTCTTTTACTGTGTCAGCCTCGTTAAAAAATGAATCAGGGGATGACGATAGTTCTTTTTCTTGTGTAAACCTCGTTAAAAAAATGAAACAAGTGCCTTTGAGGATAGTTATTTTACTGTGACAACCTCATTAAAAACTGAAACAAGCCATGGGCATAGTTCTTTTCCTGTGTCAATATCGTTTAAAAAATGAAACAATTCATAAATGAACCTTCATTCCATCCAGCTATTAGTAACCATTAATCTATTTAGGTGAATGAAATGAAGCTTGGGGGAATGGGCTCTTGCAAGGGGCATTTGACATGTGCTCTTTTAGGGGACATTGAAAAAATTCTTACCAATTGCACCCAATCAACTGCTGAAGTTCGGGGGCAAAAATAGGTTTAGAGCTCCAAAATGCAAATGGTAACTTTCAAATGGTAAAAGGAATAGTAAAAATCTTTTAATTAGTCATTTGATTATTTGAAAATATTATTTATTGTTGTGACTATGGTTTTATTCTATTTTTATCTTGAAAAAAATATTTATAATCCATTTGATGTTGTTATAAACAGGTTTGCAACTGATGAGGAGATTAGTCATGCAGATTTATTTCAAGAATGATTTCACCACAAAGCATACTTTTATCCTTATTTTTCAAGCTTTGATAAAATGAAAAAGGACTTGATGCACACTTTTATCTCTTTTTTGAGCTTCGATAACAGCGAAAAAGAAACCCCTGGAGTCTTCTCTCAGCTCTTTTCAGACTCCGATAATGTGAAAATATTGTCGAGGACTTGTCTTTTCGATCTTGTAAAATTAAATGAATTGATATCACTCAGTATAAGTTTAACCATTTTCCGGACTGAGATAAATTATTTATGAAAAAAGAATGCCTTAGTTGAACATGGCTAGGAGGTTCTCTTAGATATTATTTTACACTTTTTCGGATCTAAGTGACGACTTTACGAAAAATTACTTATGGAATCTTCTTTCGTCCTCATTTTCAAACTCTCTAAATATGAAAAAGAACCAGGTTGTTACTATCATTATGCTCGTTAAAACATAAAATATCGACGGGCTTGTTGATCATGGCAAGAATTGAGTTTCATTCATCTCTATACTCATTAAATTATTAAATAGTGATATATTATTCGCTCAAAGGGTTGAATTATAGATCAATCATATGTTATCCTCATCAAGATTGTTAAAAAATAAATAGGTATTAGTCAAAAAAATGACCGGGAAAAATTTGGTAAAGTGAACAAAATTTTTTACGGTAGCAGGTCACTCTTAAACATGATACTTCACTCCATCATCGTGACTGTTTGGGTTGGGTAATCTTCTTGACGATTCATTCATACCTATGGTTCATCATACCTTCACATCGGTTTTGGGTCAATGTTTCCAACTCATCTTAGTGTCGTCAATATGTTCAAGAGAAGTCATCCAGTGAATACTCATCCTTCTGCAATACTCATAAACCTTCATTCTCATGACAGTCATCCCTGAAAATTGCTATATCAAGTCACATTTTGTCTCCAAAATCAGTAACTCTCATTTTGCAATAAAGTGGCATCCTATCAGCATCAAATCATCATCCAGGAAGTTCACTTAGAAACATTGTCTTCCAATACCATGAGGCTTGTTACAGCATCGACGAGATCCTCGCTTCCAGACTTTTGACCGAAAAATTTTGTTTGGCATTTGACATCAGAACATCTATTCACGCCTTAAAAAATGTACTACAATACCTTGAGGGCCATTGACATCAATGGTGGTTCTCTCGCATTTCTTAACAACTTACATCATTGGTTGGTAATCAAACGATGTCTTACCATGTTCTACTACAAATCATATATTTGCATGGCTAGACTTCTACCTAAACGATCAAGTGAATGAGATAAGAAGACCCCAAATATACTTTCAGCCATCCGAGATACGATTTCAATATTTTTGTACACATTATCTGTGTGGTGACCTTACATATAGATCATCATCCGAACATGGGCCTATATCTGTAGGCATGTTTGTATTGGGTAATTTTCCAATGTAGAAGACTTTCTACACTATGTACATGTTATTAGATAGTTTATGTGTTGAGCATGGGAATGCCTTCCCTCAGCAATTCGTGATCAAGAGGATATATCATGATGTAATGTATTGTAAAATTGATGCAGGTCGCCACTCCGCTTCAGTTCCATCCCATCACACTGTAAAGCATCTCATTCAAAAAACATTTTTATTATTATTCTGAATTCATGCTTTAGGGGGCAGCTGTTATAGGTCAATTTGGGCACCATTCCTAATGACCTGGTTAAATTGGACACCATCCCCAAAACCAATGAAATAGGGTCTATCATCTCCTAGCATTTCAGTTGCTAAGACAAAGAACAAGAATAAAACATCTGTGACTTCCATTGCAAGGTTTCCAAGGTTTAAAGTACATGTTATATCACCTATGAACTCACCAACGTAGTATCTCAAGGGACTAATTGCTTTACATATGCATTTACCTCCATTCAAGGGTGCTCTGCAAAGCACTTCTCGACATTCAAGAGTGTCTTGGTCAAATGGGAGCGAAATTCTCATTATTTTGGAATCTCCACATGGCCAGTGCCTTCTAGAAGAGTCCATATGTGTCAAGCTTCAAATCCATGTGTCCATTTGACACCTTTGAGCTTGGGAACATGTCTTTCTTATTATTAGAAAGTCATTGATTGAGAAACTACCCTCAGCTACTCTATAGATTCAGCATAGATCCTAGTGCTTGGAAAGGAAGAAATTTGGTAAAGAAATGTTGTTGGATTTTCAATTGTGTGTTTGATTAGAGTGATATGCTATTGGAGAGACGTTCATTGTGATGAGGTTGGGATGATGCTAGAGATGGTGACATCAAATCAATCGCCAGTTGTAACCTCCCCCTTATATCCATTAATAAATATTGTTTCTCATTTTCCCACATATGTATCTGTTTATGCTTCTATCTTTCATATTATGGATTCTTAGCTGATATATATCTTTCATTTTTCATTGATTTAATTGATTAAGATGAATAGGCATCTGTATATTTCAATCTCTTTTTTTTTTAGTGTTTATAATTGTAGGAACTAGTCTAGCGATCAAAGTTGGATTGGAAGCTACAATAAGAGCGACAGAAGGAGAATAGGAAGTGCTTGGACTCCAAGTAAGTTTCTCTATCTTTCTGTGTGTATATTTAATCTTACTAAAAGTGTTTGCAAATTATTTGATCTGTTGCTCTAAATTCATAGCACCACATTTAGGGAGTGTGTTTTATCTGTAATCCATATTTCCGCATATTCATGGTCTGTGATTTCCTTTATCATTGACAAATAAAATTCAAAGTATTTTTATTTCTGCATTAGATCCATTTGTTTTCGTAAAGGAAATTGTCATTAAATTCTTTAAGGATTTCCTTTATCATTGGCATCATCCCTAGAACCAATGAAATAGGGTCTATCATCCCCTATAATTTCATTTGCTACATTACCTAAGACAAAGAACAAGAACAAATCATCCATGACTTCCATTGCAAGGTTTCCAAGATTTGAAGTACATGTTATATCACCTATGAGCTCACCAACTAAGTCTCTCAAGGGACTAACTTCTTTTCATATGTAGTCACCTCCATTCAAGGGTGCTCTACAAAGCACTTCTCAACATTCAACAGTGCATTGTTCAAATGGGAGTGAAATTCTCATTGTTCTGGAATCTCCACATGGCCAGTTCCTTCTAGAAGAGTCCATATGTGTCACAATTTGAATACATGTGTCCATTTTCACACCTCTGAGATTTGGAACATGTCTTTCTTATTATTAGAAAGTCATTGATTGAGAAGCTACCCTTAGTTGCTCTATAAATTGAGCATAGATCCTAGTGCTTGGAAAGGAAGAAATTTGGTAAAGAAATGTTGTTGGATTCTCAATTGAGCATTTGATTATAGTGATATGTTGTTGGAGAGATTTTCATTGTGAGGAGGTTAGGATGATGCTGGAGTTGGTGACATCAAATAAATCATTGGTTGTAACCTCCCCCTTCTATCCATTAATAAATATTGCTGCTCATTTTCCCACATATGTATCTTTTTATGCTTCTATCTTTCATATTATGGATTCTTAGCTGATATATATGTCTCATGTTTCATTGATTTAACTGATTAGGATGAATAGGCATCTGTATATTGCAATCTCTTTGCTATTTAGTGTTTATACTTGCAGGAACTAGTGTAGCGATCAAAGTTGGATTGGAAGCTACACCAAGAGCAACAGAAAGAGAATAGGAAGCGCTCCGACTCTGAGTAAGTTTCTCTATATTTCAGTGTGTCTATTTACTCTTAGGAAAAGTGTCTGCAAAGTCCTTGATCTATTGTTCTGAATGCATAGGACCACATTTAGGGAGTGTGTTTTATCTGTAATCCATAATTCCACATAACAGTGATGCAAGATGGACACATGACGGTATAGGACAGTATTGCTGTTACCAGGGGTATCCACTGGTGTACAGGGGCAGGTTGCGGAATATAG
The DNA here is from genome assembly GCA_034641835.2 of Pinus albicaulis. Taxonomy (NCBI): domain Eukaryota; kingdom Viridiplantae; phylum Streptophyta; class Pinopsida; order Pinales; family Pinaceae; genus Pinus; species Pinus albicaulis. Next base: position 28,032 of record JAXQQM020074499.1, read on the forward strand.
TGGCAGGTCGAGGATTGTAATGATACTTGGTGGTATGAAGTGACACATGATGCGGAGCAATGGGATCTTGGAGCATTGTCTCCAATGAGACATATGGACAGGGGCAGTAGGTGTACCATGGGATGCAACTCACATAGGATCGATGAGGATCTTGTTGAGCATGCGGAGATGCCTCATTTGGTGGAGACAGGGCTACAAGCATGTTATCAGCAGATCTAAGGTAGAGAGAGTGTCACCCGGAGGATTACTCTTGAGCATTCAGGTAGACTCTTGGTCACACCATTTGGGACATACATACCCATCATCCTCTAGAATTTCTTATGGCCCCAGAGTGTTTGGTTGGTACCCCTTGACACTCTCCATTTAGGTAGTAGGGCATGGGAGGCTCACCCTAGATCTTTGGATGAGGTATCGCGTGTCATGAGCTAGGAGGAGATTCTCCAATTAAGACACTTGGTAGGTGCACGAGTTCACAGTTCCGGGCTTAGGGATGTCATGGTTGATTTCCAAGGTAGCAGATGTTCCATCCATGGGCACACATTTGAGGGACGGTGGATGAGATATTTTGTCTCTGGGAGGGTACCCAGACTCTGAGCAGTATCCAGATGTATCAATAGGAGTTGGGATAGTGGGTATCATGACGTGGTCTGGCAGGAGAAAGATAGGTACGCATGCGTGGGACAAAATCTTGATACTTGGGTTCCACCCAAGGGATAAATACAGGGATCAGAGATGAGGGCCAGATGGGTTCTAGTAAGTATAAGCACTACGCGGCGGCATCCTACGGGGAGTGGGAGTTGTGAGCTCCCCGTATGGGTGGGGGATCTAGGGGTCTGTTTGGTAGGAGAATCACTCTACTTTGTGATGAGCAGGGATAGAGCATACTATGATCTAATCCATGACCTTGGGATTGACACAGGGGAGAGCACTGAGACCTCCATTGCATGGCGAGGAAAACTTATTATGTTGTTGCTCAGGATCACAATCTGTAGTGGAGGGGTAGATATCAGCATCATGGAGATGCCTGGGTAGGATGAGCTTTTCCTTCACAGATTTTTCACTACAAGGCCCCAAGAGAGAGAGGCATATAGTTTGCACATGATGGGGGGCATATCATAGTCAGAGTTCCGCAGCGAAAACATGGTGGCATCTCTATGCGATTAGTAGGGGATCTAAGCATTACAACTCTACACAACTCGATAACCTCTAGGGGTGAGTTGTATACTGCATGGGGAGACATGTAGATCTTCCATTAGGCTTTAGCGAGTCACTGATGGAGTGGGGGACTTAATTAACATGGCAGGATGGTAAGTGGAGTAGGTGGAGCTTCATGTTGGACAAGATGGCTTGGGATCCTGGCATTGAGAGACACCTTCATGTCATGGCAATGCAGGGGATAGGGAAGATTCAGTGGCACATCTGGGACCCAGGAACATTTTTCAGTGACAGTGGGGAGCATCAGCTAGAAAGGAGGTTTATATGGGCATTGCTTGAGGACAGGAAATTTTTTGCGGGGAGGATTGTAATATCCCCAAATTACTAATTGGGATATTAATTTCAATAATTCTTTTCTTTTCATAAGTTTGACAGGAAATAAAGGGATGAGGGGACCCATGAATAAAACATTAGATTATAAGTAGTTTCCTAAAGTCACTTTAGCACATATTTACTTGACAACATGGGGCCCAGGAGGGTGAAGTGGCAACATGAGGGAAGAGGCAGTGTAGGTAGTGTAGGCCTATGATAGCACAGTGAGAGAGGGACATTATGGGCCAAGAGGTACAACACAGTTTGGTGGGTGGGCGGATGAGAGCAAGGCTCTCAAAGTATAAAAAGGGGAAGAGGCTCCTCATTCTCTCATTCTATTATGCATCTCTAATTTTTTTCTTTTGACATTGAGCAAGCTTTTGCAATTGAGCAAAGTCTTCAAGTACTATTCAGCACACCGGGTGTCTCTGAGTGGAGATCCCAACCTCAACCACGGGGGACTTCAAGTGCCTGATCGGGTGAGGAGTTCTATCCATCATTTTTCAGGAGGGAGCCATAGCATCTTCAGCTAGGATTACGCATTTTCTTGGACTACGCAGTCTCTTGGAGGGATCACGTGGTTTGTGGTAAAGGAAGTTCCGAGAGTGAGGAGTTATCAGGGATTCCATCCTGTGGTTAGTGTGGAGGGACCATCCCTTCATTATTCATCATTTTGACATAGGAGGAGGCCACCATTTGCAGAGGATCATTCAAGGCTAGCGTATTTCACTGGGATAGCGTTATTTCCCAAGGAGGGTCAAATTCTGGGGTCAGCCATTTCGGAATTCCTTTCTGGGATTTTCTGGGTTATTGGAGGAGATCCCATTCCCATAGTTTCAATTTTTTATGAGTAGGGGAACAACCCCAAAGAGCTATTCCACTTCAGCAGTAGCAAAAGTACGACAACAACAGCAACAACAGAAACAACATTCAGAGATTACACAATCCTTGGTTGAGCATCCATTCAATGAGAATTTCTGAGAGTATTTCCAGCTTTCTGAGTGCAAGCCAAGGTGCCATCATTCCGATCACCATTGTACTCATTGTATCTCTCAATTACATAATACAATGGCTCATTGTTTCTCCATATTTTGCATTATTCATGTGATGTATCTCTATTTGCTGTAGACGCTTGTTTATGTTGTTGTGTATTATTGTTTATTTCTATTTGGAATATTACATAATTCGCTATAAATATTTGTTGTGTGTCAATTCTAAGGAAGGCCTAGTTGGGTTTGGGCTTAAAGTGAAGATAACTATCAGTTGTGCTATTAAAATATTGTACATGTCATGCATGAGGTCACTAGAAAGCATGGGAAGGATTGCACAATTATTAATTGGGAATTTAATAATTAATGGTGGCTCAATTAGCCCAAGAATGCATAAGCAAGGCTGGGTAGATATGGGCTAAGAATTGGTTAAGTATTGGACCAATCTTTCCTAGATCAGAGTGAGATAGTCAATAGAGGGCAGAGGTTTCTCAGTCGAGGAATAAGATGGTATTGTTTCATGATCTTGGCCATATGAAATATATAGATAGCAGGGCTTTGAGCACTTTCTTTCCCTAGATAGATCTTGTGATGTGTGATTGGTTATTTCTTTCTCTTACTTGTTATGTGATTGTGTGATCAAATTTTGTTTCCGCAAATTGTAGAAGGATTCAGTATTTTGTTTTAGTACATTACAAGATCATATTGAATCTTGTTGTTAGATTTTCTACACCTGTCTTAGTGTTGATGATGTGATTCCATTATTAACCAAGGACTTAGTTGCTTCTTTGTGACACGTTGTCATCATCCAAGACATACACTTCTCTAGTCCACCCCTAACGCAACCCGTATACTCATTAAGCAGTATTTATAACTACATGAAACTTGTAAATTCATACAACACATCATATGTTCACACAACATACTGTCTTTCCCTTTTACGTTTCATAATAAATCACACATGCAAAGTTAATTCTGTACATCAAAAAAAAAAAAAACATTGTAACTACTACATCATTTGATGCAACATATACATTATTTCCCCGTTCCTATTTCTATTATTCATACCAGTACTATTTTTAAAATAAAAAATGAAAATAAATTTCTAAGGTAATCATACATACCAGTAGAGCTCTATTAATTTGTTAAAAGGGTCACAATCACTAAGAAAAGGAAGTTTCCTCCCAACCAATGAGATTAAGCTTCTGACTTAATCTCGCCCCGTGCTAACCTTCTTGTAGGGTAGTTTATTTCAGGATTTTATTTGCACACTCTTATTTTTAGTCACTATATAGTCTCAACCAAACTTAGTGCAAGAAATTGTGTTTATGAAAGGTTATGTTTTCCCTTGTCCAACCAGCAAGAAACAGAAAGGAATGACTATGTTTTCTCAATAGTATTTCAATTTGTTTCTCGTTAACTCCTTCAAGTTGCCTTAGGTTCCTCAACCCTTTTGGTTCCTTCACCTTTCCTGTTAAAATTTTTCTTTCAAAAAAAGAATTAACTGTCCAACTACTGAGCGAGGTGGTTTTTCTTTCAACTTCCTCATAATATCATTCTTGTATATGTAACCATTTCCTTTTTAAAGCACACACATATATTTCTATCTTTAAAATAAATATTTTACCTAATCTATCAAGTAACATAATGTTTTTTTTTAACCATAGTTAGAAAAAGAATACTTACATTTACCAGGGGAGATGACATCTTCCCCCTCTCAAGAAGAACACCATATCAATGTTCTTATTGCCTCAGAACATGCTTGGAAATTTGTTTTTCATAAACTTCTCATCCTCCCAGGTGGCTTATTCTGGGATAAAGTGCTTCAATTGCACTTTAACCTTGGTTATAGCTTGCCTCTGTAGCATTACTTCTCTATGATCGAGTATACGCAGAGGTTCAACCAAGAACTCTTCGTCTGATTCTACCTGTATGTATGGTATTACTATCACACACACACACACACATAACATATTGCAAAATATTCTTATAAATTCAACATTATAGTTTTTCTACCTGTATGCTTTGCCAATCAATAACATGTCTAGGATAAAATATTTATTTCTTATAGTAACGAGACATGAAACACATTATGGATGTGTATATGGCGGGTTAGGGCTAATTGAAACACAAATGGTCTGATTCGAGATAAAATATGAAATGGGCCACAAAATTGGAGAGCCAACTTGGCACAACTACCCCAAAGGAGGGTGCTCTTCTTAGGTTTAACTCAAACATAGACATGTTCTCCAACTTGAAATTCTCAATATGTACACTTCCTATTATCATATGTCTTCTCTCTATCTTGAGAAATTTTAAGTTTCCTCTTACCTTCCTTACCATCTCTTTCATTTCCTTTAATAAATTTGGTCCTAATAGCAACTTATCCTCCAATCCATTCCAATTCACAAGTGTTCTACACCTGCGCCCACATAATACTTCGAATTGGCTCATTTTAAGAGAGGTATGATAACTGTTATTATACATGAACTCCATGAAGTCAGTGTAGTCTTCCCACTTAGATGGTTTCTGCATTACATACATCCTTAACATATCTTCAATGACCCGATTCACTCTTTCAGTCTACCTATCTGTTTGAGGGTGGTATGTTGTGTTAAATTGTACCTGAGTACCTAACCCATTAAATAGGGCTTTCCAAAACACAGATGTAAACTTTACATTTCTATCTGAAATTACTACCTTTGGTAAACCATGCAATCTAAAAATATCTTTCATAAATATGTTAGCAATTTGGACTGTTTTAAAGGTAGATTGTACTAGTATGAAATGAGCAGCTTTGCTCAACTTATCAACTACTACCATGAATCATAAAATCATGATGTTTTCTCATTTTAGGGAGGCCTATGATAAAATTCAATGTAATAGTCTCCCATTTCCGCTATGGAATATGTAATGGGTGGAGCAATCCTACTGGGTGTTGTTGTTTTGCCTTCACATGTTGACATTATGTACACTTAGATAAGTACTCAATTACTTCTCTTTTCATATCGGGCTAGAAGTACTATTTTCTTAAGGCATAGATTAATTTTTGGTATCCAGGATGGGCAACATAAGCAATTTTATGGCATTCCTCAAGAATTAACTATTTAATGTTGATCTGATTAGGTACATACATCTTGTTTTGTTATGTCAATAAATTTATTTATTTATATCATACCCCAATTGGCGTTCATTGTTGTTTGGATTCCTTACCTATTTCCAAATAAATTTCTACTCTGGGTCCTTCTAAGATGCCTCCTTGAAGGAGGTTTTACATTTGCTAAATGAAATTTCATATACGAAATTAAAATTTATACTTAAAGTGTCTGCTACCCGATTTTCTATGCCCTTCAAATGCTTGATATCAAATTCAAATTCACTCAGGAATGCAACCCAATGAAATTTCCTTGCATTCAAGGAAGGTTTTTTAAAATAATTGGTCATACTACTATGGTTTGCATTAGCATGAACCTCTTGCCAAGAAAATAGTGTCACCACATTTTTAGGGCGTGTATAATGTTAGCCACCTATAATATTTTGTTATACCAAAAAGGTGGCTAAAACTTTTGGGAGCCTCCAAGGAACAAATTTACCATTAAAACTTGTTGGCTCTTGAAGTCTCTGTAAGGACTCCTGCCTTTTTCCTTCTATACAAACCCTTCACTATTGTTTCACACTTCAAAAGCCTCTGAAATCCTATAAAATCCACAGTCATATGCTGCTACAAAGGACCCCTTTTCCCCCTCTTTCCCCCTTAAGGTAAACTTCTTTTCTATTTTTTCCATCTCCCATGAAAGCCTCTCAATTTCATGGCTCTCCCTTCTCCCCTCATAAAAGCCCATTTCATAAGGTCTAAGACCCCTTCTTGACCTTATCGAAAGCCTTCATTTCCTTGAAAAACCATTGAAAACCCCAGAAAATGCATATTTTCTATCCCTCAGTCCTTAGTCCCCTCAGGCTGAGGATCTAAACCCATTTTCCTCCATGCACCCGAGCGCCAGAACCAAATGCTACAACTGTCGGGTGCTTATCCTTTCTCTTTAATTTTCTCCGCCCGAAACACCAAAAACCTTTGTAAACTATGGAAATTAAATTTAAATCAAATTTCAAAGGTTTTCCACCCACGTGATTTTCAAAATAATCTTGGCCGTCGATCTACTCCGCAGATTGGACGGTGCGGCACGTGACCTGCCTTGTGGACCCCGACATACCCCGCGCTGTTTTCAAAAACCTCGGTTTATTCCGCACCGCTCTTCAGCGGAAGGTGGTTTCAACCCGATCACCAGCGATTCCACACGTCTTTCGCCACGCGTCCTCTGTACTTTTCAAAAACCGCCGCTTAACCTCATTCCCCACGCATTAACTTCTAAACCATGGCCGCCCAGCGGAATTAATGACCACCGTTCGATCTGATCCTTCTCATCCAACGGCTACCCTTCATTAAATTCGCTCGCTGTTAAACCAAGTTGCAGGTGTTTTAGTTGGGCTCCGGCGCGTCAGAAAATCGATCTCCGCCGTCGATCTTTGCAGATCGACGGTCCCCATTCAATTTCCCAATTCCATTCCCCAGTCAACTATTCTCCACCGCTGACCCTCCAAGTTGCTCCCGGCCATTGATCACAGCGTGATCAAAGGCTTCGATTGCCCCATTCCCCCGCACGCCCTCCAATGCAGATTTACCCATATAAACGCAGGATTTCCTCGTTTTGTTTGTATTGTACAGGTTTAATGTTTTTTCCGATCTCAATGGAGAAATTTCGTGGGATGAGGATGACGATCCTCTGCCTTTCGAATGCCTCAGAGAAATTATCCGCAGGGTGCAGAACTTTGTTGTCAACGAGGTTTCATGAGACTTTGTTGCTATGCTCCCCTGTTAAACCTGGAAAACAGCCAAAGAAGTTACTTCTACCTCAGATTTAATGACAAAATGTTTGTAGATTAACCCAAATAGTACGCAGAGCCTCAAATGTCAAACAAAGCTCCCACCGAGCTAAATTCATGAGTGTAAATCATTTAATACAGTGGAACACCTATACAGTTCTTCGTTGAGCCCCTCAAAGGCTAAGAAGACATTAATATCTGTATTAATTGGTTTTTGAGTTCTTTTCATCAGATCTCACCTCCTCATCTTTCTATAAATACTTCAATAGAAGATGAGTGAGGGGTTGGTTGTTTGCTATGTATTTGCTGAGCATTGTATTGTAATTGAGCTGGAGATTTGAATTTGTAAATAGTGTTCACTGGCCCTTGGAGCTCTGCTTGTGATAGATGAGTTAGGCTGAATAGTGAAGATGATTGCTGAACTGAAACATTGGACTTGAAGATTGTAACTGGTTTGACATCAATATAAAGGTTGTTCTTTGGGATCCTGGTCTATATTATTGGTGAAGTGCTTCTTTCTTTGTTAATTGTTTTCTTTCTAAGTATGCTATATTGTCCATGTTACTCTGTAAAGAACAGTTTAAACAGGGTTAGGACCTGCTGTATATCGGTAACCTTCTCTGGCTGAGAAATCTTTATCTTAATGTTTTCTTTAAGCTTGTTTATTTAAGAATGATTCAATATAGTTTAAACAGTTGGGAATGTTGGCGTTCGCTCGTCCTTCTGTTTGCTTAAACATTATTCTTGAATGCGATTTCCATTATTTGCTATTAAAGTTAGACTAGAGAAGACATGGTTTGCCCAGATTCCTAGATTCTTTTCTCCAAGAGCAGATTCTGAAAGTTTCCCTTGGCGTTGGCTGAAAGCAGACTAGGTTTCAAAGTACTTTATCTGATCTTAAGTTACACTTTGTTTTTCTCATATGTTTTCATACTTTCTAAAGGTAATTATGTGGATTACTGGATTTTTTGTCAATTAAGCTGCTTTAATAGAACTTGCCCAAGAAGCTTATGGTTAGCCCTGTCCTTGGTTGGTTTTAAACTGTTACTTAAGAGGATTTTCTTGTTTGGACTGACTATAAATCCTCTGAGAAATTATTATCAGTTTCCTCCTTTCCAACACTTTATTGTTTCCATTCCATCACTTTAATCTCATTAATCTTGTGATATGGATGACTTGCCCCTTGGATCACCCCTAATTTTGTTGTTCAATTAAAGCCCAGATGTGACTCCATAGCCCAATGGACTAAAAACGAGCATTATATCTATCTGTTACCCTAAGTTGTCCTGTTTTCTTGCAACTTCTCACCTTTGAAACTCTTAGCATATAGATCTTTCCGCCTCAAACAGCGAATCATGCCCAACCATCCAAAAAACAAAACAAAGCCTTGAACTTCATAACTAGCCTAATATCATTACCTTAAGCTTTCAAAGACAAATCCATCTTTGTACATATTGGAGAGATCCCTCTCCGGATTCAAGAGGGCTAGATCCTAGAATCCCAAAGTTGGTTGAAATGATGTTAACTTTGTGATCGGACTTTTGCCAATATTGCTTATTACAGAGCCCTAACATTTCTGGCGACTCCACTGGGGAAATTACAAACCCATAAGTTTTTAAGGATAATTATACGATATTCAGAGATTTGGTTCATAGAGCATTTGCTTTATTAACCAGCTGGAGCCACCAGCAACATTTCTGGCGACTCCACTGGGAACCTTCCCTTAATCTTATAAAATCTGATGAGTAAAGAGCAGCCTTTCCAAGCACTACCAAGAAATGGTAATCATGATGAAACTTTTTTGAATCAGTGACAAGCTAGGTGAACCCTAGGATTCTTATAAGCTTTTATCTAACCTTGAAAAATCAGTTGGCTTAGCCATAAGAGTGAATTGCCTTTGTCTCACAACCGTAGCTAAGTTTTGAAACAAAGTTAGGACATCCTTAAAGAACCACAAATAAAAAATAACTCAGAAAATACCAAAAACATTTTAGATTGGTGGTAAAACACTTTCTTCTACATATCACTTACCTTTGATGTGTTTCTACCTTATACTCTTAGATAGAGTCTGGAAAGGGCCAGGTAGCCTCTGGATCTCATCCTCTTTTAGAGGTGAAATATCTGGTGAATGCCCTTCTAGTCAATCGCTGGTTAGAGTTTGTTGTGTTTCGAGATACCCTTGAAAAGGGATGTCTCACAAGCACTGTGGTGGACAGTGCACTTCTTTGAACACACTCTAAAATTTCCATTTGGTGACTCCAAAATCCTGAACAGACCTCAAGACTCCACTGGGAAGAACCCTTATCATTATAATATCCTTCAAATCCAGTCAGAGGACCATGGGATTAAAATTTTGAAAGCAGATTAGTTGACCTCTCAAATATTGTCATATCTGGTTGAACTTTTCTAGTTTATTTGGGTCTAAAAACATAGCATAGTGGCTTCTAGAAAGATCCACACTAGAGCCCATCCTGACCCCAACCCACCTGAGATAGTTGATGACCCAGAAAGTATCCTTTGGAAATCCCCTAAGATTAAATTATCAACTATTTTCATATCACCCTTGAGAGCTAAATCAGTTCCTGAAAATCTTTCAGCTCTACAACAATCACCAGCTGACTTAGTTAATCCATTCAGGACTAGGTCATTTGATGATTTAGACCAACTAGATTCTGAGTCTTCACTACCATCTCCTGAAACAAGTGAACATCTTGGTAATAGAGAAACAACACCTCCTGATTTACACCTTCTGCTGAATTTAGGTGTCCCTCATCCAAGATCAGCTCAACAATCTACTACTGTTCCGTCCACATCTGCTCTCCCTACATCCACTGTTCAAACCACCCCACTTCAGCCCACTCCACCTCTTGTAAATCCACCCCCACCACCTATTATGGCAGCATGGTATGCTCCCTTAGTCCTTCCTATACCATTAGCCAACCTTCCACAGGACTATCAGTCCAAAATTCCATTGTATGATGCTAGCAATGCTATAACTGCATCACAACATGTGGATAAGTTGAATGACTACTTTGACAGAAATGAAATTGATGATGATTCTGTCAAACTTAGACTATTTTCTCAAAGTCTGGGGGGAGAAGCAAAAAAATGGTTTAAAGGCTTAGCCCCCCATAGTATTAATGATCTCCAAGGTTTCCATCAAACATTCTTAAACAAATGGGAGGTAAAGAAGAACCCTCTCCAAGTTCTTGCTGACTATAACAATCTCCATAGGAACCCAGGGGAAAGTGTACAAGCTTACTGTACCAAATTTAACAGTGTGTATAATGCGCTTTCCCCAAAATTAAAACCTCCACAAGGTTCAGCTTTAAACAAATTTCCTGAAGGATTTGATGCTGATATGACCTATTCGTTAAGAGAGAGAGATTTTGCAACGCTTGAAGATATGCAAAGAGGTGCTCTCTTTGTGGAAGTAAACTTAATGGAGAAAAGAGCAAGGATGAAGAAAGAAAAGAGAGTATCCTTTGGGGAGGAATCCACACCTTCCGCTTCAAACTCAAAGATGGAAAGAATGATGGAAGAAATGATGAAGAAAATGAGCATTCTTGAAAGAGCACAAGCAAGTCTAAATAAAAAAGCTCCTCAAAACAGAAACCAAAACCAGAATCAGAATGCTAGAAGGAACCAACCTCCAAACAGACCCAGGGAAGATGATCAACTGATCACTCCTCCTTTTCATCAAAACTATGTAAGTGAGGTTGAGGAAACAGATCAAAAAACAGAGGAGGATGATATAAACTTATTTGGGGTAGATGATGATAACTTCGAGGTTCATTATGATAGGAAAGAGGGTCTTTACACACCTTATGACGACAAAAGGGATGATAATGAAAATTGTTGTCTTTACATGGAAAGTGCCATGATAGAACCTTCAAAATATTATGAACTTAGAAGTAGATCGAGTCAACAAAGCCCCAACACCAAAACCTCTGACAAACCTTCTCAAAAAATCACTGCAACAAAGCCTAAAACAGTCAAACAAAAGGATAAAACAGTGGTTGATAATTCTGGTAGAGGTAAAGAGAAAGACACTCAAAATCTTGAAAAACAGAGTGCAAACATCAGTAGTGCTAACATTTCAGCTAGTACTCCTGTTACAACCGTCGTGCCAAATAAAACGAATCAGCAAGTTGTAGTTGTTGATAAAGGGACAGCTAATAAGGTCGAAACCAATACTTCTAAGAATCAGACTCCTTTCAGCCTGGAACAGGAAATCTCAAAAATCAAAATCTCTGTTCCCTTAACCGAGTTAGCTACCCAACATATATATAGAAATCAAATTTTGAAGGCCTTAAACATAGAAGAGAACGAGGACACGCTCAATCTTAATGATGACCAACCAGAGCTTATTTTTGGTCCAAATATTGAAGGTAAGTTTCAAGAGGGTCCTGTCCCTCCTTTTTACGTAAGCTTAAACATTCATGACAAAATTCTACACAACGCTATGCACGACTCAGGGGCTTCTCATAATTTAATGCCAAAAGCTGTGATGGAAATCCTGGGTCTAGAAATTACCAGACCTTATAAGGACCTTTACTCCTTTGACTCAAGCAGAGTAAAATGTCTAGGGTTGATAAAATACCTCTGTGTTAACTTAGCCCAGATCCCAGCCAAGTCTTTAGTTATGGATATTGTTGTGGCTGATGTACCCCCAAAGTATGGAATGCTTTTATCAAGATCTTGGGGGGCTAAGTTACAGGGGACCATGCAAATGGACATGACCTATGCGACTATCCCTGTTTTCAATCAGACTAGAAGACTTTACAGGGAGTCCCACATGCAATACATAGTGACAAGTCAAGACAGGCCTCAAAACTCTCCTCTGTATGCTGTAAGTACGAGCCTTGATTCTTTTATCATGTTTAATGATGAAACGCTTACCGAAAAAATCACTTCAACAGAATTAATGGCTTATACGAAGGGGGAGGGACACGACACTAAAATGTCAAAACAGTTTGCTGCACTGGAAAACTTCGGCAAACAAAACGCAGGTCTTGATTTACAAGTCGTCGGTCCATTGCTATTAAATTTTGACAGAAAAGAAAACACCCCTCAACATATTGAAAAACTTGAGGAATCAAATCATACAGAGGACGTTCACCAAACTGATTAAACTGAAAATGATCCTCTTTGGAGTATGTATTTTGATGGGTCATGCACTAAAACTAATGTTGGTGCAGGGGTCTGGATTAATAACACTGAAAACAATCATACAGAATGTATTTCATGTAAATTAAACTTTCAGTGTTCCAACAACATAGCAGAATACGAATCCCTTCTCTTAGGCTTGCATCTCTTGAAGAAAATAGGAGCCAGAAGAATTAACGTGTATGGGGATTCTGAGTTAATCATTAGGCAAGTCAATGGGGAGTATAAAGCAAATCATCCCAGACTTAGAGCCTATAGGAATGATGTCGTGGACCATTTGAAAACATTTGAGGAGGCCAACCTGAGTTTTGTCCCAAGGAAAAGAAACATTGCAGCCCACAATTTAGCTTTTGCGGCCAGGACATGTCTAAAGCCATATGAAATTGGAGACAGCACAACTCCGATAAAATTTAGACCAGCAGTGCCTGATAACAAAAAATATTGGCAAGTGTTTGACAATGACAAACAAATAGAAGACTTCATGCAATTCAGAAATGAATTCGAACTTCATAGCTCAGACTCAGATTATGATACAGACTGCAGCGAAGAAAACTTTCTCGGTGAAGAAGAATCGTCTCCTGAACTTGTCAATATTAACCTTCAAACTAGCAAACTCAGAAACAAAATAGAATGGAGTGCAGGATCAAGGACGGAAGAAATAGAAACTCTGCATTCTAAAGATGAAGGTCTGCCAAGTGGTCTAGCCCCTTTAGAAGAGTTGTTTGATCTTAATGATGTGGCCCAAAAACCTAAACTGGAACCTGTAGAGACTGAAGTGGAAGAGTGCAACATAGGCAGTGAGGAAGAACCGAAGATGGTTAAACTATCTAAAACTTTACCAGCTCATATTAAACTCAAATATATAGAGTTGTTTAAGGAATTTTCTGATGTTTTTGCATGGAGTTACGAAGATCTTAAGTCTTATGACACTGAAATAATACAACACAAAATCCCTCTTAAAGAAAACCAAAAGCCATTCAAACAAAAACTGCGCAGAATAAACCCTGTACAGTTGCCTTTGGTTAAAAAGGAAATCATGAAGATGTATGAAGCTGGTATTATTGTCCCTATTAGATATTCTGAATGGGTATCTAATCTGGTGTCTGTTAGGAAGAAAACTGGAGAAATCAGGCTTTGTATAGACTTTAGAGATTTAAACAAAGCTTTATTAAAGGACAACAACCCTTTACCAAAAATGGATCATATTTTACAAAGGGTGGTAGGGTCTAGAAGAATTTCTTTGCTTGATGGTTACTCAGGGTATAATCAGATCTTGGTTTACCCCGCTGATCAATTAAAGACAACCTTTACTACACCATGGGGCACCTCCATGTATGTGAAAATGCCCTTCGGTCTAATGAATGCTGGAGCAACCTTTCAAAGATCCATGGACATAACATTCTCGGAATAATTGGGCTTCTTCATCATTATCTATCTTGATGATGTCACTGTGTTTTCAAAAACAGATGAAGAACACTTAGAACATTTGAGGAAAGTTTTCAAGAAGTGCAGAAAGTTTGAGATATCTTTAAACCCTAAGAAGACTTTATTTGGTCTCCAAGAAGGTAAACTTCTTGGGCACATTATTTCTGAGGAGGGTATTAAGATTGATCCCAAGAGGATTGAGGCCATATTGCAAATCTCTCATCCTCGAAACATCAAGGAGTTGCAATCTTTCATTGGGAAGATTAAATTTTTGAGAAGGTTCATCCCTAACTTAGCTGAGCTCCTTAGGAATATCACAAACATGTTAAAGAAGGAGCAAGGGGTAAAATGGATCTTGGAAGCAAAGACATCCTTTGAGCTGGTGAAACAAGCATTAACCAAAACACTGGTTCTCATAAGTCTTGATTTTTCAAAGGATTTTTATATCTTCTCATTTGCATCAGAACATACCATAGCTACTGTCCTTTTACAGAAAAATCCACAAGGACAAGAGCAGCCTATTGCATTCTTTAGTAAGGCATTGAGGGACGCCCCATTGAATTACAACATTATGGAAAAGCAAGATTTTTCTTTGGTTAAGGCTTTAAAAGACTTCAGGGTATACATCCTTCACTCACACATCATTTCCTTTGTCCCAAATTCAGTTGTTAAAGAAATTTTAACACAGGACCCAGATGGTAAGAGAGGTAAGTGGATTGTTGTTATTCTTGAATATGATTTAGAGATAAAACCCACTAAGCTCATCAAAGGCCAAGGTCTAGCTAGATTAATGGCTGAATCAAATTGTGAAGTTCTTGATATTAACATGATTAATGCTTTGGATAACCAAGAAGAATTCTCAACTCCCATTGTTGAAAACCATTTTATGAATTCTCCTTGGTATGCTGATATTCTTTATGTTTTGCTTAAATTAAATACACCTCCTGGTTTATCAAAAACAAGGGCAAGGTTTTTGAAGCTGAAAGCAGTAAACTATTGCATTATTGATAGATGTCTTTATTGGAAAAATGAAAGTGGCATATTTCTTAAATGTTTGCCTGAGTTTGATGCAGAGAAGGTTAAGAAGGAATTCCATGAAGGAGAGTGTGGAGGTCATTTGTACTAGAAGTCAACAGCCAACAAATTTTTGAGGGCTAGCTTCTATTGGCCTACTCTTTTTTCTGATATACACGAGATGACCACTACTTGCCATAAATGCCAATTGTTTGAAGGCAAGAGAAAATTGCTACCCCTTCCACTGCATCCAATCACTGTTGAAGCCCCATTTCAACAGTGGGGACATGACTTCATAGGTGAAATTCATCCACCATCTTCTGCCCAGCATAGGTGGATTCTTATAGCCACAGACTACTTCACTAAGTGGATAGAAGCCATTCCTTGTAGGCAGGCCAATGATTTAGTTATCATAAATTTTATGGAGACTAACATCCTCTCCAGATTTGGCTGTCTTACCAAAATTATCACTGATAATGCAGCAGCATTTGGATCAAAGAGAATGGTTAAATTCTGTCACAAGTATCAGATAACATTGGGGCACTCCACAGCCTATTACCCTCAAGGTAATGGACTTGAAAAATCTTCCAACAAAAGCTTAATCAACATAATCAATAAACTATTGGAGGACAATAAAAAGTCTTGGCACACAAAGATGATCCATGCACTTTGGGCTGACAGATTAACTTTGAAGAAATCTATTGGTATGTCACCTTTCCAGCTTGTGTACGGTATAGATGCAATTTTTCCTAACAGCCTTGGTGTACTGGTTATGAAGTTGATCCAAGAATTGCAGACTGAAGAAAATGACATGATCAAAAGAATAAATCAGATCATTCATCTTCAGCAAACCAGGGAGGAAGTATATAACCAAGCATTGCGGAAACAGGACAGCATCAAAAAGATTTTTGACAGAAGAACAAAGGCCAGCAATTTCAATATTGGGGACAAAGTTCTAAAATGGGACTCAAGGAGGGAAGAAAAGGGCAAGCATGGAAAATTTGACAACCTATGGCTTGGCCCTTACTCTATTCATTCAGTTGCTGGTCATAATGAATTTTTCTTACAAGAACTGGATGGAACTGAATTGTTTTGGGGTCCTGTCAATGGCAGGATGCTTAAGCATTACTTCTCTTAATCCATTTTATGTTCTGAATCCTTTTTTCCCTTTTTCCATTATGAATAGTCCATCCACCATTGCATTCAAAGTTATGAAAAATCAAAAAATACAAAAACAAAGAACAAATGAAAAGAGGGCAGAACAAAAACAAGAAAGGCAAAGCCCCATGCCAAAAAGAGAAACAAATCTGAAAGTGTGCAAGCTCAAATGCCACTCCTTGAAAACACACTTCTAGTTGGTCAAACAGCCTAATCTTGACTAATTAGCTTTGAATTTACTGCTGATAGGATAGTGAATTTGATTTGCCAAACTGTTTATTCTTGGTTTATCAGTAGATAGATTAGGATAGTAAGTGAAGGTTCAAGCAAACTCAAAATCTGAACCAAAGGTCTCAAAAAGAGATGACTCAAATCTGTTTCAAATTCTGAGTCAGAAAATGTAAGAATCTGGTTCTAATCAACTCAAACTCTGAACCAGAGAAAAAGAAGCAACAGCTCAAACAAAGTCAGAGAAAGAGCTGTAAAGAGAGAAGGCAGTACTTCAAAATTTTTCAGATCTTAAACCTTCCATTATGTTTAAAAGTTTCTGCAAATAATAATCTATGTGCAACTTGTTTTTATGCCATAGATCACAGTAAGTCAAACAGCTTAATCTTGACTTAACTGTTTTTGAATTTTTGTTGTAGAAATTAGAGAATGAAGGTCTGTTGGACAGTTTAATCCCAACAGGTAGTGGATTAGGTAGAGAAGAATCTGAGCTCAAATGTTTAATCGGAGTTCAGGGAGTAATAAGGAGTAGAATTAGATTATTTTTTATGCTTTCAAAAGAATAAAATGTTGTGAAAAGAGTTTTCTAGTCCAAGTGCACTCTGATGAAGGAAAAAATGTTAGATCAATAGGACTGGGTAGGTAGAGAATTGTATTGATGAGGTTCATTCTTTTTCATGACTAATATCACTTTCCAGAGCAAAGCTAGATCACCCAGCGAAAAGAAGAGCAATCCAATGGATCAGGCACAAGTCAGCCTCCCAGAGAATCCAAGTCTAAATTCTTGATGCCTTCAAGAAGGCACCATCCCCAAGTGGAGCCACTGTTAGCCACCTATAATATTTTGTTATACCAAAAAGGTGGCTAAAACTTTTGGGAGCCTCCAAGGAACAAATTTTACCATTAAAACTTGTTGGCTCTTGAAGTCTCTGTAAGGACTCCTGCCTTTTTCCCTCTATAAAAACCCTTCACTATTGTTTCACACTTCAAAAGCCTCTGAAATCCTATAAAATCCACAGTCATATGTTGCTGCAAAGGACCCCTTTTCCCCCTCTTTCCCCCTTAAGCTAAACTTCTTTTCTATTTTTTCCATCTCCCATGAAAGCCTCTCAATTTCATGGCTCTCCCTTCTCCCCTCATAAAAACCCATTTCATAAGGTCTAAGACCCCTTCTTGACCTTATCGAAAGCCTTCATTTCCTTGAAAAACCATTGAAAACCCCAGAAAATGCATATTTTCTATCCCTCAGTCCTTAGCCCCCTTGGGCTGAGGATCTAAACCCATTTTCCTCCATGCGCCCGAGCGCCAGAACCGAATGCTACAACTGTCGGGTGCTTATCCTTTCTCTTTAATTTTCTCCGCCCGAAACACCAAAAACCTTTGTAAACTATGGAAATTAAATTTAAATCAAATTTCAAAGGTTTTCCGCCCACGTGATTTTCAAAATAATCTTGGCCGTCGATCTACTCCGCAGATCGGACGGTGCGGCACGTGACCTGCCTTGTGGACCCCGCCATACCCCGCGCTGTTTTCCAAAACCCCGGTTTATTCCGCACCGCTCTTCAGCGGAAGGTGGTTTCAACCCGATCGCCAGCGATTCCACACGTCTTTCGCCATGCGTCCTCTGTACTTTTCAAAAACCACCGCTTAACCTCATTCCCGCGCATTAACTTCCAGACCATGGCCACCCAGCAGAATTAATGACCACCGTTCGATCTGATCCTTCTCATCCAACAGCTGCCCTTCATTAAATTCGCTTGATGTTTAACCAAGTTGCAGGTGTTTTAGCTGGGCTCTGGCGCGTCCGAAAATTGATCTCTGTCGTTGATCTTTGCAGATCGACGGTCCCCATTCAATTTCCCGATTCCATTCCCTGGTCAACTATTCTCCGCCGCTGACCCTCCAAGTTGCTCCCGACCGTTGATCACAGCGTGATCAACGGCTCCGATCGTCCCATTCCCCCGCACGCCCTCTGATGCAGATTTACCCATATAAACGCAGGATTTCCTCATTTTGTTTTTATTGTGTAGGTTTAAGGTTTTTTCGATCTCAATGGAGAAATTTCGTGGGACGAGGATGACGATCCTCTGCCTTTCGAATGCCTCAGAGAAATTATCCACAGGGTGCAGAACTTTGTTGTCAACAAGGTTTCATGAGACTTTGTTGCTATGCTCCCCTGTTAAACCTGGAAAATAGCCAAAGAAGTTACTTCTGCCTCAGATTTAATGACAGAATGTTTGTAGAGTAACCCAAATAGTACGCAGAGCCTCAAATGTCAAACAAAGCTCCCACCGAGCTAAATTCATGAGTGTAAATCATTTAATACAGTGGAACACCTGTATAGTTCTTCGTTGAGCCTCTCGAAGGCTAAGAAGACATTAATATCTGTATTAATTGGTTTTTGAGATCTTTTCATCAGATCTCACCTCCTTATCTTTCTATAAATACTTCAGTAGAAGATGAGTGAGGGGTTGGTTGTTTGCTATGTATTTGTTGAGCATTGTATTGTAATTGAGCTGGAGATTTCAGTTTGTAAATAGTGTTCACTGGCCCATGGAGCTCTGCTTGTGATAGATGAGTTAGGCTGAATAGTGAAGATGATTTCTGAACTGAAACATTGGACTTGAAGATTGTAACTGGTTTGACATCAATATAAAGGTTGTTCTTTGGGATCCTGGTCTATATTACTGATGAAGTGCTTCTTTCTTTGTTAATTGTTTTCTTTCTAAGTATGCCATATTGTCCATGTTCCTCTGTAAAGAACAGTTTAAACAGGGTTAGGACCTACTGTATATCAGTAACCTTCTCTGGCTGAGAAATCTTTATCTTAATGTTTTCTTTAAACTTGTTTATTTAAGAATGATTCAATACAGTTTAAACAGTTGGGAATGTTGGCGTTCCCTCGTCCTTCTGTTTGCTTAACATTATTCTTGAATGCGATTTCCATTATTTGCTATTAAAGTTAGACTAGAGAAGACATGGTTTGCCCAGATTCCTAGATTCTTTTCTCCAAGAGCAGATTCTGAAAGTTTCCCTTGGTGTTGGCTGCAAGAAGACTAGGTTTCAAAGTACTTTATCTGATCTTAAGTTACACTTTTTTTTCTTATATGTTTTCATACTTTCTGAAGGTAATTATGTGGATTACTGGATTGTTTGTCAATTAAGCTTCTTTAATAGAACTTGCCCAAGAAGCTTATGGTTAGCCCTATCCTTGGTTGGTTTTAAATAGTTACTTAAGAGGCTTTTCTTGTTTGGACTGACTATAAATCCTCTGAGAAATTATTATCAGTTTCCTCCTTTCCAACACTTTATTGTTTCCATTCCATCACTTTAATCTCATTAATCTTGTGATATGGATGACTTGCCCCTTGGATCACCCCTGATGTTGTTGTTCAATTAAAGCCCAGATGTGACTCCATAGCCCAATGGACTAAAAACCAGCGTTATATCTATCTGTTACCCTAAGCTGTCATGTTTTCTTGCAACTTCTCACCTTTGAAACTCTTTGCATATAGATCTTTCCGCCTCAAACAGCAAATCATGCCAAACCATCCAAAAAACAAAACAAAACCTTGAACTTCATAACTAGCCTAATATCATTACCTTAAGCTTTCAAAGACAAATCTATCTTTGTACATATTGGAGAGATCCCTCTTCGGATTCAGAAGGGCTAGATCCTAGAATCCCAAAGTTGGTTGAAATGATGCTAACTCTGTGATCGTACTTTTCCCAATCTTGCTTATTACAGAGCCCTAACATATAATAGACACCAATTCCAAATCATAGGCTAAATACTTATGTTCATGTTCCATAAGTTTCCTGTATTCATATGCAACTCTTGCATAAGCACTCCATCGATCTCCTCCTTAGAAGCATCCATGCACACTAGGAATTCCTATTTTTAGATCAACAATTCACAAGATAGGGGTTGTAGTGAGTAATCGTTTTAGTTGCTCAAAGCTGTTTTGACACTCAACTGTCCAAATAAAAAATGTTCCCTTCTTTCGCAAGGATGTAATGGGGTTAGCCACCTTCAAAAATCCTACAATAAATCGTTTGTAGTAACTGACCAAAACCATAAAGGATTGCATATCAGCCACATTCTTAGGAACAAGCCACTCCATTATAGTTCGTATGTTTTTTGGGTCTACAACGATTCCATCTTTGGTTATCACATGCTCTGAATATTGAATCTGTTTTTTGTAAAATTCACACTTGCTATATTTTGCGTACAACTGATGCTCCCTCAGAGTGTCTAATACAATTTGTAAATGTTTCCTATGCTCCTCCATGTTTCTGGAATAGAATAATATATCATCAATGAAAATAAATACAAATTTATCTAAGTACTGGTGGAATATTTTTTCATGAGACACATGAACGTTGTCAGTGCATTAGTTAACTCAAAAGGCGGGACTACAAACTCATATGGTCCATAATTAGTTATAAAGTTTGTCTTATAAATATCCTCATATTTAATTCTAATTTAGTGATACCCCGAGCATAAATCGATCTTTGAAAACACATTAGCCCCTTTTACCTAATCAAACAAGTCATCTATTTAGGGCATGGGGTATTTATTCTTGAATATTAGCTTATTTAAATGTCGGTAGTCAATTTAAAATCTCAAAGTGCCATCCTTCTTCATAATAAAGAGTACTAGAGCCCGTCAGGGTGAAACAATGGGGCGAATATACTTTTTATCCAATAACTCCTGTAGCTACATTTTAATTTATGTCAACTTAGGGGCACTCATACGATATTGTGTTTTAGATAAATGATTGACCCCAGGAATAAGTTCAATAGTGAAATATGTCTCTCTTAGAAGTAAATCCTGGTATGTCCTCATGGAAGACACTGACAAAATGTTGTACTATTGGTAAGTTCTCCAATGTAGCAACATTATCCCTAGAATTGGAGAATCATGACTTGCACAACATAAATTTGACACCCTTTCCTCATACAATTTGCTAATTGGGAGGTTGTAATTGGTCTTACTTTAAGAGATCTCTTAACCCCATGTATTTCATGTCTCATTCCTTCCCCATTCAAGAAACTAATGGTTGTATCCCTACAGTTTATAAGGAACCAATGCTTCTCCAACCAATGCATTCCAATTAGAATATCATATGACCCTAAAGGTAGTGTATTTAGATTTTCTATTATCGGATAAGTTACCAATTTTATTGGGCAACTATCCACCTTAGGTAACACCCTTATTTTTTCCCTTGTAGGTAACTGAACTAACCAAGGGTGTTTAAATTTAACAGCTTGTAAATGGCATTTTTCTACTAAATTAGGATCAATATAACTCAAACTAGCTCTAGGTTCAATTAATATAAACACATTTTGGTCAATGATAGTACCTTCAAACTCCACCATAGCGGGTTGATATTATGCCCGATGATCTTCCAGCGCGACGTTGATCCTCGGCAGGATTTTGGATACTTCTCCCATGGTAGAGGCTTCTTGGATCTGGGAAAATGATTCTGCCCCTTTCGAAGAGGGAAATTCTTGATGTTATGTGGTCCTCCACATCCCCAACACTGTAATGGGGGTGTGGTTGCTGGTTCCAATTTCAATTTGTTTGGTTGTTCATGAATTTTTATCTCATTTGGTGGTTTTAGCTTTTTCTGAGTTCTTCCTGAATTTAAATTGGGCTGATTTTTGCGATTTTTTAAATTTTAGTATATTCATTCCCTAACTTTTTACAAGGGTCACAATCTCCAAGAAGGTTTCATTGCCTCATGGCTTGTCACAATCATGAGGTAATGGAACCCGCTTTTAAATTTCTATTAATTTGTTAAAAGGGTCACAATCGCTAAGAAAAGGAAATCTCCTCCCTACTGATGAGATTAAGCTTATGAATTAATCTCCCCTCATGTTAACTTTCCTCTAGAGTAGTTTCTTCCAGGACTTTATTTGCACAGTCTTTCTATTGGTCACTATTCGGTCTCAATCAAACTTAGTGCAAGCAATTGTGTTTATGAAAGGTTTTGTTTTCCCTTGGCCAACCAACAAGAAACAAAAATGAATGACTATGTTTTTTCAACAGTCTTTCGAATTTTTACTCGTTAACTCCTTCAAGTTGCCTCAGGTTCCTCAACCCTCTTGGTTCCTTAACCTTCCCTGTTAAAATTTTTTCTTTAAAGAAACATTTCAAGTGTCCAACTACCGAGACATGTGGTTTTGCTTTTATCTTCCTCATAATATCATTCTTGTATATGTAACAATTTCCTTTTTAAAGCACACTTGAATAAATCTGTCTTTAAAATAAATCTTTTACCTAATCTCTCAAATAACATAATGTTTGTTTTTAACCATAGTCATAAAACGAAGAGTTACATTTACTTAGAGAGATGACATTATATTTAATAACAAATAATATAACAATATTGCATTTTATTCTAATAATAATATAAGTAATAAGTATAAAAAAATAATAGTTTTTCCATTATATAATAATATAATAAAATTATAATTTTTTTAATTATAAATTTTTTTTACTATATTTTTATTTTTTATTTTATACTTTTACATAACTATTTAAATATTAAATAATAATATATAGATTTAATAGTTGATTTTACAATAATAATACATATATTATAATAATATTTTAAATTTATTCATAGACTTTGATATTATTATTATTATTATTATTTTATTCACATTTTTCTTCTTTTTACGCCGAAGGCGTTTTCCATTGTGAGGCTTGGGGTGAGCCAGCCAATGAGAAAGCGTTCCCTATGCGCATGGAACCAATTCAAATTTTCCACGTGTGGTCTCCGTAATGGCTCGTAAACGGGTTTCTTGTAAACGGGTTTCGCCTTTCAAACCGCGGGTTGAAAGAATGGAAACACTCCAGTCTACAAGCAACAGTGGCAGCAACCATTAACCAGGCGGCCATGTCACGAAATGTTCAATGAGGCATTGCTGTTCAATGTATTCCTTAAGGGATTTGATCCTCCACCCTGGTTATCTGTCAGCGGAAAGAGAGGAGAAATACCCATTTTGCCCAGCAGGTGGGGTTCTTACAGTGTATTTAGAGTTGGGTCAGGTGGTACGAGAGTTCATCTCCAGTATTCTGTCAAGAGCTTTAGAGGTACGTGGATTCAAGTTCAGTTGTATATTGCAAATTAGATTTAGACTCTGGAGTTCTGGAAATAATGGTTTGGTTTCTAATTCTTTTTTTTGGGTTTATGTTTGTTCCATATCTTCCAGAACAAGATCGGTTTTCTGAGCTCTATGGTGGTTTTCTCTGCAAGCGAAAAAGGGTTTCGTCCTCTGTCGATCGCCCTTCATGTCTCGAGGTTGTTGCTGCGAAGAAACCGAGAGTTAAGGAAAGTGATTTTGTGGTGGCTAGGGAAATTGATGGAGACCAAAGGAAAGGGCTAGATAAGGATGTTCAGGAGGAGGTGAAGGGGAAGGAACATGGATTTGGAGATGGCCAACATGGCGAAAATGAAGACAGGCGGCACTTTTTTGATGAAAGGCATGGAGGAAATGAAGGAGAACAGGGCTTGTTTGATGCCCAACTGGGCAGAAATGAAGAAAACATTGGGTCACAAGTAGAAAATGGTGAGTGTGTAGAGAAAGGGGCTAGGGTTCGACCAAGAAGAAGAGGGGCTAAGGCTAAGGAGAACAAAAATGATGCAGTGTCGCCGTTTGTGGGAAGAATTACGCGCGCGAGGGCGAAGAATTGCCAGGTTCTTCTCAGTGCGAAGAAAGATATTTGAAAGAAGAGAACAGTTGTGCGATCCAGGCAGCCTCGGGGAAGGAGGAAAAATGCGAGTGCCACGGGCGCCAGCAGGCTTGAGGTCTCTAAAGAGCCTGTGATGGAGTTATTGTCATCTGCTGCAGCTGTCAAAGCAGAGATTGGAGGTAAGGCATCTCCCTTGATGACTGCATTTGAAATTGAAGATCAGTTATCGGCATCACCAAAGATGACCAAATCTCAGACTCGAAACGAGTCCTCTCCTGTTGTTGCTGAATCTCAAGTTGAAGTCAAGCTCTCTTCTGCGATGAAATGAATGCAAAATGAAGATCACTCATCACCTTTAGTGAACCATTCGCAAATCGAGGACCATGCCCAAAGAGATGACTTTGGTTGCACAGAAGGAACCATGAAGAAATCAAAGGTGACATATGCATCCTTTGAACCAGGTTCTAGAGGTTCAGAAGATATTGATCATAAGAATGCTCAAGTGGAAAAAGACACCTCGGAAAATGTCGAAAGATGCGTGGAAGGAGAGACAGTTCCAATGGATGATTTTTGAAGAATTGTTGACAGTTGTGATGCTGAACAGCTAGTGACCTCGAATTTGACTGATACTTCCCTCAAATAGGAGATGCCGAATGTGATGGAAAATGTCCAACAGCATGAAATCTTAGATCTGACCAAGAGCACTCAACTAAAACTGAGAGAATAAGAGCACCCAGTGGATTTTTAGAATCAACCTAAGGATAATTTCTATCTGGTTGAAGAAAATGCTGAAAGAAAGGTACCATCTGTTTTAACGCCATTAGAAAACCGAAAGAGCATGGATGCCATACCGATACATACAACTTTAGTTAGTAACGCAACATGTACGCCTCAAGAGATGGTAGCATCCCGATTCAAAGAAATCTTTTCTGGAATGGTCGATTTACTAGATGATAGTGTAAAAAGTACACCTACATTGGTTCAAGAGATACTCTCCAATCCTCGTTACTGTGGTAAAAGTGGCTTTTCTGATGCCCCATATCCCTCAAAACGTAGTAATATGTTTGAAAGATCAGTATTCAGTGATCAGGGATGTCATCCAATTTCTGTCATTGCTAGTGGAGTGGTTCAAGATGCCCCAGATAGCCCTTCTATAAAAGGAACAGGTCATAAGTTGTCATTGAAAGCCGATGCCAGTGACATGACTGTTATGGATGTTCCATTGAGATGTGAGATAGAGGATGTCAATGCTATTGGAATAGGTCTTGGAGAAATTTCCGTTTGTCCCAATGAAAAAATACCTGACCAAGTTGAACCAAATACAACTTTATGTGAAGAAAGAGATGAATTTGAGAAGGTCAATCCTTCAAATTTGGGCTTTATTCATCATAAGACAGCGTCATTTGACTCAGCTTTGGGATTATCATGTCACATCCTGCACAAAAGTGAAAGTGATGTTACTGGAGATTTAACAATTAAATTGAGGAGTAGAAGCCTGGATTGTTGCAAAAGAATTTTAGGGGAGGAAACTAATAATGGCAGTAATGTTGTGGCGAGTACAGGAGGACACGAGTGTTTGAAGGCTGTATCATTCAGAATGTTCCGAGGTTTGTCTGGGTCATTTGTAAAGCTTTTGTCACAAGGAAATGAAGACCAAAATCTGAAGGGAGGAAGGTCAGCATCCCCAGTGGATGTAAGTGCCAAGATCTCACCAGAGATTAAGGAGAATAGTGAGTCACATATGCCAGAAGACTCGAAGTTAATGTCTATGACAGAAAAAGTAGATGAACCATTTTCTACCATCAGAAACGATGGGCTTCCCAAGGCAAGTTGGGAGCTTATGATTCTGCTTTGGCAATTTCCAGTCCAGATGAGGCTGCTGAAGGGCAAATTGAAACCTCATGCAATGCCCCTAGTAAGAAGCTTGTGGTTGCTGACATGGAATTGATGGATAGAACTCTTCTAAGCAGTGGCAATTTATTTTCCAGAAACATGGCTGAGGTGAAAGAAGAGGGAGGTATGGAGCTACAGCATAATTCATGGCCTAAATATCAGAAAAGAAGTGGTCTGGTACAACAGCAATTTCACTCTGCTGGCCAACCAAGGTTATGTCAAACTGAGTCATGTTCAAAGATTTTAGACTACAACCCATCTATAACGCTGTCAAATGGTGGAATTGAAGTTACTTCTAATAAAGATGCGTGTCTTGTATCTCATAATGATGTAGTTGATTTATAATAATATCCCTGCTTTATTCTGTTCTTTGTTTGTACAATTTTTACTGCGACTTGATATGTTCAATACAGGTCCTTGGAATAAATTTGGTAGTCTGGCAGACATGTAAATGAATCTCGCTTATAGGTCCTGCTCTTGGAAACAATATTAGTCTGTCCTCTGGTTGCATTCCAGTTCATATCTATGTACGCTGATTGAAACAACTCAGTGGCTTTGATATAGTTGTAAAGAACCACTAGAAACTGCTTACTTGGTTTAGGCTTGAGGGTCCTAGAACCACTAGATTTTACTGTAAAATCTGCACAACACTAGCAATCCCATATTCTATCACGCGGTGTGTTTTGACCATATTCTATCATGTGGTGTGTTTTGAGATGATAAAGATATTAGAAAATCCTGTCTTCTCTTCCTCAAGTTTGGAGTTGTTCTTTTGAAAATATCTTGTAGTACATACATGAAGTTTAATATTTTTTTGTTTCAAAGAGAATTATGATGGTTTTAAAGTTTAACATTTAGAGATGGCATTGCCTAATATTGACTCATTGAGAGTATTTAGGCAGGTCTATTGAGATTTTATTATTACAAACTCTGTAGAAGACAGTTAATGTATTCTTATGATCCATCAATCCTGCACTGAAGAGTGATGTCTTTTTCAGATAATTGAGGCGGTTGATACATTCTGAACTGTAACTTCTATCAAATCTGTGACTCACAGCAGTTCATTTTTGTTGCTTAAATTATAAGCTTGGGAGACTGATTGAAACTATAATGCAAGCCCAAAGGAGCACCTTGCACCCTATACCAGAAACTTTTGATTTGGAAAATATGTCTGACCAACATAATGTGGATATTGAATCACATATTTATCCGGGTGAGCGACCGAATCTCATGGATGCTCCAAGTTTGCCCGATTATCAGGGTGTAGGGAGCAGCCCAAGCTGTAGTTTCAGAAACATAGGAAGTCAATCTAGTGGCAGTAGTTCTTTTGTCAATGGTTGGCCCACTGGCAGTGTAACAAATTCTGATATTTCAGCTCATCAGGGATGCACTTCTGAAGATAAAATGGTAATGGTTTAGGTTTTAATTTTAGATGATAATAAAACTTATTTGTGTGAATCTGTAATTGTGTGATTATTTGGATGATTATTAAGGTAGAGTATTTTTGTTCAAAATTGTTTTCCGAATTTAAAATAAAGTTAAAATTAAAAATACAAATACAAATAGATAAATAAAATTTTTAATTAAAACATGAAAATAAAATAAATAAATAAATAGAAATAAAATAAAATAAAGATTAAAATAAATAAAAATAAATAAATAAACAAATAAACAAATTAAATTAAATAAAAATCAAATCAAATAAAAAAAAATTAATAATATTAAATTAATAATTTTTATTTCTATTAAAAATAAAATCCAAAATTCCATATCGTCACAAACGAACAAAATATTCAGCTCCTTTAGTTATTACACATTTTACCTCTCATATACCACAAAACATTCAGCTCCTTTAGTTATTACACATTTTACCTCTCATATACCACAAAACATTCAGCTCCTTTAGTTATTACACATTTTACCTCTCATATACCACAAAACGATTCACATCTAGAATCTGATCAATTTCATTTTTTCAAAATCCTCATATTCACATAATTTTATTCCAAACTCATTTTCATATTTACATAGACACAAAATCAAGACATCTTCATATTTACATAGACAGTTTATATTACCTAGCTAGGAATAACACAGTTTAAAATCCAATATTCCATATCGTCACAAACTTTTTATTATGCTTAAATTACTTCCCTTACATATCTACCGCCCCGGCGTTCCTTTGCGCCTCTTGGTGCAATTGCTAGTTATTATATTTACACCAAAAGTGTTCTCTTTGCTGGATTGAACTGAACAAAAACTGTTCAACCCAGCCAATCAGAACGTATCATTTTCTCCCTTCCATCAAATGAAAATATAACACCTGGTATCGGTTTCACATGTCCTTTAAATATTTTCCGGGTGCTCATACAGGCGAGCTTGTACAAGCAAAACTAAAGTCTACACTTTTCCGGGTGCTCGTACAGATGAGCTTGTACAAGAAAAGCCACAGTCTACGTGAGCAAGACCGGATTCTATGAGTCGACCGTCCATCTCTGGATCCGGTGTCCATGCTTGCTGTAGCAACTAGGTCCAAAGGTACTGGAGTCTATGTGTCGACCATCCAGCTCTGCAGCCGCTGTCGATGCTTGCTACTGCATCCAGGTCCAAAGGTAAATACACCAGCGAGTAAACACATGATTTTACGATGGACATGTTCATTACTGGGAGGAAGACCAATTCTCTGACCGAATATTGCATTACTCCGGTTTCCTTCGAGGCCATCTAAACTCTGTTCTCTGTCTAGAAACCATTTGTGATCTGTTGTTGAGTGGGTCAATTGATACAACGAATCGTGTTTGGAGAAAGGAAAGCGGCGGCAGCACCCGAATATGTTGCGTTTTAGTGATGGAGGGGCACAAAGTTCCTGTGAAATGCCTGGCTGCCACTACCTTGGATCTCCACGACAATTCATCTATTTCTTAAAGTGGAAGCCTTGACGGAATGGTGAAGGTGTGGATAGGTCTTCTGAAAACCACAATGGATTCTTGATCTACCTCACCACTATGAATACGTTAGTGGCATCGAAGTTTAGTTTACATGGCAACTACCAGTCCAATCATGACTTCACATTTTCTTTATTTTTATTTGAAGCTATATCTATTTTCAACATATTTTGTATAAATCTTGATGTTATCAAAATAAAAATATTCTTTCAACTAAGAATATATCCTCCTTGGTGACGATGGTTGTAGTGCATCATATGGGAAAGTAATGGTACTATGTTTCTTATCCCTTTGTGATAATATTATGGTGCGTAGCATTGTTCAAACTCCCTTCATTTCTGCAAAATTCTGGTTAGTTTGATGAAATTTCTGTTTCTAGCGTTGTTCATCGAAATGACAATTTAATTACACTAAAGGTGTTTTCTTTTCTGGACTGGGTTGAGCAAACACACGTCTCATTTTCACCCTTCACCCTTCCGTCAAATGAAAATATAACACCTGCTGTCAGTTTCACATGTCCTTTAAACATTTTCTAGATGATCGTACAGACGAGATTGTAAAATCAAAGCCAAAGTCTATGCTTTTCTGGGTGCTCATACAGATGAGCTTGTACAAGCAAAGCCACAATCTACGCGAGCAAGACTAGAGTCTATGACTCGACCATCAAGCTTAGCATCCAGTGTCGATGATTGCTGTAGCAACCAGGTCCAAAGGTACTGGAGTCTATGTGTCGACCATCCAGCTCTACATTTGGTGTCGATGCTCGCTATCGTCACCAGGTCCAAAGGTAAATATGTCAGCGATCATGGAGGTAATATGTCACCGATCAAAGCTTCATAAACTGAACAACAGTCAAACTGTTCCTTGTCCTCTGGAATTTGGATATGTTACAGCAGCATGAGTTTCACAATGCCCACTGACAGTAAGTTAATTTTGATGAGCACAGTGCCGTCGGTAAAAAAATAAAGGGGACCAAATCGAGTCCTTTAGGTAGAAAGAAGAAGAAGCAAACCATAAAGAAATATGAATACATTTTAAATGGATTTTGGCACTCTGAAATTCCCACTCTTCTTCCTCCTATGAAAGAAGCTTCGATCACCTGTAAGCTACAACAAAGTTTAGATCTCAATTTTTTCGCAATGGATTTTAAATCATTCGTAATGACTAAAGCATACTATGGTTTTGTTAGTTGCAAACAATTTTTATGAAATTTTCTCGTAAAAATATTACCAGTAGTTTTTAATAAAGAAACTATATGCCAAATACATTCTCTTCAGTTGTTACAATTGTTATGATTGTGGCCCGGTTAATGGTGAAGGCTACTCATAAAAATGTGTTGAGCAAAAGTAATTCTAGGGCTTCACCTATCTTGTATGTCATGGACTACGGTGCCCGTCTAATGATGATAGGACGGTGAATACATTTTAATCAATTATTATATATATTCAATGGTGCACTGAGCATATCTTCCCCTTCAACTCACCACAGTATTGGGAATAGTTTTTCGTTCTATTAACAATCCATGAAATATTTATAATTTTTTTATGTGATAATCACATGCAAAAGAACATTTTCAATGTGTTTCGAACCAACCACTGTGGATGATGAACCATACTAGTTGGTTTAAAACGTGTTTGGCAATATTCTTTAGCATATGAGTATTATCGAAAAAAATTCTAAAGCCTAAATTCTGAAAGTCCAAAAAATATATCTGTTACTTTGTATACATTTAACCCTCTATAAAATATACCTTTCACTTCTTTATATATATATATATATATATATATATGCTTTGTAATCTAATACTATTTTAGACAATCAATTAAATGATATTCATGAAAATATCCTTAATTTTAGCAATTCTTTCTTTTTATTAATATGTTATATTTTAAAAAATCAATCATTTATATTTTTTTAACTTTATATTTTATTTTGAAAAATAAAAAAATTATATATTTTTTATTTTATAACATTAAGTTATATATTTGTTTTAAAAATAAAATCATTATATTAATACCATATCTTCTTTCCTCAATCATTATATTAATACTATTTATTATCTCTCCACTTTTATGTTAATATTATTATATTCTTGTTATATGAAAAATATTTTATAAATGAAAACAAAGAAATCCAATATTAGTATTTTTTAAAATGTGTTTGGTTTATTATTTTTTCATTAAGTTAATATTATATATTATTTCTTCAGTATTATATTAATTTCATAGTACAAATTATTTTTTTCATAAAAAAATAAACGCTTAAAACCCAATAATAATAATTTTGAAAAACAAATTATTGAAATAATACTTATTAAAAATATTATAATTTAATATAATTATTAAATAAGATATTCATTATAAATTAATTTTAACTTATATTTAATTAATTAAAAATAAATCTTCTTAAAATCTTTCATACTCTCATTTTTTATATAAATATATATTCACACCACTAAAAAAAAAAAGTAAATATTTTTTTTTTTTTTTGTAAATTCGGTGGGTCCATTCCATTTTCTATTTATATCTGTAAAGGCAGGCTACATTATATAAATAAGATCTGTTTAGCTTGGCCTCAACCTGCCCGCAGGAAACCAGGTCTGTTGGCCATCTATAAGCATAATACGCTGTCCAAAACTGAAATTGTTTCATTCTCCTATACTTTTCATCCGCTGTCTTTTCTATAAGTCCTATACTTGCTTTCTTAAAGCATTTAAAGCTTCTATTTTTAAACAAAATTATCATCAAAATTTAAAACATATGTTCATTCCTACTGTCTAGCAACATACTGCTATATTTCTGACAAAGAGACTGGGGCAAACGTAAATATTATAAATATCTTAATACTAAATATTTTGTTATAATAAAAAACACTCAATTATTTTTTTTTATTTCTTTTTAACTCAGTTTTTACAAATTTGAATTCCTTTGTTAATTTGAACTTTTTTTATAGCTAACAAAACATGAAGAACTAAAATAGTACTCACCTAGCCCTTCTACTAGTCTCCTTTTATGATACACAAGGTTTGGAAGCCTACAAAAGTGGATGAAATTTGATCACAGTGAAATTTTCAAGGCTCTTTTTAACAAACACATCATGTGATAATTTTCTTTATGCTTGCTCACATCTCTAAGTTCTCATCACCAGTGTTGGGTGTGTAGTGGGATATAAGTGAAAAACAAACCATGCAAATAATGAAGTAACTAGTTTTTGAAAGCCCACTTCCACTTTTTACACAAACACCTTTTTATTCATAGTTATACACCATGGTCAAGATAATATGAAAGGTTATTGTAGGTACAAACCATAAACGTTAAGCGTTTTCTTGCAAATTTTAAAGTCTGCACAATTAAATGTGTCAAAGAATTGGTTTTTAATGGTAATCGTCAAGCATTTTCATGCAAATTTTAAAGTCTGCACAATTAAATGTGTCAAAGAATTGGTTTTTAATGGTAATCATAAGTATGATCTACCTTATTTTTAGGCTATGTCGGAAGTGAGTCATTAACTTTATCTCATAATTAATTTTTGAATACCCATTAGTTTAGTAGTTGGATTTTAAATTTTTGGGTCAAAGATTTTGATCTAGGAATTAATTATAGTTATTATTATTTTTATTAATTAAATTTCTAGTCATTTTTATTTAAAGTTTAAGATTAAATTTATAATTACACCAAAGTTGTTCCTATGATGGGATTGGCTAGGCAGATCTAGTGGATGAGAACCTTTTTTTTTCTGTCACCCTTCATCTAATAATTTCATACCATGGGCCATTCTGAATCGCACGGTCAAACTAAACGTTGCAAGAAACATGTGCATGATTTTCATCGTCCTCCCCCCAAATAAAAGCTCACATGTGGAAACATTATGGAGTGCACCTCACCCTCACTACTTGTGGTGCTTCATCCATGAGGAGTCAAAAAAATGGGTGAAATTCATCTTCCTATTTGTTCCTCCTATTCATTTTTTTATGAGCATGATGCAGATTTACATGCAGCCATTGCTGCCGAGGATGGATTATCTTCATCCCCTTTCTGTAACACAAAATGAAGGTCTGAGATACCCATCAATGCAGATAGCGGCAATGCGGCTAAAACGAGTCGAGCCTTGCAGTGGCGGAGTATATGCTAGATATGGATTCGTATATGTGGAACATGCATCATAGTAAGGTGACTTTCTTTCATAGAATGTTTGTCTTGGCTTCTCTCACATTAGTAGGGAAATGGTTTAATGATATATACCTTTGGAAACATCATGTAACCACCATCTTCGTGCACATTCTCTTCTTTATTCTCATCTAGTTCCCATAGCTCACTCTTTCTATTGTCTTCCTCTACATGTTCCTGCCTGGCATATGACAATTTTGATTTCGCCCACTGCGCCCACCCCATAGCACATACATATCTCCCAGACCGAACTGGTTCACCCAGACGAACTAGATGGAGATTTCAACACATTCCCCACTAGCAAAGCCTCTAACATTTTGAAAATGTGATAAAATTGACTCCGGAGCATTTTTAGGTGAATACAGATTGTGGTAGGAGATATGGCTACTCAAGGAGAAAGGTTTAAAAATCTCCTGAGCTGGAGAGATCCACCATCCACTACCATATTTTTCATATTTTTTGCTGCCATATTTGTGGTTACCACACCCTTCTAATTAATTGCAATGGTTTTTGTTCTATATCTCTTGGGCCATCGGATGTTCTGCCATAAGCTTCCTTCTCACAAGTATAGAAAAATTGCTCACAAACTCTTTGGTTTCTTACCATCCCTTTGAAACCATACACGAGGCAAGGATTTATTTTCCAATGTAGAAGAATGGAATAATATAAAGAGTTCTCCATGGTTTAAATTATAACAACATTCAAGTTGTTGATTTTTAGTTCAATTTTACAATTACCTTTTTTGCAAAATTGTGATATGCCAAATCATTTGATATTGATATGCATTTAAACATTTATATATATTTTTTTAATGCAACCACAATTGCATAAATTTGCAAATATGTGAGTACAATCCTTTAGTATGAAGAAACTTGTAATATTTCTTATTTTCTTTAATTCTTTGCTCTGTGTTGCTCATTGATTTGAAAAAAAAAAAAAAAAACCCATTTTGATGAAAGTTTCCTAGATTGGGATGTATGTGCTTATTCTATGATCTATTTAGTCATTATACAATGCATGTTTCTTTGAATTTCAAATTTCAAACAAATCTACTCCAAACCATGGAGGCTTCACTTTGTTCTTTTAGTGGCTATGTTTGGTCATTGTTTTAGCCTAATTACTAGCTAGAATTATGTTGCACCACGATATGCATACCTTCTCACATCAAAATTCAGAGTAATCATCATGAAGAGAGTGACATGATAACTCTTTCTCAAAGTAACTAAATTTCTTATACATAATGGTTATAACCATGATATTTTGTAATGCATGTGTCTTACATTACATGTTACATATTTTTCTTTGGCTCTTTGCCAACCTAGGGTTATAAGTGTTTATAAAAAAAAAAAAATTTCTCTATCCCAATTAAGAATGGATTTATTTTGGTCAATAATGAAGAAATTTTCAATTAACAATACAAAACTAACAATATTACAGTGACATATTCATTCCTATTATTTGTTTTTAATTGAAAATAATTTTTTACTCTATTAAAAATAAGAGTTTACTTTATTAGAAATAAGAGTTTTTATATTTAATAATTTTACTTTTCAAGATAATCTTTTCACATTTCTGTTTAGGAGCAATTGCTAGTTCTTTATCATTTTTCTTTCCAAATAACTATGTTATTTTATTTATCTTTACAACTAGTCCTCATAATTTATATTAATCAATATTCTAACCTAACATTCATTTTTGATTAAAATAATTTATTTTCTTAAAAGTTATTTCTGCATCTATATATGTGATGAAATGATAATAGATTAATTTTTCACCTTTGCCTTCAAAATGAACCACCTTTGTCTTGGCAAACAACTAATAATTTAATTAAAAAAAATTCTCAGAATAATTATCTTCATTAATTATATATATATATATATATATATATATATATATATATATATAATAATACTGATTTTATTCTTATATTTTTTTAAATTTTATCTTTATATTTTAAAAATAAAAATCTCTCTACTATCTGCATTCCGCATTGGGTCAGGTTGCCTTAAAATTTGACATACTCCATGGCCTCGGATTCCATTTCTCCCGTGTGCATCTGCCCAGTGTCATAATCCTCCTTTCCACATTTATAAGCCGTCGTAAATTTCGCTCAGATATCATTTCCGGTCCAACTTCATTTTTCCCCATGTAATTTAACTTTGAAAGTGTTTTAATGGATTTTTGATAGTGAAAATAGATTTAACCTTGTAAACTTTTTTTTTTAATTTAACATTTTGAGTTTTGGAGATGGTAATTTAAATTTCTAAAATTTTTATTATATTTGATTTTTTTAATTTTTTTACTGAAAATTTAATTCAAACAAAATTTTAATAAAATAAAATCTAAGCAGAAACTTTTGTAAATTTAAATTATAATTATTAAATTTTAAGATTTTAAATATCCATTTTAATCCTACTAAATCTATTTTAACCATCAAAAACATAATTTAAAATAACAAAAATTTTTAATTTATTTTTCCCTATTTCAACCACTTTTAATGGTCAAAGCAATTCCTCGAACTCTCGAACTAGGTAGACAACCCCTAAAAATAATCGTGTGTGCGTACGCAGGGCACCTTTACCCTTTAATGCTGGCTGGTTGGTCATCGGTTGGAAACTTTCTATGGAAAAATTGACACGAGATTTAACTGGCATTTATTTGCGGCAATCGTTACGGCAGTATTAGCATTAAAATTCTTCACATGCTTTCCTTTTTACTCTCCTCTGTTTAACTAGACTAGGCGTACATGGTTACTGTAAGTATCACCATTATTTTTCATTACCGTCAACACAATTCTTCACCTGCCTTTCTCTTTCATTTCTTGCGAACCTTATTTTTTAGTCCACTGGCCTATAAAGCAATGGACTATAAATACTTTGACGGCAAGAAATACCCACTATCGCTTTGAAGGCAAGACATACCCACTACCTGATGATGTGCCACTTTAATCTAACGGTGGACATTTGCCGACGGACTGGAAAATAAATCTAGCCTTCATTTCTTCTCTCCATTTAACGAGGCATATAAAGCGTACACTTCCTTTGCATTTCCATTATGCATTGAGGCACTTGTCCGAGAAACATATCTGTCAAGTTGCTCAGAGTTGCAGGCTGCAGCATGATATCAGATCAAACAACAGAGAGTAAGAAAATGGATCAAACAGTTTGCGTTACCGGAGCAGCGGGTTTCATTGCCTCATGGCTTGTCAAGATGCTCCTCATCAGAGGTTACACTGTAAGAGCAGCAGTTCGCACCAACCCAGCTGGTATATCCACTGATTAACTGGTATTCTTGCCACTGCATGATTTATTTTAATTATTTGGTTTAACATTAAACTGGTATTTAGATACATATGGGTTTCTTACTTCATGGATGGAACTAGGGTTCCTAAGGGGATTTGGTGATTGCAGATGACAGGTGGAAGTATGAGCATCTGAGAGAGTTGGAAGGAGCAAAAGAGAGGCTTCAGCTTGTGAAAGCTGATATTCTCCATTACCAGAGCTTACTTACAGTCATCAGAGGTTGCCACGGTGTCTTTCACATGGCCTCAGTTCTCAATGATGACCCTGTAATTACTTTATTCAACTCTATTTGTAATTCCAAATCCATGCAGCTATTTGGAGCTTAAAAATCACATTAATAAACCATGGACCATTCTGATAATTTTAGATCTTGTTAAGCATTGTTTTTTTTATATAGGTTTGATGGATGCAGTTAATATTTAATGCAGGATCAAGTCATAGAACCAGCGGTGGAAGGGACAAGGAATGTGATGGAGGCGTGCGCAGAAACTGGGGTTAAGCGCGTTGTCTTTACGTCTTCCATCGGTGCGGTTTACATGAACCCTCACAGAGACCCACTCGC
Source organism: Pinus albicaulis (assembly GCA_034641835.2). Lineage (NCBI taxonomy): Eukaryota > Viridiplantae > Streptophyta > Pinopsida > Pinales > Pinaceae > Pinus > Pinus albicaulis. Next base: position 64,996 of record JAXQQM020074499.1, read on the forward strand.
CGTAGTCCATGATGACTGCTGGAGCGATTTGGACTACTGCATACAAACCAAGGTTTTAATTAATAGCATAACGTATATCAATTATTATAAATAATGGTTACGCAAAAAGATGCACTAATAATTGATTGGCCTGATTCATGCATTACAGAATTGGTATTGCTATGCAAAAACCTTGGCAGAAAAATCTGCATGGGATATTGCAAAGAAAAGGAATTTAGAGTTGGTGGTAATTAATCCAGGCCTGGTTTTGGGTCCCTTGTTGCAGTCGACCATGAACCCTAGCACTGCTCATATCATGAAATACTTAACAGGTTCGTAATGGTTTTATATATATTATAATTAGTTGGTTCGTAATGGACTTCATGGATTTATGATATAATAATTATGAAACATGATGATGATCAGGGTCAGCTAAAACTTATGCAAACTTAACTCAGGCATATGTGGATGTGAGGGATGTGGCAGCCGCTCACATTTTACTGTATGAGACACCCTCAGCGTGTTGCCATAGATATCTATGTGCAGAATTCAACCTGCACAGAGGAGAGCTGGTCCACATGTTGGCCAAACTATGCCCTCGCTGTCCCATCCCTATCAAGTATGCACCCACTAACCTTTATATATTTATGTTCATATTACTAAAAGATGTTCATAAATACATATATTAAATGAAGGAAGCTTAATGCACACACAGGTGTTCAGATGAGAAAAATCCAAGGAAACAGCCATACAAGTTCTCCAGTCAGAAGCTGAAGGATCTGGGACAATCATTTACGCCTATAAACACGTGTTTGGCTGACACTGTGGCCAGCTTACACGACAAGGGGTTTCTTCAACATCACCTATCAGGTTGGACTAAGAGCAATGGCAGTCACGCAATAATGGCGAGGATGTAATGGTTTCAAATATGCACAGTTTCAACATCAACGATCTCTGCATTAGCTACTATATATGTAACCTCCTTTTCATAATTTAAGTTCCTCGATGTAGGAGAAGAGTGGGCCTTCTGTCATTTACTTTCTAAGTTCAATAGACTACTATTTCGTCTAATTTATGTAATGTTAGATTGATTAAATAACGTAAATAATTTAATTTTGATAGAGAATAATCAATTGGTTATTATTCATGGGATTATTAACCGCTTTAGAAGAATATGTTATTTAATATCAATCTCAAATGGTGGCTAAAGCATATTGTACTATATATAGTCACAATGGTGACAATGACTTCAAGTATATTTTACTCAAATTTTAGAATTGATTAATTATAAGGTTGTTTAATTATTCTAAAGGCGTTGTTTATATTTTATTTAATTTTAAAAGTTTTCTAGATTATTTTTTTAATAATTAATTATATAGATATAATAATATAATAATATAATTTATTAGAGTAATAAATTTATTTTTTTATGTTTTATTAATGTTATGGACACTTTATTTAATACACTTATAATTATTAAACAATTATTAAACAATTTTTTTTTTTTTAAAGTCAATTTTATTTGAAATTTAATGAGAATTTCATAGAATTGTAAGTTTTAGTTAAAATTTTAAAGTTTTTGGGGATTTTCAACAGTATTGAATTCATTTATACATTTATACATTTTAAACAACTAAAATTCACAATTAACTTTATATATATATATATATATATATATATATATATATATATATATATATATATATATATATTATTAAAATAATAATAATAATAATAATAAATTTAATTTATTAAATAATACATCTTAATGATATACTAAAAGTTCTTTTGAGATGAATTACAAATATGCTTAAATATATATCATTGTATTACTTATTATACCTCTTGTTTTATTATTATATCTGTTTAGCTTAAAGTATATTTTATTGTTATGATTCTTAATTAATTTGCAAATTTTTAGAAATTATTTCCAAATTTTATCAAAGTTTTAATAAAACTAAATATTAAATTTATTTTTTTTAGAAATTGAAATCTATTTTTTGAATTTTTAAAATTAAATTTTATTTTATTTTAAATTGAAATTTATTTTTTGAATTTTTTAAATTCGAATATTTTATTTTTAATTGGTGGATGACTAATTTTATGTGGTTTAAAATCAGTTCTTAGAATTAAAAAATTTTAATAATAAAAAAAACATCTAATCACCAACTATCTTCATAAGTTAATTATCCAAAAAAAAATCAAATATATGGATTTTTCCATAATTAATATTTTATTTTGAAGAAAAAATTAAATATATGGATTTTTAATATTTAATGTTTTCTTTCCATTTGTTATCATACTTATTTTTAACAATAAATATTTATTAACTGATAATCATTGGTGCTTTACCTTCTATTAAGTGTTGTATTCTTTATAATATTAAGTGTTGTATTCTTTATAATAACCATGTTTTTTCACCTTTTTCATTACTACATTTTATTAATCATAATATATTTTATTATTTAATTATTTAGTTCCTTTTTTTATAAAAATATGTTATTATGTACCAATAGATTATTAGCAATTTGATTCCCTCTCCACCAAGATTGTGGTGCTTAAATTATGCAGCTAATATAACTAAGTTATTTGATCACATTCACCCCATAAGTATTCTCTATTTTTTGGATAAAAGGGAGGTACCAAGTGTGGTAGTGTATTTGGCGCATGGGCAGAACAAGTACACTTTGCTTAGTAGGGAGGTTGCTTACCTACATAAGAGTCACAGGTCAAAAGGTTTGTCAAACATTAGAGGAACAAGATCGACGTGTAATAAGCTAAGTTAGAAAGGAAGCATAGCATGCTACATAAACAATGAAACAAAAACAAAACAACATGCACAAGATACCCTCTCAATAGATCAAACACACTAATAACTCAACAATGGAGAACTTCTCCCTTTATTAGGTGTTGGTAGTAGTATAAGAGAGAATGCTAAATCTCATGTAGTGGATCCTTCGAGCTACAGAGCTCCAATATCCAAGACAAGGGGGTCTCTTCCCCTCAAGTTTTCAACAAGCCTCTATTCCCTCTCAAAGTATGGTAGATTGACGAACATGTGGTGAACTCCTCTCTCTTGGACTGAGATGTTGGGTGGAAAACAACTAAGTCCTTCCAATCCTACTGTTGTTGGACAACACAAGCTGGTTTGTTATGTATAAATTTGGCCAAAATAACAATGTGTCTCCTATTTCTCTTCCCAAGGCTGGATTTTATAGACCATTTTCAAAATTTCCCTCCTCTTGGCCCAAGAAGGATGGTGACACAAGAGTGGGGGTATGATTGCTTTGTATGTTGTACTAAAGCCTCAAGCTGGCTCAAAGTTGATTGTACCTGGTTAGGTTGAGTGGGAATATTTTTCACCAAGTGTGCCAAGTGGTCGCAGATAGTGACATTCTACCATCCCTAGGACCGCGTGGCTATCGAAGAAAAAGTCGCATTGCATGCCAAGAGCTAGTGTTACCTGTGATAGGTCCATAAATTTTTCCCGTTAACCTTAGGAAAATTTTATTTTTTGGCTCCTCCTAATGTATTTCTTCCCTAGAAACCTTTATCTGTAGCTTCTGCTTCACATTTTTATTGTATTTTTCCCGTACGATTTTCCAGTGTTAACAATTGTCCCCTAATGTATGAGGTCTATGAAGAACTGTATAATCGAAATACATTATGGCTTCTTTTCTGTTTGATCCTTTTGAGAGAGAGATACACTAACTTGCTTTGGAACCGAGTCGAGAGACCCCTTGCCTTGAGTAAAAAAGACACCATGCTCTGTTGGAAACCTGCAGGAGATAGAATGAATAAAACATTTCTACGAGGCGGGCATGTTCCATGCTCGTGATTTTTTGAATAATTAAGTTTATCTGGTAGATAATGGTTTTGTTTATGCCACTTTTGGTAGTGACCTGTTGTTGGTTGAAGAAAATGGTTGTTGACGCCCTCGAGGGCATTTTTCTTTAAAATAAGTTTGAATTTGGTGCCCACATACATAATCTTTTTATGGCGTGTTTTTTTAGAATGAGTGCTCATTGTATGCTTGGGTGTTTGACTGTTGGGGACCTTTCCATGTTAGCATTGCTGAAACAGATTCTTATCAAGTCACGGGTCTTCAACGAATTCTGATAGAGTGCAACAGTTACGAAGAATGATACCATATTGACATGAAAGCTTATCTTGAAGTCGAATGTTAAGAGGATCGATGACATCAATGGGCAATGATGATTCCAATAGCTCCATCCGGGGATCCCCCTATTGAGGTGAGAAGACATCCAAGGTACTACCTCCTTCTTCGAAAGTGTTTTTTGTAGTCGACAAGAAGGAAGGATCAACTTACCAGAATGAGTACTGATGCAAGGAACCATGGTTTCTGATGTAGAAGGGCATGGTGTGATGGGTTAACTAGGAATGATGACGAGAAATGGTTATAACTGATGATGGTAGTTAGGTGGCCTGAGGTTGGAGCTATAAATGCGAGTGGAGGCAGTCATAACAATTTTTTATGAGGAAATCCTTGGAGTCGGTAGGAAATATTGGGTGGGTGGATGGTTGCTATGATTTTCATGGTTGGGTGTGGTAAAAGAATGCGTAGCTTCGACCAAGGGTGAATAGGGACTGTTTCCAAGTGATAAATGTAAATGGATGGGTGGGAGTGCTCTCCTAAAAAATCTCTGTAAACTTTCCAAAGGAATATAGAATGGGTTTGGATGTACACGAACAAAGACGGGTGCCCCAATAAACATGAAATAATCCGTCACTATGGTGTGAGGAGTGTGTTTTGTTGAGGGTGGGGGCCCCATTGGTTGGTCTCGGTGCGGGTGTGATGAAGTGAATGAAAAATGTCATAGATGGGCTATGCTGATGGGGGTGTGATAGGCCAAGTGTGAGACGCGGTGGTGCGTTTTTCGATCTGCTTGTGAGAATGGTAGCCTGGGAAAGGGGTTTTATCATGAAATGGGTAAAACATGACTTAATGTATGATGGATTACTGAGCATGAAGTGCTTTCTGGGCTTGGGGTTTCATGGCCATGGCTCCAAACCTTTGGTGTATGGTCTACATGAGTGATGCACGCCATGGAGGGTGAGGATCTACCTACCTACAAGGGTGTTTATCATATTCAAGGTGGGCTGATGATAAACATGGTCGGTTAATGAAACCTATGTTTGATTTATTTGGAGAAATGATCTGAGGATATGAAAATCTTCTTTGGGGAGCCTATCATGCCAAGGGTAGAATGATACCTGCTCTTGTACCTTCATTGGTTGGGACATATGGTGATTCGACATGTTTATAATACCTACAACCAATACCCCAAGTAAGAGCATATTTTTCATAAAAACATATTTGAAATAATTTGAATGTAAAGCAGTAAGAGAGGGCATACCTGTTGTGACTGAAAATGAATTTTTCTGAAGCATGGATTTATGGGGCCTAGTTTGAACACGATGAAGCATTGATCAGTGTGTTTCTCACAGTTTTGTGATTGGGTACTCTGAACTCCAGTTATGGTTTGTATAATAATGAGAAAAGGGAAATATATGGGCCAATATGGCTCATTTCAACTCATTTGTGTTTTTTGAGGGTCTGAGGTCAGAGCTGAGCCCCTGCTCCCGAGCTTCTCTTGGTGTTGCGACCAGCCTGACTACCTGGGATTCATGCTGTCATTATCAGGTAGGGAGTTAAACAAACTGCTTTTCATTTTTTTCATTTTCTTGAATGGGGGGTTCGTACAAATATGGATTTGTATGGACTTTATACCCATTTTTGGGTCAGGTCGTGTAGGCAATCAAGGATGCCTCACACAGTCCTCATGCATAAGGTAATTTTTGCGTGAGGACCTCGTGGTCAAGAAAAGTTATTCACGATGGATCACGCCTAAGCTTTTCACAGGTGCGATGAAGTCAATTTTTGAATTTTTTTTAAATATTTTTTGGTTTAAAAATTGATTTTTGGTTTTTTCTCTGGTGACAGGATGTTGTGGCAGGAGATATACTGGCTTGATCTATGTGCAGATGTGGCTTGATCTATGTGCAGATGTGGCCCAAGATCTCGATGCTTAGGGGGTCTTGGCTCAGTATGGGTTACTCAAGTTCGTAGAGAACAACCTACTAAGAATGTAGGATGGGTTACTGTGATACCTAGTCCATTTCTGGAACAGGAGATGACATGTTATTGTGTTGCGTCGTAGAGACATCGTGATCCAATCGGAAATCGACGTCTATTTTTTGACTGGTCTGCTACCTCAGGGGGAGGCTCTGCCCTATCCACTCCCCGCTGGGGGAGTGAACATCCATCACTCGGCCCATGAGCACTGTGGTCCTGATGCGATCACCCAGGGATGTGTCTATTTGAGCTCTGTGACAGACTTGGCTGAGAGGGCTGCCTTGGCGATGATAGTTCGCCTATTTGGGTAAACAATGCCTCATCGAGAGTTGGGTCTGCATATTGCAGTTTTGCGTCGACTTTGGGCAGGTCACTTCTTTGACCGGGCTCGATATGTTTACCAGGGCATGGTTACACAACTGGGCAAGACCCAGAGTGGGGCCATTAATGCCTTTTCTTATGTGAGCATCCTTTGCAGCATCATGTACGAGAAGGGTCGTGATGGTCCGACCTTTTGTGGCAGTTCCCCTGGGTCCTCTGAGGGATCCTAGGATGTGTTGGTGGGCACTTGTGATGCCTCATGGTGGAGGAGGAGAGGCAGGTCACTACTTGGATGTGACGGTTGAGGCATGGCTCGAGTCAAACCCCCAAATGTTTCTTGACTACCCGTACTCTGGGATGGACTTCTGGGGGGATCTGGATATGGGTCTTCCTGCAGGTTATGCATGGGGTCTGGCAGGTATGACTTTTGATGCGTTTCTAAATTTTGAGGATTTTTATAATATATAGATCTATATGTCTTTGATGGTGACACTGATACTATTTTTAGTTTCTCTTGCAGACGTGGGTTTTGCAGGGTGTCCTACCACTCATTTGGTGGGTCACCAACATTTGAGGAGGGTCCCACTTGGGGTTGGTCAGGCCCCGGTTAGGGAGCAGGGTGGTGCAGTAGAACCCTCAGGAGAGGGTAACAGCGTTGCAACTGTCGGTGGGGATGCTGCTCTGCTTTTCCATGCTGAGGCAACCAAGGCATGGGTAGCGACAGTCAAGTAGCAGTTGGCTGCTGCAGACCTTAGAGTGTTGGTAGCAGAGGCTCGGCCTGAGGCTGTTGATGCTCATGCTGCAAGTTTACCTGATTTATGGAGTCGGTTAGAGAGGTTGACTCGAGGCATGCCAACCAGGGGATTTTTTGATGACCTGGATGATGTATGGATAGAGACGGTGATGGCTCGAGAGAGGGCACATCGCTCGACTTTACGCAGGGCAACACTTGTGGTTGTGGTTGTTGCACCTATACTGGCACCAGGTGTTGTCATGGGTCCATAGGACCCACGAGGCAGGGCTCAGCCCTAGATATTTTTGTATGGTTAGGGAAAGAACCCATATTGAGGATGATTCCCTATTTTGATAACATGTAAATTTTTATTGATATGATGGTCAGGGACCTGTTCTCTATATTAGGACTGATGTATTTTTTGATGTATATATGCAAGATGTTTATTTTTTCGGCTCTTATGATGTGTCTATGTTTATTATTTGGTTTATGTTTATATGTGTTTATGATGGATGTTATGTTCCTATGATGGATTTTTATGCTTTATTTCCTTGATTTTTATGGATGATGGTTTATACGAGATGCATTCCAGTCCAGGATATGGTTAGTTATTCGATTGGCTATCTGGTTTTTATTTCTTACTATATGTGTAATGTAATGTGATCAAAATGACGACTCAACCATTGTGCATGCAAGTATTTCCTAAATAGGTGTGAACCCCTTACTTCAAAATCTTGGTTTAACTGTGATACCACTAGCTGGGAATCAAGAAAGACATGTAGATGGTGAATGCCCTGGTTGGAGGCATCACTCAACAACCCGATGATCGCATCATATTCTGATTGATTATTAATTGCTGATATGATACATACTCCGTTGGTGAGGAACAATGACCGGTCAAGAGAGTATATGGCCCAGACGACCGCTGCTATATTTTGTGACCATCGAGGGGCTCCATCAACAAATCCAAAATAGTGGATGGGGGAACGATCCATCTTTGACACAAGATATTTTTTTAGAACAAGTCTATGATGATTGTGATCATCTCAAAAATTTATGTTACATGCATCTTATCTCTAAGGCTGAGACTTCCTACCCTTATGGGTGGAATTTTTTGAGGTAGAGCCCATTGACGTGGTTAGCTAGGCATGTACCATCAAGCTCAGATAGGATGTATGCTCCTTTGAGGAGGCAGTGTTTTATGATGTAAGGACCCTTCCATAATGTTTTGAACTTCTTGCGTCCTAAGGATTCTTTTGCAACATCGTAGAGGAGGACTAGCTCCCCCTCTAAAAATGAGCGAGGGGTGATGTTGTGGTCGAATGATGCTTTTACCCTTTTCTTGTCCGCCTCATTGTGTTGGAGAGACTCTCGTAGATTTTCGTCGACGAGTTATAACTGTACCAATCGTTGCTCTAAAGTTTGGGTATCACTGAGGAGTTCGATGGCTGCGTGTAAGTTGGGGATTTCGTGTTCAGTGGGAATCACTTCCTCCACTCCATATACCAATTGGAATGGCGTGAATCCTATTGAAGATTTAACTATTGCGCGATATGCCCACACGGCTGAAAATACCATATGGTGGCAGTTATTTTTATTGTTGTTGACCATACGATGTAACATTGTTTTGAGTACTTTGTTAACAACTTCTACCTTACCATTGGACTGGGGGTAGTATAGTGACGCAAACTCATGTGTGAATCCTAGATGATGGGAAAACTCCTAGAATATTTCATTTTCGAAATGATTTCCATGGTCGGAGAATAACTCCTTACGCACACCAACTCGCGTGATGACATGGTTGAAGAGAAACAGAGCTGCAGTTTCTGTCGTGTTTTCATACGTAGGCATGGTTTCTGCCCACTTGTTGAAATAATCGACAACTACAATAATGTATTTGTGGTTTCCAGATGACGTAGGGTTGCAAGTCATAAAGTCGATTCCCCATTTATGAAAGGGGCCTACTACAATGACCGAGTGTAGAGGAGTAGGAGGTGCTCTTGTCTTGTGGGCGAAGCGTTGGCATCGCTCACACATTTTGATTGCTTGAATGCAATCATGGAATAGGGTGGGCCAAAAATAACCAACCCACAAGACTTTTTGGGTAGTGGCCATCTCTGAGAGGTGGTCGCCGCAAGCCCCACTATGACAGTCATTTAGGGTTTGCGCATCTTGGTCGTGTGTGAGGCATCGACGTAAATTAGTGTCAATGCCTCTTCGATAAAGGACGTCCCCCATGAGAAGGTACAGGGGGGCTAATGGCGTATGCACCTTTGGTCATCACGGGTGAGATGTGGTTTGAACTTTTGGGTTCACAAGAATAGGAGTATGTCGTCGTACCAAGGGTCCTTGGTCGTCACTAAGAATAGATGTTCATATAGTAGTGAGTCATTAATTGGGGACCCTTGAGTCAAACTTGGAAGGTCAGTGATGAACTACGCTAAGATTAATGCTTTTTTTCTCTTGTGGGAGCTAAAATGTAGGTCGAATTCCTGCAGTATGAATATCCATCGAGCGTACTTATGGTTCAGCAGATAATGGGTTAGCAGATATCTCATGGGGTTGATAGTTGCTATGATTGTTGTAGTCCTTAGGATGATGTAATGCCGAAGGTTTTTTACTGCATGTACTAGGGCTAGTGAAGTTTTTTCTTCTGATTTTTATTTTAAAGCAGGGCCAGATAGTTTCTTTCGGACGTAATATATTACATGCTCTTTATTATCTGGTTCGTCTTGGACTAACACCCTAGCTATGGTTGTGTATGGTGCTGAAAGATATAAGGTGTTGTCTTTGTCGTAATTGGGTGGGCTGATCAAAGGCATTGAAGATAATGTGTCTTTCAGTGACTCAAATGACTTTTGAGCTCGATCATCCCATTTGAACGAAATGTCCAGATGGAGTATGCATAGGAAACCTTGCGCGCAAGTGGCATATTCGTGGACAAAGTTTCATAAGAATTGGCTTTTCCCTATAGGCTTTGAAGTTGCTTGAGAGTTTTGGGTGGTGGTACTTATTTTGTTGCCTAGACCTTGAGGGGGTCAACTCTAATCCCTTGTTGGGATACGATGAATCCTAATAGTCTGCCTGCATTAACGCAGAAGACACACTTGAGGGGGTTCAAGCATAGGTTTTAGTGTCGGCACCGTTGGAATACCAATTGTAAGTCCTCTATATGGTCACTTCGTTTCTTGGATTGTACGGTGAGGTCATCCAAGTAAGCTATGATGAGATGAGCCAGATCATGGAAGATATAATTCATAGCTCGCTGGAAGGTGGCTCCAACATTTTTAAGACCGAAAGGCATGCCTTGATATGCGAACGTGCCCCAGGGGGTCGTGAACGTCATCTTTTACCGATCCATGTGCCAGATTTGAATTTGATTGTACCCTGAGAATTTGTCCATGAAGAACAAGGCGTCATGATCGACGCAAACATCAATGACTTGGTCGATAAATAGGGTAGGTGTTGCACTGAAAATTGTCACCTTGACATTTCGTTGTTCGTATGAGCTCATTATCACTAATACTTTCCTCCTTTGCAAGTCTAAAAACATCAGTTCCTCATGTCAAGCCTTAAAAATAAGAGAAAAGCTCTCAAAACTCTCTAAAACTCTGGTATCGCACTTTCTCTTTGTCTTACCTGTGGTCCCACACCTAATGGTCATGTCTCCTGCGTACCTGACCGCACTGTCTCTATGTTAAGGGTGCGGACCCCTGCAAAATATTAAAAGGGCGCAAGTAAACTCAAAAAGCTCACTTTCAGTCATTTTTAGAAGCTTCTGGAAGGAATCTTGCGGTGGCAAGACTGCTCTTTTTAGATTCATGTATCCCATGCATGCCTTAAGGAGCTAACCCCTTGATGTGAGGAGCTTATCCTTTTGAAGGAGGATTCTATCCCTTCATAGGTGGAATTGTAACCTCCTCTTTTGCACTATAAAAAGAGGCATTGGGCAGCCTCAAAAGGAGTTCAAGCTTTAGTGTTATTTGAGGTAAAGTGCTGTTGGAACTTAGACTCATTTAGCTGAGATTTTATGAGGAAAGATTACATACATGTATGTATCTTGGTTGGAAGAGTGCAAGGCTTGTCAGAGTAAAGGAAATTCCTGCTTCGAACCCTAGGAAGACCTGTTCAACATCAAGGCTGAAAAGGTTGTAAGGTTCTTCTACTATTTCAAAGTTAATACAAATAAGTTTGTTTTTCTAAATAAGTTGTCAACTGATTGTTTATTTTATGGATTCCTTGATCACCATAATAGATATGATTTATGAATATATGCTATGCAGGTGCTATTTGATGTTTGTTTGTTCGTGATTGCAGATCTTCAAAGATAACTCTTTTAGACGACTGAAGGACAACTACTACAAACAAGCGTTGGATCAAGGTAGGATCGTAACACCTTTGTAGCATTTACTTATAAATCGTGATATATCTAAAGAAAGATAGATCTAATTGTCTGTTTGTTGCTAGACTATCTTCTGATACTAGGGAGATCGGTCTTGTCCGCAAGATTGATTTATCCGGCCAACAAATTGGCGACTCCATTAGGGAAAGGTTTTTGATTTTTGGTTTTCCTTTGTTTTGACTTGAGAAAATGATTTTTTCTAGTTTTTGATTGATGTATACTGGCTTGGGTAGCTTAGGTTTAATTTTCTTTGAAAATTTTTGAAGTCTTTTGTGTTTTTCTTGAACTTTTCTGGGGATCGCACTTTGTCTTCACACATAGTGCGGGCATCTTCGCACTTTCCTTAAGTAACCAGTGCGAGACCGCACCTGTTGCCTCTGGAGCCTGCAAACCCTGTTAAATTTTTTGAGAAACTTAAGATTTATTCTTCCAGTTTTAAGTTTAGATTTAATTTAGGATTCTTAGCATCTACCCAGATCTGTATTTTTTTGTCAAAAAGCCTTGTTTATGAGTTTCTTTCGGAAAAATTTTCATCTCATCAATCTCCGTTAAGTTAATTGGGTGTTTTGAGTCTCTTTTTTGAGAAATTCTTAATTTGATTTCCTTTGGTCATTACTTGGAGGTTTGTCTCAGTCTTTTCACAATTTTGCATCTTTTTGCTTTTGTTTTTGCAAAAAAATTTCCCCCTCATTCGCCGTGGGGGGGGGGGCTAAATTGTGTATGAGTGTTAATCGCCTTTGAGTATTTTTATTTTTGATCTTTGGAAATCTCACCCAATTTTCTTTACTTGCACTTGATTGGTTCTTATATTACATTAGAATCATCTTGTGTTTGAGAATTCTCTTGCATAGATCACATTTGCATAATTAGAATTCTCATTTTCAGAATATGAATGAAAAATGTGCATAGATTACATTTGCATACTTTTCATGTGAATTGTGCATAGATTACAACTGCATAGTTTAAATTCTGAAAAATTAATCGTAGATTTAGATCAGTTTTCTTTGATTTGGATTTAGATGTTTTTATGCTTGTTTTAAAAGCAAAAAATATAAAAAATTGTTTTGGGATTGATTTGCATTAGTTTTTCTTGATGAAATTAGTACATTAGAGAATTTGTTATATTTTCTCTTAGTGATCAATCTTTGCATTGTTGGAAGTGGATGGAAACTCTCTCCTTACTTTAGGTAGGATTCATCAAATTGAAAAGATTACATTATCATATTCGATTGCATTCAGTTTTGGTTCGGGTCATAACACCATTGGTTTCATATCCATTTACCCTTTTGAGTAATAACAGCCTAAATAACACAGCGCTTAATTAAAATTCATCTAGTATTTTTTACATTTTTAGGGCTCTTTCCACCAATATAGCTTAGGCTAGTGTCTTGGAATAGGTTTTAGTTAACTCTCCAAGACAGTAAAACAAACAAGTAGTCGATCTTGCGGTAGGAAAATTCCAATAGTAGCATGTATGCTTTGGGAAGCTCCTCCTAAAGGAGTCAAGCACGAGATCATATCTGAACCAGTGAGGTAATCAATCCTTCCTCATTGGGAACGATAGAATATATACACGTATTAACAATGGTAAACCTCGGATAGACCATTGTCGAGGAGCCTGGGGTCACTTGTCGGTAAACCTTGGATTATGTCAAGGAGCCTTCAAGGGGATTGAGCTTTGTTACTCTGCCCTTGCGTGTGTATCGGATCGTAGACTGTTCCCCCAGGTATATTTGTTTCTGTTGGTAACCCTAGTGGCCATAATCTATAGGATTCTTTCCTAAGGTGACGGTGGAGGGAAGATCCCACTGTACCTGGAGCAGACGTCGACTAGACTCACTTGGACTCTCTGGAGGGTTCTCTTCACTCGAGATGGTTTTGTGAAGAAACTTGTGCCAGTCTGTTTCATTAAGCAGGTTGTCGGGGTAACTGTTCCAACCGCCCTTTCTGTATTAAATTCTACGATGTTTGATTTCATCACCAACTAGTGTTTTTAGTACGGGAAGTTACTGTTTGTGTGTGGTTTGACTCCTAGATTTGATAGCGCGTGTTAATTTGTTTGTTTTTACTTTTAGAGACCATAGGTGTGAATCGTGAATTTTAATTGTTAGGTGTGAATTGTGAATTGTTAATTTTAGTTTTAAATTGTTAATAAAATTCACTGAAGTTGAATATAATGGAAACTGTTCTGGAATTTACCAACCAAGGAACCCCTCTTAATGAGAATCCTAGTACTTTTCCTTGCTTTGGAAATGTTGGTCCTCCTTATATGGCTATATTGTCATTACCTGGATTTACAATAGGTTTACCGATATGGTTATTTTCAACTTCGTTGGCCCCGAATACTCCAATTGTTCCACCTCAACCGGATGCTTCACCTCAACAGAGTTCATCATCTCAACATCACCAACCTTCTGTTGACCCTTTACCTTCTTCGCCCAATATGTCTTCCTCCCTTTCTTCCTCTTCACTTGGTAAAAGCCTTGATGCTAGTAACCAGGTGAATAAGAAGAAGAAGAAAGGGAAGAAGAAGAAGAAGAAGAAGAAGAAGCAAGATAAGAAAGAAGTCAACCAACCAACCATGGCTATAAATGTTAGTAGTGTTGAGGAAACCTCCAACATGCATCGTAAACCTAAATACCCTTGCAGGCTTTGTAAGGGTGACCACTTCCTTATCAATTGCCTCGGTATTCCAAAGGTCTTGGAAGTATGGTCAGAAAAATCCCATCAACTTTCCATTGATCCATGAACCAGTGATAGTTAGGTTCTTGGGAAAAAGGGTAAAGTTAGGTTTCCTTGTAAGTTGTGCAAGGGAGTCATCAAAATCACATTTTCCCTCACATGGATGAAGCCTCAAAATTGTTGGAAAATCTTACTGTTCCACAGTAAGAACTTCCAACTGGTTACTGTCAACTTTCTCCCAACCTACCGTCAACTGAAAAAGTGATTGATCCAATTCCAAGTACAGTCAATCCCACTCTTCCATTGGAGAGTGAAACTCATATCACTCAGGTTGATGATCCATTAGTTGATCAAGTGGTCGACTCAATTTCCCATTCGCCCATCCCACTCTCCCCGAAGAGAGTGAACTTCTATACCACTCAAGTCTCTTCTTGCTGCACCATCTTTCTACGCCAGGGGGCATTTCACCTGTTTCTACAGAACCCCCTCCAAGTACTGAGGTCTTTTCCTTTGATTGGAATAGACTGACAGAACCTCGTCTTCCTTCCTCCATCCCTTTCCAAATCATTTTGAAGGCTGGTGGTAGGAGCATATGCCGCACACATGTAGATGAAGGTGCTTCTGTTAATATTTTATCCTCAACTACTTGGAAAGCTTTGGGTTCCCCTCAGCTTGTGCCTGTTACGCAGAATCTGAAAGCATTTAACATAACCATTAGTGAACCTTTAGGGATCCTTCCTTATTTTTCTATTACTTTGGAAGGTAAAACTGTCTGTATTGATCTTATGGTAGTTTGAGGCCCCTTGGATTTCAATTTACTCCTTGGGCGAGACTATGTCTATGCAATGAAAGCTATAGCATCGACACTCTTTCACGTGATGTCTTTCCCTCACAATGGAAATATTGTGACTGTAGACTAGATTTCATTCCCTATTCTTGATTCGACTACTAATAATCTGACATCCCTGAATGTTCCTCATACGAAAATGGTATCTACCCCACCACGGGTTAATTATGTGGCAACTAGTCCCATGTTTTCAGTTATTGATGTAAGCGAGCCTCTCACTGTTTGCTCGTCTTCCTTTGACTTAGATCCGGTAATTGACATGGAAAACTCTATGGGATTATTTGAACATGATGTTCTTTTCCCTTTTGAGTTCCTTGACATGTGTTCCTTCCAAAGAATTGTTCTTCCATTTGATGAAGACCCTCGAAGCCATTGACATCCTGCTTTTCTAATAAAGCCATGATCAAGTCACTCATGGAGGATGGTTCTTTTCTTGTGTCAACCTTGTTAAAAATGAATCAAGCTTGGTAAGAGGAAAGTTCCTTTTATCAGGTCAACCCTATTTGAAAATGAATCAAAGAGCCATGAGGACAGCTTCTTTCCCGTGTCAACTCATTAAAAAATGAATCAAGAGGGTTATATAGCTAGATTGTAGAGAGTAGATACGAGGATAGTTTCTTTATCGTATCAACTCCGTTTAAAAATGAAACATTTAGGTGAGGATAGTTCCTTTTACTTTTTCAACCTTTTTAAAAAATGAAACAGGTCACCATCAGCATAGTTCTTTTCCTGTGTCAAGCTCATTAAAAAATGAAACAAATCCTCCCCTAATTGAGTCGAGTCTTTTACTAGATCTTGTAAATGTTAAGTCGTATATTTAGGTTAGTTATTTCAGTTTTTGCATAATTTTCTTATAGTTTTAGGTCGAGTCTTTCATATGATCTCGTAAATGAACCTTCATTCCATCCAGCTATTAATTACCAGTAGTCTATTTAGTTGAATGAAATGAAGCTGGGGGGGCATGCGCTCTAGTAGTTATGCTTGGGGGGGCATTAAAAACTTATCTTAGGCATAATTTTTCCTTTGTTTCAAGCTTGTGTAAAAATGAAACAAACCAATCTCAAGCACAATTTTCTCTGTTTGAAGCTTGTGTAAAAATGAAACACAACACTTTTAAGCATAATTTTCCTACGTTTCAAGCTTGTGTAAAAATGAAACAAACCCTTTTTCAAGCATAATTTTTCCTATGTTTCAAGCTTGTATAAAAATGAAACTTATCTCGAGTCCATTTCGGTTATTATTTTCAAGACTCGTTAAACTCATGAAAATATGGAGCTTCTTTTTCTATCTTTCATTCTCGTAAAACACATGAAAATGCCGAGTTCTTTCCTTCTTTTCCTTCTTGTAAATTAAATTGAAAGTCGGCCATATGAGTACATTTTTATCCCTTTTTCGAACTCGTTAAAACTTACAAAAAAGCAAAACCATCGAGTCCTATTTTAAGCCCTTTTCAAACTCTCTAAAAATGAAAAGATTGCCGAGTACTTGACTATTCAAACTCGTTAAATGAAATGAACTGTCGTCCCTTTAGTATAATTTTACCCCTTTTCCGGACTAAAATGGAATATTTACGAAAAAGGTATACGTTGACTAATCATGGTCAATAGAGTTCTCTCTTGCATTCTTTTATCCTTTTTTGGGCCTAAGAGACTAAATTTACGAAAAAGTACACCCATGGATTTTTCTTAAGTTTTTTCTTCTGACTCCCTAAAAATAAAAAACACCGAGTTTCTCAAGTATCGACTCAAGTAAAATTTAACAGTAAAGGACCCGTTCAATTTTAAACAGGAACGAACCACTCCTTCTTAGGGTTCGAATCTTAAACTAAGTTGGACTCATCCGAAGGATGATCTTATAAACAAGCAAATGTTATCCTCCTCAAGCTTGTCAAAAATAAAGAGGTACTTTCCAGAAATGGTGGGGGAAAAAAGAGAAAAATGAACCTATTTGTTACATTTTGATTTTCAGAAAACCGTTAACCACTCTTGAACACGACACTTTTTGTTCACCTGGGTTGGGAAATCCTTTTCCTAACAGTTAATCAAACCTCATTGAAAGTCTTCAGTCGTTTTCTAGGTATTAGCTTTGGGTCAATTGTCACCAAACCATCTCAAAGGTCGTTGCTATGTGTTCAAGAGGACAAGCTCAAACAAACCATTCATTTAATATCATCATCTATTTTGACCATCCCTGAGTCAGTCCTTTCCAATATATTTCTTCAAAACTTGATCTATGATTTCGTGTTGTAGGCTTGCCTACGACGGATCACTTTCTATCGACGACATCTCATTATCTAGGAAGTTGATCAAGAAATCGTCAGTACCATGAAATCTGCATGCCTCAATGGTAGGTTTCTGGCCTTCGATGATAGGTTGCACCATTGACCTCCGATCGAATGATTCTGTGACATGTTCAAATTCAGCTCATTCATTCACATTTCATGGATTGTACTGATTAATTTGAGGACCATTGAAATTACTGGTGGTTACTCTCACACTTGTTAACAGTTCACATTATTAAATGGTAATCAAGTGGTTTCTACCATATTCGACTTCGACACGTTCATTCACATGGATAAAATCGTACTAGTTCGGGAAGCAGAAATTAAGACCCTGGATCTAGTTTCTACCATCTAGGCTGCGAGGAATTTTTTTATTACAGTGAAATATTCATAAACAGATGGATGCATCCATAATGTGTCTACACATGTCTATATTGTTGATGTATTGAAAAATCATTCCTGTATCAGAACAGTTTAAGTCAGTTTTATAGTTAGTTTTGATCTTAGTATGGGAATGCCTACCTCAGCGATGATATGTCTACATATATATGTTTTCCATTGAATTGTTTTACGGTTTCTGACTGGGGTGTCCACAAGATGATCCTTGAAATGATAAAGTACTTCACTCTTCATACATGAAAGACTCTATCTTCATCTATTACAGACTTCTCACTTTAGGGGGAAATTTTTTGCATTCAAAATTATCACCTTGACATTATGCTATATGTATGAGCTCATTATCACTCATACTTTCCTCCTTTTCAAGTCTAGAACACCAGTTCCTCATGTCAAGCCTTAAAAATAAGAGAAAAGCTCTCAAAAGTCTCTAAAAATCTGGTATCGCACTTTCTCTTTGTCTTACCTGCGGTCCCACACCTAATGGTCATGTCTCCTACGTACCTGACCACACTTTCTCTGTGTTAATAGTGTGGAACCCTGTAAAAGATTAAAAAGCCACAAGTAAACTAAAAAATCTCACTTTCAGTCATTTCTAGAAGCCTTTGGAAGGAATCTTGCTGTGGTAGAACCGCTCTTTTCAGGTTCATGTATCCCATGCCTTAAGGAGCTAACCCCTTGATATGAGGAGCTTATCCCTTTGAAGAAGGACTCTATCCCTTCATAGTTGGAACTGTAACCTCCTCTTTTTCACTATAAAGAGAGGCCGTGGGCAGCCTTAAAGGGAGTTGAAGCTTTAGTGTTATTTGAGGTAACGTGCTGTTGGAACTTAGACTCCTTTAGCTGATATTTTATGAGGAAAGATTACATACCTATATGTATCTCAGTTGGGAGAGTGCAAGATCTGTCAAAGTAGAGGAAATTCCTACTTCGGACCTCGGGAGGACCTGTTCAACATCAAGGCTGAAAATGTTGTAAGGTTCTTCTACTATTTCAAAGTTAATAGAAATAAGTTTGTTTTTCTCAATAAGCTATCATTTGATTGTTTATTTTATGGATTCCTTGATCACCATAATAGATATTTCTTTATGAATATATGCTATGCAGTTGTTATTTTATGTTTGTTTGTTTGTGATTGCAATTCTTCAAAGATAACTCTTTTGGGCGACTGAAGGACGACTACTACAAATAAGCATTGGATCGAGGTAGCATCGTAACACCTTTTGTAGCATTTACTTATAAATCGTGATATATCTAGAGAAAGATAGATTTAATTTTCTGTTTGTTGCTAGACTATCTTCTGATACTAGGGAGATCAATCTGCTCCAAGATCACTATATCCTGCCAATAGGGGTAGTCTTCCTTGACAAGCTTTGTTTAAATCTAAAAAATTGATGCACATCGGATGGTGCCCCGATTTTTCATGATGGGTACAGTGGTAAAAACCCACGATGTGTGTTTTATTGGGTAGATGAAGCCAACTTTATGAATCTTGTCAATCTCTTGTTTGATTTCTTATGCCTTAATTTGGGCACTGACACTGCTTTTTGGCGGATCGTGATACACAAAGCATGGTGTCAATGTGGTGTTCTACGATGGTGGGGCTAAGCCCTGGCATTTCCAAATAATCCTATGTGAAGATATCCCTGTACTCTTGTAATATGTTTGTATAAGCGACTACCTTGTCTGGGGAGCATGTTGCCCCTAGCGAGATTTCTTTGGTTTTGCCTAGTTTTCTTGAGATATTCACCTTAATGGTTGGCGAAATATTTAACATATTCCCTTCTGCAAATGCATCGGCACTGGGATAGGGTTTTTGAACCAATCTACCTTCCCATATGGAAGGAAGTCTTTGGATTCAATGGCATATATATCTTGGGTTTTTGGGCTGCTAGGCACGAATGTTTTTTCTGGAAGAAAAAACGAGCGGTGATGCATTGAGTCCCATGGACAATATGGTTCTGTCATGGCCTCTAGATATCTTCATCAGAGTGAAATAAGATGTCTAAGGGGGAATTGGTTTGTGCGAGGCTGTGAGGAATTGGTTCAGGCCTAACAGTGTTGGTAGATACTAGATAGACATGAATATGATTATGTGGTTGATGTCATAGAACCAGACGAGGTTGACAGGGTGCCAACGGGTTGCGTTTGCACCGTCGAAGGTACTACTACCGTTGTGGTATTGTAGCAGCCTCGACACAAATAAAAGATGAGCAGACAACACGAATCATGGTTCCCATGCATGATGAGATGAATCGTATATGGTGTTGTGTGTCGTCGGCATTAAATGGTGGAAGAATTTCCGTTATGGTTATTTGTCTGACAACAAATTTGTGCTCTTTTGGCGGCATACTAAGGATACGCGCACCTTCCTTCACTTGGAAGTTGCGTTGAATGCAAAGGTGCTGAAATGTTTTCATCATGGGGCACATCTCTGTTTCATGGTTATGGCTCATGCAAATGGTGCATGGAGTAAAGGTACCTATCAAGTAAGATGGTGTGAGAACCAACACTACTCTCCACGCCAGATGTGGATGCTTGGAGATGGTTGGGCATTGGTGCATTTTTGCGCTTCTGCCATCTCCGAGTCTTCAGTCTTGGGTGGTGTGGCCCCTTTGGGGAGTCTGGACTCAACGTTGCTCTTGCTACTCATAACCTTGGGAGATATTCACAATTCATAGTGTGGTGGAATTGCGAGCAAATCCTGCAATAGCAGCGTGTAATCTTCTCTTGATCACAGAGATGGATATGTGGTATGGTTGTGATCATGCGAAGACTGTCGGTGAGTTTCTTGAGTTCTTGACATTGATTGACCATGTGGTCCTTTCTATCGCATAGAACACATGTTGGTCTTGGTTGGTTCCGTGCCTAGCTAAGACGATTGGTCGCCTTAGCTTTCTTATGGTTGTGGTGACAATTGGGGGAAGGCCGCATTGCGTCTGGCTTCCTAGGTTTGATACCGGTTACATCCAGATATTTGGTGACCAATGAGCATATGACGTCTAACATTGGTCGAAATTGGGGGATGTAAGTACAATGTCGAGCATGATGGTTTTCTTGGAAAATAAGACAAGACTGTTGCTCTTTGGTTTTCCACTTCCTTTGGACTACCGGTGTAATTGGGTACCATTTTCGAAATGATCGTAAATCTGGGCATTGAGTGATCAAATGATTGCATGCGTCGCACAATGCGCAGGGTGGGATTATTTTCGGAGGGTGGTTGGGGGTGATAATCTGCCCCCTTGTTAGTTGTTTTTATGCCAAAATGAAGAGGATGGACTTGGCTGCCTCATTCTCTTGGGTTGTCAAACTTTCCACTGAGTCCAAATTTGATCTGTTTGTTGCAGCAAGATGGGTTATGGCCTGGCATAAACAATTTAACGCTGAATGGAAGCGGGGGATGTAGGGACAACGACGAACCGGGTGGTTATCTGAACACACTTGGCAGAATATTGGACTTCTCGTAGGTCGTCGTAGTACACCAGGTTGATTGGGTACCATCTTTGAAATAACTCTAGAGCTGCACAGTCAATGATAAAGTGATCTCGTTCATTGCAGAGTGCGCATAGCTGGACTGGAGCTTGAGGACAATTACGAGGAAGAGGTGGTCGTTCAGGTGACTGTCTCTCCTCTGACACATACAATATGGTCCTTGTTGCTTCCATCCTTTGAGTTGTAGTGTTGTTTGTGGCTTCCGTGTCCGAGTCAACTAAGTCAGGGTTTTCAGCGACGAAGCGTCACATGAAATCCAACATAGACTGGAATCGAGAGATATGGGGACAACAACGCACGTGGTGGTTACTCCGACAAATCTGGCATGTATGTCGTCAATGCTGAACTAAGTTGCTTTAGGCAACTTGTGGGATTTGATACCAACGATTAAACGCCCTTAACTCGGGCACTGCGTGAGTAACTGATCAAGCTCGTCACATAGTGCACAAACTAGGTCCTGCAGTGTGGCCTCTGTTTGTCGTTGGGGTGACTGTATACAATCAAGATGTAGGTTCCTCTAGTACGTATAGTATGGTTTTGGGTTCCCCCTTGTCCATTTGCATGGGTAGCACTGAGGGGTCCTCCTAGTAGGATTGCTCTAGGGCTTGCAAGGCATCCCTATATCGCAGCCTCTCTGAGTAGTGATGGGCATAATGCCCATAATGATCGCATATGGCACATGCATGATTGGTGTGTAATGCTTTCCCTTGGTTGTTTGTGGCCTGTTTCTTTTTATGGGAATTCAAGGTCGCGGCATTTCTTTCGGTGTGTAGAAGGGATTTCGATTCTTCTAACTCTGGGAAAATATTAGTAGGATGACCTACAATATCGCACAATGCGCAAGGTTGTAATGCCCTAGGTAACTTGGGGGTTTCGACTTTTTTCCCTGTTTTGCTATTTTTCTTGGTCGTGTCAGTTGGTGCTACTATAGGTGTTTCGTTAACTGCTATGACCTCTTGAAGGGCAATAGAGGTTATTCTTGTAGAGGTGATGCCTGGACTTCCCAGCATGGCTGGGGGGACCAAATACCACACAGGTATTGCAAAAGCCATATTCAGCAATGTCATAGTAGCCATGACTTGTTTTGACACAAAATCAAGTGGGGGGTGTAAAAATGGGGCTTGCGAAATGGCGTATGGTAGGAATGTCGTGCCAATGGCCTCGGCCTCTGTACTGTTGGTTTCTATGTCTCGGCTAGTTTCGGTGTTTGATGAGAGCATCATGCACACCGGTGCCCTTGTGCTTTCCGAGACTCCCTCTACTATAATAGGGGGATCTCCTACGAATGACCCTAGAATGGATGATGGTTTGAACTGGCCTGGGTCAAATTTTGTATATCGTGTAAGAGGTTTTGTGGTTGTGTCTATGTATGGTAGCACGACATCGAGAGCAGTCATGGGTTTCTTGTCATAGTATGTGAGTTGGTCAATGGTGATGATCTGATCATCATGGGGAAACATCATTACCCTAAAGACAGAGGATGTGACTGCAGTCATGGCGTACATATAACTCTGCCCGAGGCAGATATTGTAGTCAAGTTGTGCATCTAAGACCTGTCTTTCCGGCCAGGTTTACTGGGACATTTTGATACAGACCGACGGGGGCTGAAGGGCGACGGTCGTATGCTCTAAGCATAACGTCATATGGTTTTAATTCAGGTGATCCTAACTTTTGCCAAGCTGATTTGGACATGAGACATGTGGATGCTCCTTAATCGACGATGCATCAGTGTATGGTGATGTTTTGAACTGAAACCAGTATTTGGAAAGCCACTACAGAAGGAAGCCTCGAGCTTGTTTTGTCTAGGTCGAAAACCATTAGGCATGAATCGGAAGGATCGATTGCGCCTAATGCGGAAAGGAAGGCTTTTCGTTGTCTTGGGCATGCCTGCAAAACTTCCAAAGCTAACATAGCAGCAGGTAATTGAGCTAAATCATCGACTATGCTATAGCTATGAGCGGTTTTAGAGTGATTTCCTCCACGCCTGGTTGGTCCCTTGACCTTTTTTGGAAGGGGCTCAATAGGTACTTTGGAGATAGTTAACGATGTTGTAGGTTCACTTGTACTTGTACCTCATGTGTTGGTGTCCGGAGGTGTATCGTAGTTCCTATTCCTTGTTTTGAAGAACAATTCTTCGCCAACCATGTAGATTTCGTCATTGCCTCCTCTAGTATCGTTTTGGGGTGGTTGTTGTTGCTGGGTGTTAATGACTCCTTGGTGGCGGAAGGGTTCCTGCATTACAGCAGGTTGTTGAGTGGGTCCCCCTTGTCCTCGGTTACCCTGAAGTTTTTTCAAACCAGGGACTTCGGGACAGTGGTGAGTGCAATGGCCATATTCACCACATATGCCACAAGAATGATTTGTCCTTAGACTGGGTCTCTTGTTTTGCCCTTGGGAGTTACTATTTGGCTCTTGGTTTTGATTTCGGTTGGGGTTTCCCCCATACTGAGATCGCAGGGGGCATTGTTGATTACTGCCCCCCTGTCTAGAGTCTCCATTTTGCTTATTCCTAGGCTTCTTTTTTGTAGCATTTGGAGGATTATTATTGTTCTCCAAATCATAAGACTGTCGCTGCTAAGCCCGAGATGGTTGCACTAGGTTCACCAGCGCGTTTTTTTGCGTTGGTGGTGGATTTTGTGTGGGAAAAGGGGGATATAGGTTCCCTTGTCCCTGATTGGTGTAAGATTGTTGGGGAGGCTCTCTTGTATCAACATTCCTGGCTGAGTACTGGTATCAGCCTCCTTGTTGTTGATGGTATGGTATTACCCTATTCGTCATATTCTGCAAAGGTGCAGACTCAATTTGATGGTAGCCAGGTTGCAATACGTTTCGAGTAGAATCGTGCAAGTATCCTGGGTACTGGATACTGCTGCTTAGGTGACCTTGGGTCAAGGACCCGATCAAACTGTTTATAGTATTCGACGCGCCTAGTAACTCTCTATAAGTTTGCAGGCACGGGGCATTTGGCAGGACATTGTAAATATATCATGACTGGGTGTAAATGAGTTCAAGTTGTTGGGCCTTGCTAATGGTGTCCTCCTCAGAGGTAGTTTTTTGCGTTGCCACGTCTTTTGAAATCTCAGCTGTGAAAGATTTCAAAAATAAGTCCAACAACACTCTATCGTCGAGTTTGGCTTTACACAAACTACGCCTTCGCCGCCATTCGTGGAGATGGTCTAATACATGGACAGTTGGTGTTTGCATAAAATGTGTCAGCAGTTCCATCCCCGAATCATGATGAATGGGTAGCTAAAAATAGGTGAGGAACGTCGTAGCTAGGGCGCTAAAGGTTCCATGAGAAGCAGAAGGTTGCTCAACATACCATTTCGCCGTAGGCCCCGTTAAGGTGCGTTGAAAAAGTCTTAGTCTAATGGTATCGTCAATGATGCTATTGGACGAACACCATAAGTGGAAAGTCATAATATGATTTCCTAGGTCTTCTGCTTGCTTCCCTTCGAATTTTGGTATATCCGAAGGGAGCTTCGTGTTCATGGGAGACCAATTAAGGCCATGAGTAATGGGGTCATTAGTTAACTTCATTAGATCTGGAAGATTGAGTGATGCTAAGAAGGGTAACTGCGTATTGACTGCCATTGTATACTGTGGAAAAGAAAGTATATGAATGTGATGGTTTAGGGGAGGTGCCTGGGGAATATTACCTTGTGGCGTACCCTGATGGATACTTTGTTGATTCCCCGAAGGGGTAGTGCTCCTCTGCCCTCTAGGGGTTGTAGGAGGGGTTGAGTGTGGTGACCCTGTTGGGGTTTCCACTGGTGTGGTGTTGGGTGACCCTTGGGGGTTTCCACTGCTATGGTGTTGGGTGACTCTTGGGGGTTTCCAATCACAGATGCTCCGATAAAGGATGAACCAATAATGGTGGCAGTGTGTCATCTTCCACACCTAAATGGCATGAGACCTGGTAATCCTCCCTCTAATGGGGGGAGGTCCAAGAAACGCCTAGATCGATGGAGTCTCGTTGGTTCTATTTTGGTGTCCACTAGCTTAATCTTGGTGATATTTTTGGTTTGCTGGAGGAAGCAATATTCTTATCAAAGCAAATACGATCACATGCATAAAACAAAGTGAAAAAATAAGAGGTAAGTTTTCCTTTAATTTAACGCTATGTGATCAATCAAGCAAGAAATGTGGTTTTGTTTGTTTTGCGTATGATAGTCAAAAGCTTATATAGACCTATTCGCCCTTGCACTCTCAACATAACTGGGCCTTGCGAAGATAACTTCTGAAGGGTACTGGGGCTAACGTCCCGAAAGAACTGGCGACACCTTCCAGTAGCCGAAGAATTGACCAAGGTAATGGTATGAGGATCAAGTGTTGCCTGCACCGTCACCTATAGGGAAGGATGCCCTAGTTTGGCCACTAAAGTACCGTCATCCCACGTGAGCATTTGAGTCTTGAGCGAATCAACTACCAGTACCGAGCACTAGATGGATCAAGTAGCCCCAAAGAATACCGCACGCACTGGGCCTAAGCTTAACCCCCTCTAAAATAAGTCTTTGGTAATGCTCGAGTATTCATTCCGTGGGCGGATAGATGGATTTGAAGCTCCTTAAAAAGTCAACATCTATGTTTCAAAATGTATTATGACCACAACGGTTTATTGGATGACTACCCCCCGATGGTCATAACCTGAACTATAATTTCTTTTGTGGCCCATGTGGGGAGAATTTTTTGAGTTCGGTTAAGGATTATTTTTATGGAGTCTCAATTTTTCTTAGGGCGTGCCTTGGTGAAGTAATTGTAAGAAGAGGATAACGGTCCCAACACACTGGATGCCTTTTGGTCCGATGCTTACTGATGCTTCGTGTGGGCTTTGGAGTGTACAATCACAAGTGTTATGAGATGTGGATATGCGTTGATCCTTTACAATCCATTTCTGATTACCCTATGTGAGATTGTTTCTTGCAAAAATAAACGATGGGTGGATTATGGGCCACTTACACCTTGCCTAGTTAGACTATGTTTGCACTATAGGGAGATGGCAAACTGTCTTAGGAAAGCGTTCATATGCATACCCAGGCTCACCGTGAGGTGCAAGGATGACAAAGATTACTTGCTTTCTTTTCGACAGTTTGGTCCTAGTCCCAATTCCTAATGCAAAATTGAACTAATCTAATGCAAAAACCGAAAAATCTTGAATTAGCTAAAGATATGTGGATATGCAGGCCACTTACTTTTATGCTAATTATGCTATGTGTTTGTATCTTTTATCAGCAAATCGTTTGTTCGGACAACACATGTGGATTTAAGGCCACTTACTTTTTCCTACTTAAACTATGTATGATTTGCAAAAATAAAAAAACTAAAATTACAACTACTTAGTTGTTAAGCTAAATTCTAGCAAGAGTCTTAATCAGTCATGAAATACAAGAACACAGTGATGGAAAAAAATTTATGGGTGGCCAAGCACTTTACAACTGAAAAAATGGCAAAAAACAAGCAAAAATTAGCTTGTTGCCTACTGCGCAACTTATCTTCCCACAGGCATGGAGCGCACGTCTGTCAAAGCAGAATGCGCATGGTCGGGCAGAAAGCAAAAAAACTCTTCCTCTGTTGGGTAAAACTTCTCACTGAGTGTGATTGGAGATGCTGAGAGGATGCACGGGTGATTTGCAGCAAGCTGAGCACAAAGAAGGACCTACATCAACAACCATTAACTCAAAAGAAAAAATCTAGTGGAGTTGCCATTCCTGTGGTAGTGTATTTGGCGCATGGGTATATGAAATACACTTTGCATAGTAGGCAAGCTACTAACCTACATAAGAGTCAGAGGCCAAAATGGTTTGTTAAACGTTAGTGGAACAAGTTCAACATGTAATAACCTAAGTTAGAAAGGAAACATAGCATGCTACATCTATAGAAATTTCTGAATCTTAATTCTTATGCAGAAATTATTATTGTTAATCCGGTTAAGCTCCTCCTACTTAGATAAGTTATCAACTAAATAAATTCAAGTTAACATCGAAGCAAAACACATAACAGATCTCTACCAATTCAGATCTAGAATAAGCACATGCACACATTGACAAAGTGACAGTTATTTCTAGACAAATAGTCCCCGAAAAAACCCAATGTGGGAAAACCGGTCTCTGGCTGCTGGAGAGTTCTATTATTAAGAATATTTCTGAATACACAACTCTAGGTTCCAGATTTGGAAAACCCTACAGAGAAAACTCTAGATCTACAGCTCCTTGCTGATCTAGGACCAAAAATACTGACTGATCCACACCCTCAAATGAGATTTAGGGAACTCAGTCAAATTTAGGCCTAGAAACCCCAGCGCTGCCCCTGACAGGCTCTGTGTCAGCCTCTGAAGCCCCTGAAAGCCTCTGCGTCAGCCTTGGATGGCCTCCAAACCCTTAGCCCTGCTCCTGGAAGGGACTGCGTTACCCCAGAATGGGTGACGCAGTCACTACGCTACCCCTGAAGGGTCTCTGCATAACCCCTGAAGGGTTTCCTGAAAATTACGTTGTCCTTGCTGTTGCTGCTGCTGCTGCCTTCCTCTGCGCTATCCTTGAGCTGATCTCTTCTCTGCCTCTTGTGTATTCTAGACCCTGGGATCAGATCATCCCCTTGGTCTAAATTCCTCTCTCTGTAGCTGAAGCACTTCTGAGTATTCTTAGCCAACCCTACCCTAGAATCTCAGCTTAGCTTCAGTGCTCTGCCTCTGTGTATCTTACAAATGACCCCAAGCCTTTCCTTTATACTTTTCTCGTTGACATATCAACGACCAAGATTAAATCTTTAATCAATGGCTAAGATTAAAAGAAAACTTGATCCGTGTGACTTAAGACAATTTCATCACATGTTTAATTAAATTCACTTTAATTATTTTATTTTCCTAAGTTTTAACTTAGGAAATACATTAAAATAATTAATTAATTTAATGTCTCCTAAAACAGACGAAATTTCTCAAATCCATTTCTGGATCTTGTAGATCAATTGTACTCTAGTCCCTCCACAAAATTTGGGAGCTAGAGCACAATTGATGTTACCCCAAATACACAAAATCTCAACAACATCAATAAAACAAAAAACAAAACAACATGCACAAGATACACGCTCTACAGAGAAAACACACTAATAACTCAAAAATGGAGAGCTTCTCCCTTTATTAGGTGTTGGTGGTAATAGAAGATAGAATGTTAAATCTCTTGTAGTGTATCCTTTGAGCTACAAAGCTCCAAAATCCAAGACAAGGGGGTCTCTTCCCCTCAAGTTTTCAGCAAGCCTCTCTTCTCTCTCAAAGGATGGTAGATCGACGAACATGTAGTGAAATCCTCTCTCTTGGATTGAGATGTTGGGTGGCCAACAACTGAGTCCTTCCAATACTCCTGATGTTGGACAACACAAGCTGGTTTGCTATGGAGAAATTTGGCCAATGTAACAATGTGTCTCCTATTCTTCTTCCCAAGGCTGGCTTTTATAGACCTATTTTCAAATTTTCCCTCCTTCTCTCGGCCCAAGATGGATGGTGACACAAGAGTGGAGGTATGATTCATTTGTGTGTTGCATTAAGGCCTCAAGGTGGCTTAAAGGCGACTGTACTTGGTTAGGTTGAGTGGGAATCTTTTTAACCAAGTGTGCCAAGTGGTCTGGGATGGTGACATTCCGTCATCCCCAGGACTGCGCGGCTATCAAAGAAAAAGTGGCATTTTGCGCAAAGACCTTTGTTGCCTGTGCGCGGTTCATAAATTTTGTCTTTTGACCTTAGGAAGAATTAAATTTTTGGCTCTTCCTAATGTATTTCTTCTCTGGAAATCTTTATCTGTACCTTCTACTTGAAATTTTCTAATGTCTTTTGCCCGTACGATTTTCCAGTGTTAACAATGGTCTTATGGTGCGAATTGCCCTGAATGCAGTGTCTGAAGAGTGGGAGACCTTTGTCCAAGGTATCTTGGGCGGAGCGAAACTTCCAAATTGGGAAGACATGTGGGCAGCTCTTCGTCAAGAAGAGATCAGAAGATTGACCAAGATGGGCAGCAACAGCGGAGCAGCCAAGATCAAAAAGGAGGAGGAAAATGCAACTCTCACATCTAAGGGACAGCATCAGCAATGAGGGAAGAAGAAGAAAGACCTTTCTAAGGTCCAGTGCTTCAGATGTGGTGAATTGGGACATTTCGCCACTACTTGTCCTCAGAAGAAGGCAAGGAAGATTCGGATTCTAAGGCTACAGCAGCGAAGGGCGATGATGGGAGTGATGATGATGTGGCCATGAGTGCTCATGTGCCTCAAGAAAAGAGGTGGGGCGATATAGATCTGTATATTGAGCTACAAATGGTGGAGGGGCAGGATCCTTGAGGTGCATAAACTCTTGGATCACATACGAGCTACGGGAGCCTTAATGACAGTAGCAGGATGACTGGAGTCAGTTGGTGCGAAGGATTATGGAGGCACATTGGCAGAGCTAGGACACTGAAGACTGGAGCAGCGTAGAGCAGAGGCAGCAGCAGCGTACAAGCAGCAGTGCAGAGGTTGATGGACTTCAACAGCACAGAGGCAGTGCTTACGTAGTGCAAAGCAGCAACAGCGCAGAGCACCAGAAGGTCAGCACAGATTAGCAGCAGAGGGTGCTTCAATATCGAGGTGCACCCAGACTGACTTGTCTACCAAGATTTTGGTTGATATCCTTCAGTTGCTTAACTCTCGGCAACTAAGTTGCAGTGCAGCAGTTAGCAGTGGCAATGCTATGGGCAGCATGATGCAGCATTTGGGAGGGAGTCGCAGTACAGATGAGGCAGCCACTGTGGCAAAGTCATGGGCAGCAGTACAGAAGGCAGCAGTGCAGTGGATGAGGAGCAGCAGTCGAGCATCAGCGGCACAAAGGACAGATGTCGTGGATCAGAGTAATGCTTCTGGATTGAAGTGTTGCTAGAGCACATTCCTCACTAAGAGCGAGTGTTGATTTTTGGGTAGCATCGGATGTGCTCTAGCTCCGAAACTTTGTGGAGGGGCTAGAACACATGAGATCTCCAAGACCCAAAAATCGTTTGGAGAAATTCCACCCGGAACCTAAGTTATTCCAATAATTAATTATTTTAATGGACACCCTAAGTCTAACTTAGGGAAATTAAATAATTAAAGGGAATTAATTTAAACATGTGGGTGAGAATGTTCTAAGTGATGAGGATCAAGTCTTTTCTAATCTTAGTCGTTGATTAAAGATTAGATCATGGTCGTTGATTGTTCAGCAAGAAAAGTATTAAAGGAAGGCTTGGGGTCAGTTGGAGAAGATACACATAGCGGTAGCACTTGAGCTAAATCGAAATTCTGGGGCGTGGTTTGCTAAGAATTTTCGAGTAAAGTTTATAGTGCAGCGAGGGGCAGTTCGGCAGTGGGATTTCTGAATCCAAGGTCGAGAATACAATTGCAGAGAGGCAGATCCAAACCAGAGAGGCAACGCAGTCCAGGAGGGGCGACACGGAGGCAGTGTAGGCCCAGCAGGGGTTACGCAAGCCCAACCAGGCTCACGCAGAGGCTGACGCAGTCACAGAAGGGTGATGCAGGCCAAGAGGGGCTGACGCAGAGCCGAGAAGGGCAGCGCTAGGGTTTCAGTGAGCTAGATAGGGCTCGTATTCAGCAGATCCAGAAGGGGTGATGTAGTGACTGCGTAGGCACCTGTGGGGTTCTTCATCCTCAGCTGAAACAGCCATATTATCTGTCTCCGAGAGATAGAGGTACTTCTGCAGAGATTTTCTCTGTTGGGTAAACCACTATTGGTACCCTATTTTTTATTCAGAAACTGCATAATAATAAAACCCTCAAGAATTGTTTCACTGGTTTTCCCGCATTGGGTTTTTCCAGGGACATTTGTCCGAAAAATATTGTGTGTGCTTTGTCAAATGTGCTTAATTCTTCAATACTTGATCTGTATGTATGTGTAGGCTAGGGTGTGTTTACTTAAATGTTTTATGAATATTTTTGAAAATAACTTGTTAATTTAAAAACACAAGTAGAAGTAAACCAAATTTCTGCAGTAGGGTTTCTATTTACAGGATTCATAAATTTTCACATGCACCCCTAAGCATCACCGGTTTCCCATTCATGTCCAGGAATTCAATCTCCAGCTTCTGCCAATCTGTAGTGACTCTACCAAGGGTGAAGAGCCATTGGACCCCCAACACTATGTTGGTGTCCGGAATGTCGACCACAAAGAAATGATATGTCACTGAGTAAGTCCCCGTGGTCACTATCAAGGCTGGAACATAATGCATGCACTGCATGGTCCTAGCTCCCGGTATTAGAACAGAGAATCCATCAAACCCCCCTGTCTAGATGCCCCTTCTCTGTACCATCTACGCATTGATGAAGTTGTGTGGCTCCACTGTCCACAAGCACTGAGACATGTTGTCCCTGAACTATCCCCCTAATCCTCAGCCCCACACAACGATTCAAGGATCACTCCAGTCAGTGCAAATGCTGACCCTCCTGCTGCTGGTGGGGGTGGAGGTGGAGGCCCATCTGTGAAAGTTTCAAAACATAAACCCTACTGCAGTATCTAGATCTACTTCACCTACTTGTTAAAAAATTAACAAGTTATTTAACTGAAATATTCAGAAAAACACTGAAGTAGACACTAACTGCTTCCTGCACATCTACAGATCATTTACTGAACAATGCATACATGTGACAAGATTACACACGATTTTTAAGACAAATCTACCCAGAAAAACCCAATGTGGGAAAACTGGTGCAGCAGCTCTAGAGGGTTTATATTATTATGCAGAATCTAAATACAACATTCTGGGCACCATACATGGTTGGCCCTACAGAGAAATTACACGAAAATAAGTACCTTTCACTCGAAGACGGAAGATATGGCTATATCACACCCTCAAACGGGATTTACAGATCATGAGCCCCTTCTGGCCCACTGGAACCCTCAGCGTTGCCCCTGCGTCAGCCCTTAACTAGTCAGTGTCCCCACTGCGTCACCCTAACTGGTGTTGCGCTGCCTCTGCACTGCTCCGGCTGGGATTGCGTCACCCTAGCTAGTGTTGCGTTGGTTGGGTCTGCATCACCCCGGTTGGGCTTACGCAGTCTCTACATGGAGCTAGTTGAACTGCGTCCTCCTGGCTGGCTCTGCGTTGACTGGTATTCACTTCCTCTTCGTATTGTTATATATTCTCGACCTTGGATCAACTCATCCCTCGCCGATCTCTGCCCCTCACTAAACTGAAAACTCGCTTTGAATTTCTAAGCAAATCCCGCCCCATAAATTCGACTTAGCTTCAGTGCTCTGCCAATGTGTGTGTCTCCAACTAACCCCAAGCCTTTCTCTTATACTTTTCTTGTTGGAAAACCAACGGTCGTGATCTAATCTCTAATCGACAACTCAAATTAAAAGACGGTTTGATCTGTGTCACTTAGAACATTTCATCACATGTGTTTAATTAATTCACTTTAATTTTTCTAATTTCCTAAGTTAGACTTAGGGTCCTCATTAAAAAAAATTAATTATTTGAATATCCCATACACCAAATGAAATTTCTCCAAACGCTTTCTGGGTTATGGAGGTCTCGTGTGTCCCCTCCACAAAATTTCAGGGCTAGAGCACACCCGATGCTACCTCAAAATCTCAACACTCCCTCTTAGCAAGGAATGTGATCTAGCAATACATCCACACCAAGTATTGCCTGATCTCAACATCGGTCTCTGCGCTGCTATGCTTGGCCTGCTACCCTCCATCCACTGCGCTACTACTCCCTGTACTGCTGCCCATGTCTCTGTCACTGACACTGCAACATCTGTACTGCAGTTCCCTCTCAAATTGTTGCATCATGTTGCCCACTACTGCACTGCAACTCAGTTGCTGAGAAGTAGGCAATTGAATGACCCTCGCCCAATCACTAACAAACAAGTCAGTAGGGCTACGTCTCATCACTGAAGCTCCCTTGGTTGCTGCTCTGCGTTGTCCTCCTGAAGCCACTGCACTGCTACAGCTCTGCACTGTGTAAGCACTGCCTCTTCTGCGTTGTTGAAATCCCATCAAACCCTCTGCGCTACTGCTTCTACGTTGTTGTTGCCTCTGCACTGTGTTGCTCCCATCTACAGCGTCCCAGCACTGCCCTCCACTTCACTATGATCTCCTGCACCCACTGCTCCACTTGCTCCGCTACCGTCTTAAGGCTCTCGTAGCTCCTATGTGATCCAAGAGTTTGGGCACCTCTAGGATCTCGCCATCTCCGTCTATAGCTGCTCTATAGATCAATGTCGCCCCACTTTCGTGGCTCATGAGCACTCATGGCTACATCATCATCACTCCCATCATCTCCCTTTACTGTTGCTAACTTGGATTCAGAAGATCCCTTGTCCTCCTTCTTAGGACAATGGCTAGCGAAGTGTCCAAGTTTGCCACAATTAAACCACAGGACCTTGGATAGGTCCCTCTTCTTCTTCCCTTGCTACCTTTGTTCCTTTGATGCAAGGGTTGCATCCTCCTCCTCTTCCTTCTTTACTTTGACTGTCTCATTGCTGCTGCTTTGCCTCTTGGTAATCCTCTTGATTTCCTCTTGTCGGAGGACCCAGATATCTGCCCAGGATGGTAACACTGCCCTGCCCAAGATGCTTTGGACAAACGTTTCCCATTCCTCAATGACTGCACTCAGGGCAGTCCTCACCAAGAGCCCCTCATATGGATTTATACCCATATCTATCTCCTCGCCCCTCTGCATCTGGAACAACCGCATCTGATTCTCCAGAAGCATCCTTCTTTGGACTGAACCTCCCCGATACATCGTGTCTAAAGATGTCCACATTTCATTTATCGTGCTCTTCCCTACAATATGTGGCACGACGTGATCTTTGACTCCGTCCATGATCAAGCGCTTTGCTCACGCTTGATTCTCCCTGTACTTCTTTAGAGGATCTGCATCGGTTGCCACAGCTAGGACTCTCTCAGCATGGTCCTTGATGTCGTACTCATCCAAGACAATCAGGATCCTGGCCCTCCAGATAACGAAGTTGGACATGTCGTCCAACCTGTCCTGATCTCTCAGTCCATGAGACACCATCTTTGCTCAAATTTGTCAGAGTAGATACTCCTCTCCCTCTTTCTGCTGCAACACTCAACATAAATACTAGATCTGGGTTTCTTGGTGATTAGAAACCCTCTATAGTAGTTGCTCTTTCCGAAAATTGATTTCCCTCTCGGAAATCCTCAGCCAAAAACAACTGAACAGTTCTCTACGATCACCCTCTCGATCGAATCTCAGATCTGTTTAGTGCAGATCTGTTGAGCAACTGCTCTCCTCCGGCTCTTGTCACCTTTGTTAGGCACGATTCTGCACCGACAGAACGTCTACCACACCAGCAACTTCTGAAGATCCGAAGCTCTGCTTCCGGACTATTGCGGATTTGCACAACAGCCTCAAAACTGGACTGTGTCCCCCTGACTGGCCTCTGCGTGAGCAGACTGCCTCAGTGCAGGCTGGTCCTGCGTCACTCTGGAAGGCTCTGCGTCGCTCAGCTGGCTCTGCATCAGCCTCTATGTGGCCTCTACTGGGACTGCGTCCTCCTGGTGATCTCTGGAACTTTGTTGCTTCAGCTGCCTTCTCTGCAATAATCTTCTTCAGTCGCTCTGTTGTTGGATCAGCTTGATCTACAATGCTCTGATACCATGTGAAAGTTTCAAAACACAAACTCTACTACAGCATCTAGATCTACTTCACCTACTTGTTAAAAAATTAACAAGTTATTTAACTGAAATATTCAGAAAAACACTAAAGTAGACACTAACTGCAACCTACACATCTATAAATCATTTACTGAACAATGCACACATGTGACAAGATTATACACGATTTTTCGGACAAATGTCCCCAGAAAAGCCCAATGCGGGAAAACCAGTGCAGCAGCTCTAGAGGGTTTATATTATTACGCAGAATCTAAATACAACATTTTGGGCACCAGACATGGTTGGCCCTACAAAGAAATTACACGACAATAAGTATCTTTCACTCGAAGACAGAAGATATGGCTGTATCACATCCTCAAACGGGATTTACAGATCACAAGCCCCTTCTGGCCCACTGGAACTCTCAGCGTTGCCTCTACAGCCTCTGCGTCAGCCCTTAACTGGCCAGCGTCCCCACTGCATCACCCTGAATGGTGTTGCGCTGCCTCTGCACTGCTCTGGCTAGGACTGCGTCACCCTGGCTGGTCCTGTGTTGTGCTGGCTGAATCTGCGTCACCCTGGATAGGCTTACACAATCTCTGCGTGGAGCTGGTTGAACTGCGTCCTCCTAGTTGGCTCTGTGCTGACTAGTACTCACTGCCTCTCTGTCTTGTTGTATTCTCAACCTTGGATCAACTCATCCCTCGCCGATCTCTGCCCCTCACTGCACTACAAACTTGCTTCGAATTTCTCAGCAAACCCCCCCAGAAATTCGACTTAGCTTCAGTGCTCTGCCAATGTGTGTCTCCAATTGACCCCAAGCCTTTCTCTTATACTTTTCTCATTGGAAAACCAACGACCGTGATCTAATCTCTAATTGACAGCTCGGATTAAAAAACTTCTTGATCTGTGTCACTTAGAACATTTCATCACATGTGTTGAATTAATTCACTTTAATTTTTCTAATTTCCTAAGTTAGAATTAGGGTCCTCATTAAAAAAAATTAATTATTTGAATATCTCATACACCAGATGAAATTTCTCCAAACGCTTCTGGGTTTTGGAGGTCTCATGTGTCTTAGCCCCTCCACAGAATTTCAGGGCTAGAGCACACCCGATGCTACCTCAAATCTCAACACCATCCTCCTGAGATGTTGTTCTGTCTTCACCTCCCATCTCAAAGAGTGTCTCCTCTTCTCCCTCACTGTTTGAGAAGACCTCGATGTAGTGTGCCTTCCCTCCAACACACTTGTGACCCAGTGCCCATGGATCCTAGCATGTGAAGCAAAGCTTCCTCCTCCTCAAATCTCTCCTGGTGTCATCATCTAATGGTCCTCGGCCCTGGTTCCCTCTCGAGGGTGGAGCTCTCGCATCCGTTCCTCTCTACTGGAAGGCTGGTCTATTAGGCATAGGGGCCCTAGCCCTTGGCAATGCATACTGAAGGTCCCTTGTCCTCCCAACTGCATCCTAGAGCGTAGTGGGTCGAGTTGACCTCACCAGCCCGCGCAATGGTTCTGCCAGCCCATCTATGAACATAAAAATCCTCCTAGGTTCCGATAGATCCGGAACCATGATTGACAACCTTAAGAACTCAGAAATATACATCTTTGGGCTCCTTGTTTGCTTGAGTTTGGTCAAGTCTTCAAAGTGCTCCTCGGGATCCTTCCTGTCAAATCTCTCCAGCACTCTCCTTGTGAAGTCATCATACGTTGTCACCCCTGCGTGACCCGACGTAGTCAACCCATGAAACCACCAATCATGGGCTTCTGCCTCCAGTTGAAGCGTAGCCACCTTGATGGCCTCTACCTCTATCATCTAATTGAGCTGAAAATAGATGTCTAGCTTCTCCACCCATGCCTTAGCTGAGCT
The DNA here is from genome assembly GCA_034641835.2 of Pinus albicaulis. Taxonomy (NCBI): domain Eukaryota; kingdom Viridiplantae; phylum Streptophyta; class Pinopsida; order Pinales; family Pinaceae; genus Pinus; species Pinus albicaulis. Next base: position 101,727 of record JAXQQM020074499.1, read on the forward strand.
CTTTGAAGACCCATCAAATGTCGGAAGGAATATCCTTCCCATGCTACACTGCAAATAATTTCCCTGTATGTACCCTCCTCCTCTGGCCTGTCCTTTGGGTTTGTTGTTGTTCTTCAGCTGGCAAAACTCATTGAAGGTAATAGCCCTTCCAAATACTGGCCCATAGGACTGGTACTCAATGAAGAACTCCCCATAGTGAATCTCCTTCGGCTCATGTTGTCCTCCTGTCCCCGAAGCTAGGAATGTGGGAATGGTGGAATGTGGTGGAGTGTAAGGTATGATCGGCAAGGTAGTGTGAGGGCCTGCTTGGTGCTGCGAAGTGCCAGACCCTTCTCCAATCTGGAATTCCCCTTGAATTCCCTTCCCCTTACTGCCATTGCTAAGTTTCTACCCTATCTCCTCAATCCTCTTGGAGAGGTCTTGTATTGATTTCAGAAGAAGGTGGGCAAACTCCTTCTCCTCATTCATCCCATCATCAGTGTGTGCCATCTCTCTCTTCAACCTCCGAAACGCTGTCAAACTGATCTGAAGTGATTTTGAGCCTTCTTTCTCTGCTTCGGTAAGTAACGTTTTGTTTGTCTTCTGTTGTCATAGACTGCGTGCTCCACAGGCTGAGCCAAGTCTAGGAGCTCTGATACCACTGTAATATCCCAAATCGGGAACAAACAGTAATATAAAGCACAATAGACTAAAAACTACAGCAACAAATATTACACCATTAAAACACACAAACTGGAGTCAAAATCACTGCTGAGCCATTTTATTAATAGATTGGGAAAGAGTACAAATGAGGTGTTAGAAAGCTTGCAGCTGGGCCTGCTCAAGGCAGGTTGAAGAACAACTCAAACCCAAGCAAAAGCTTCAGCTAAAAGTGCCTCTGCGTAGCTCTGTCTCTGCGCTGCCTAGCCTAGAAACGATGCTACTGCCTGATTTCGAACTGCTATTTAGGCTGCTTCCCTTGCTCAGAAAATTTCGGAAATTGGACACCGGAATCTCCTCAACAAACCCACAAAAACCCGCGAAGGGTTTGCTGAAAGCTCGACCCCGGAAATTAGCCCCTTTGGGCTTGGCTCACTGAACTGCTGGGGGAATCGAACCCTAGAGGAATATGCTAGAAATGCCTCTGGAATACTACAAAAATCCCTAGTAGGAGGTGGCTAGCCTCCCCTTCAAATCTCCTACTGAACTCCTCTTCACTCCACACTTCCGGCACTAACACCCAACTGTGCTGCGCAGTCCTTTTTGCCTCTACGTAGTCCTGAAGGGACTACGCTATCTCCTGAATATGTTAATGGATAATATTCCCACAAAATTCAAAACTCCTCACTTGAGCGGGCACTCGAAGTCCCCTGAGGTAGAGGTTGAGATCTCCGCTTGAAGATCTCGTGTGCTAAACAGTACCGCAAACTTGGCTCTCCGCCTCAAGCATGCTTAGTAAAATTGACAAGAATAAATGGTTGAATGAATGAGGAATGAGGTATTCCTTCTTCCTTTTGTCCATTGAGGCTCAACGCAATCCTTGGGCCCCACCTTGGCCTGCACTGCCTCTCCTTGAGCCAACCACGTGCTGCCTTCCTCCAGCCACTCACATGCTGCCTACTTCGTGCCCCCTCCATGCTGCCACCTAAGGCCAATTCGACCCCACCACTAGAGCTGCAATTTTCCCTTAGTGACTTTAGGAAAAGACTTTATTTTGGCCAAAAGTTATTTGTGGGTCCCCTACCCACTTTATTTCCGCTAAACATTAGGAAATGCGAAAATTAATCAAAATTAATATTCCAATTAGCTGAACCGCTAATTAGTAATATTACAATTTATGGGTTTTCCCCTTCAAGGGATTATGCCCTGGCTTGGAGCCTAACTTTTGTGCGCACTGTCTTTATTATTTTTCTCTTGATATTTGTTTGATGAAGAAGATCTAATAAAGAAATGCAAGAATATTAATAAAGTTCAAAAACAAGTATTAAGGATAAGGAAAATTGGAATTTATAGTTGCCACATTGCATTTTCCAACATGACAAAGTGCCTAGATTGTTGTCGTATTAGGCCAATAGATGCAGAAGAGCCACAGGATTTTCAAATTGTGTTCATAATAGAAATTCCAACAAATATTGAGTTAATTGTGGTGGTTACAAATCCGTCACATTCAAACCCTCAATGCATTTTAACCAAACTTTTGAGGAACACCCCACCTTTGGTTCTTAAGTGTTTTGGTTATTTGGGAAGAGTGAAATAAATGAATGAACATGGTGGAGGATGCCTTGCACATAGATCAAAGTTTTGCAAGATATGAAGCTATCTTTGAAGGACAGTCCAAAGGACAAGATGGAATGTGCCATAGCTACCACTTATTACTCATCATTTAATGCATTGTTTGACTTCTTATTTGAGTTGGTTATGACACCTCAGTGTTTTATTGTTTTCCTTGGAGAAAAGCATGGTTCTAAAAGACTCCAAGTTATTTTTTTGATTCTTCCTAGCTAAAAATGGATCTAGAATCTATTGAAGATATTAACTAGGTTCGGTCTTCATAAATATTTATTGTACTTATCGAAAGAATTAAAGAAAATAATTTATATTATTATTAAATGACTTATTAAAGCTTGGGTTTCATGCTTGGGTCATATTATTTTGAGTCAAAGTCCCCATTGTGGACTTCTAGCACATAGATCAAAATTTTGCAAGTTATGAAGCTATCTTTGAAGGACAGTCCAAAGGACAAGATGGAATGTGCCATAGGTACCACTTATTACTCATCATTTAATGCATTGTTTGACTTCTTATTTGAGTTGGTTATGACACCTCAGTGTTTTATTGTTTTCCTTGGAGAAAAGCATGGTTTTAAAAGACTCCAAGTTATTTTATTGATTCTTCCTGGCTAAAAATGGATCTAGAATCTATTGAAGATATTAACTAGGTTCGGTCTTCATAAATATCTATTGTACTTATCGAAAGAATTAAAGAAAATAATTTATATTATTATTAAATGACTTATTAAAGCATGGATTTCGTGCTTGGGTCATATTATTTTAAGTCAAAGTCCCCATTGTGGACTTCTAGGTTTTATTATAGTCATTACAGATTTATATTGACCCATCTTGAGCTTTTGAATCATGTAATTAGGTTTAATATTGAGTCAAAAATGATTTAGAGTACCTCCACATCAAGTCGGCCTCAAAGGGACTTATTTGACCTCACCTGGAGCCTATAAAAGGAAGGAGATCGAATTAATTTGGAGCATCACTTCTAAAGCCAGTTCGATATCTACCGTTGCATAGGAAAAAGTGCGAAGTGGAAGAAGGAAGTTGAAAGAAGTGCAAATTGGGTCAAGAAGATAGAGAAAGGAAAAATCAAAGTTTGGTGGCGGTCTCTCTCAATTTCGTGCCCTCTCTTGGGAGATCAAAGTATTTTAGTGTTTGATATTGTTGTTGTTGCCGGAAATGTTGCCTAGTAGAAGTTGTTGGAGGACAAGTTGTGTTGCTGCTGGGTCAAAGATCTAGAAGGTTGAATTGGTGTGGAGGGAAGGTTTGGTCTATGTCTAGGGTGAAGAGTCTCAAATAATACAATTGAAGGAAGAGAATTTTGACCGGGTTTTCCCTTAAGAGAGGGGTTTTTCCCTGGCACACTGCCTACATCTTGTCTCTTGTGTTCTTGTGATCTTTGAGCATAAACACTTTGGTAATTGCTTGATGAAAGATAATCTAATAAAGAAATAAAAGAAGCCAACATAATTCACAAGTAATTATCAAGAAAGAGAAATCAAACCCTAATATACTTGCTTTGATTTCTCAACATGGTATCGGAGCTAAGGTCATGAAAGGACAAAGATCACTTTATTTGCTCAAAGGGTTTGATCATGGATTCTCCCTCTTTCATAAGCTATATAAGAATGGGTATCAACACTGTTGGAAGATGGATCAAGTAGGTCATCCATTACTTGTTCATCAAAGTCAAAAGTCAAGGATTTTTGGTTGCTCTTACAGGATCTCTTCATGATGACGATGCATGGATCATTGATAGTGGAGCATCAAGGCACATGACAGGGGAAAGTAAACAATTACATACACTATCAAAGGAGTCATCTTCTCATGTAGTGAAATTGGGTGACAACAAAACCTATGATGTTAAAGGCCTAGGATCAACATCGCTAGAATTGGAAAGTGGATCGAAGTTGCACCTCAACAACATACTATATGTTCCAGGTTTGAAAAAGAATTTGCTTTCTATTTCTTGTTTAGAAGATAAAGGAGAAAGAATTGATTTTGTTGATGGAAAATTATTGGTTTGGGGCAAAGACTCTAGCATTGACAAAGCTAGAGATATTGGAGTTTGTGAAGGAAGTTTGTATAGGGTCACTACTCCACCTCCTCAAGCTTTGGTTCATATAGAAATTAGTCCTATTGAGCTATGGCATAGGAGGTATGGTCATCTACACTATAGGCTTATTCCCACTCTTAATCAATTGGTTAATGACATCCCCAATATAAAGGAAGACCATGAAGGTGTGTGCAATGGATGCTCTTTGGGAAAACATACAAGAAAGCCATTTCCAAATAGTGAATCTAGGTCCAAAGAAATTCTAGACCTTATTCACTCTGATGTGTGTGGGCCCGTGTCTGAAAAATCTCTTGGAGGCCATCTCTATTATGTGAAATTCATAGATGATCATTCTAGAAAGACATGGATCTATCTTCTCAAGACAAAGGACGAAGTATTTGAGAAGTTCAAGGAGTTTCGAGTAGAAGTGGAAAACCTCACCAAAAGAAAGATAAAGACTCTAAAATCTGACAATGGTGGGGAATACACTTCCAAGGAATTGATTGCATATTGTAAGGAAGCTGGAATGAGCTCATTGTTCCCTACTATCCCGAACAAAATGGAGTTGCTAAAAGGAAGAATGTGTATGTTGAAGAAGGCATTAAAACAATGCTCCTTGACCAAGACCTACCAAAATTCTTATGGGGAGAAACAGCCATGACAGCCATGTATATTCAAAATAGAAGTCCCCATAGAAGTCTCAAGAATATAACTCCCGAAGAAGTATTTACAGGAAAGAAGCCTAGTGTGGATCACCTCTGAATCTTTAGAAGCCCTGCCTACATCCATGTTCCAAAAGACAAGCGAAAGAAGCAAGATTCTACAAGCATCAAACGAATATTGGTTGGATATAATCTCTCCTCAAAAGCATATAGAATCTACATCAAGGAAGGAAGGCATATCGAAGTAAGCAGGGATGTCATATTTGATGAAAGTCAAGCCTACAAGAAATCTAAAGATATCCCCATAGATTTTGATGATGAAGAATCTCCTATATTTGAAGGAGAAGATACACACCATGAAAACCCTACTACAAATCAAGAAGAAGAAGAAGGACCAAGTGAGCCTATCCAACCTGTGATCATCCCGACCACAAGGAAAAGGCCAAATTGGTTAAAAGATACACTACAAGATGTCGAAGGACATGAGGCTCCAATAGGAACCTTTAGGGAAAGTAAAAGACCGAAGAGATACTATGACTATGTTGCATATATGACAAAGCTAATTCAATTTGAACCATCTACATTCGAAGAAGTTGTTCAACATGAAGTTGGGAAGAAGGTGATGCAAGAAGAATACCAATCCATTATGAAAAATGGGGTTTGAAATCGTTCCTAGACCAAGTGACAAATCAGTTGTCACATCCAAATGGATTTACAAAATCAAGCACACTACTGAAGGAAGCATAGACAAGTACAAAGAAAGGTTTGTTACAAGGGGCTTCTCTCAAAAGGAAGGAATAGATTATGAAGAAACCTTTGCACCTACAGCAAGGTACCATTAAATCTTTGGTTTCATTGGTTGCTACAATTTGTTGGAATATCCATCAAATGGATGTGAAGACCACATTTCTAAATGGAACCATTGATGAGGAAGTATACATCGAACAACCCAAAGGTTTGTAAGTAAATAACGAGGACTCTCACGTCTGCAAACTCAATAAAGCCCTATATGGCTTGAAGCAAGCTCCTAGAGCATGGTACACGAGAATGGATGCATATCTCCTAAGAAATGGGTTCGTGAAGGGTATTGCTAATCCAAATCTCTACATCAAGGTTGTGAATAACGAGCCCATTATTATTCTATTATATGTGGATGATCTATTCATACCTGGTGTGGAGCATAAAATTCAAGCGTTTAAGAAGATTTTGGAAGCCGAATTTGAGATGAACATTTAGGACTCATGCATTACTACCTAGGTCTCAAAGTATGGCAGAAATCTAGGGAGATATATTTGGGACAAGGAAAGTACATCATCAAAATGTTGTAGAAGTTCGGAATGATGGACTCCAAGCCCATGACTACTCCTATGATTGTTGATTTTATAGCATCAGGAAGTGTTCCAAGTCTCAAAATTCGTGGAGAGGCTTGGATAGCAATTATCAAGAGAACCCAGAAATCGTTTGGGGGAATTCCACTCGAATCTTGATTTGTTAAAACAATTAATTATTTTAATGCAGACCTTAAGTCTAAACTTAGGGAAATTAAATAATTAAAGGGTATTAATAAAGAGAAGTGTGAATCTTCTAGAAAAAGGAGATCAATTCATCTGTTAATCTAAGCCATTGATTAACTATATAATCTTGGTCGTTGATTCATCAGTGAGAAGATTATAAGATGAGGCTTGAGGGTCATTTGGAAATCAAGCTGGGGACATTCTCAGTACCTAAAGGAAATCAATTCTAAAGTAAGAGAATTCGATTTCAGTGGGTGAGTTTGTAGAAGCGGGATTGCAGAGGCAGAAGGAGGAGGGAGAAGCCACCTAACAGAGAAACAGATGTCAGAAGGGTGAAGGGAAGGGAGTGTTGAGCAGCAGCATCAACCCCTCCACGCAGAGTTACGCAGTCCAGGGAGGGACTGCGCAGAGCAGCTACACAGGATGATGCAAAGGGTGTAGAAGGACATCCCGAGAGTCGAGAATTCTTCTGGAGTGTCTGGAAAATTCATGCCAGGTGTATGCTATTTTATTTTGCTCACCAAGACTTCTGTAAAAGATCTTTTCATTGCTGAAGATAAATACAAACCCTCATCTGCTGCACCGGTTTTCCCACATTGGGTTTTTCCGGGGACAATTATCCAAAAATAATTGTGTTCATATAATTGTTTCTATTGTGCTACATGTGTTATTTTTATTCTTCTACTTTTGATTAGAGTGAAGTACTGCAGTTGTGTTTATTTCAAAATTTACTGAAACATCTATAAATAACTTATCTAATAAGTAGGCGAAATAAATCAATCACTGCAGTAATAATTTTCAGATTTGAAAATTTCACATGGTGTCAGAGCAAAAGGCTAAAGACAGAAAGGGAGGATCTGCCATGGACAAAAGATCCGACATTCGAAAGGGTTCACGCAGTAAGAAGGACTCACGCAGTCCCCCAGAGCACGCAGAAACGCAGAGGGAACATGACATGACAGTGTTGGCATCCAGATTCCAGACTAGAGGAGGATCTCGCTTGTGTGTCAAGCACAGCTCCTTCACGTGTTTGGTATATTCACAGTGGAGCATTTGCTCATATGATGGGGGTTCGAGAATGTTTTTCGAGCTACCAAGAAGAACAGATGAACTTCCAGATTACTGTGAGAAAAATGGCCAAGTGTAACCCCATTGGAAGAGGTACCATAACATTTCAGACAGAAGCTGGCAACAAAATTCGGGCCACAAATGTTCTGCATGTACCAAGGTTGGGAATGAATTTGCTCTCTGTATCTCATCTTCAGAACAAGGGTTATGACGTATACTTTATTGGAAACAAAGTTTATGTCAAACATCCTAGCTGGAGGAATAAGGCACAAATTGGAGTAAGGAGTCATAAACTATATAAGCCCCAGCTTGAATCCCCCATGGCTCTGATTGGCAGTACAGACGAAAGAAATATGAATGAATTATGGCACAGAAGGATGGGGCATCATGGAGCCTTGAAGATTCTCAAGAAATTTGTCATAGGAACTCCTGAACTCAGCACAAGGAGAGATGAAATCTGTAGGGGACGCGTACTAGGGAAGTATGCTAAAGCAGCATTTCCAAGAAGCAGCAGCAAGGCAAAGAGCGTATTGGAGTTGATACGCTCAGATATTTGCGGTCCAATGTCCACAACCGCTCTCAGTGGTGCAAAGTATTTTGCTACATTTATTGATGATCATTCCAGAAGGACTTGGATCTATTTTCTCAAAACCAAAGATGAAGTCTTTGAACGTTTCAAAAAATTCAAAGCATTGGTAGCAAATTCAACAAGAAAGAAGATCAAGAAGCTACGGTCAGATAATGGTGGAAAGTATATTGATAAAGACTTCACCAGTTTCTGCACAAAGGAAATCATCAAGAGAGAATGGACAGCTCCATACAATCCAGAGCAAAATGGAGTTGTGGAAAGGAAGAACCAGACCATTATAAAGGTTGCAAGGGCAATGCTATATGACCATGATATGTCCAAATATTTGTGGGCAGAAGTCTGCAATACAGCAGTGTATGTGCAAAACAGAGTACCCCATAGAGCATTGGGGAAGGTAACTCCTGAGAGTGTGTTCACAGGCAGCAAGCTGGAGGTGAGCCATATCAGGATATTTGGCAGCATGGTGTATTGCCACATTCCAGATGAGAAGAATAAGAAATTGGATCAGACTGCAGAAAAGGGTTATCTTGTGGGCTATAGTGAAAATGTGAAAGCATATCGCATCTATATTCCAGAAAGCAGGAAGATCGTAGTAATGCGGGACGTGAAATTCATGGAGGAGAGAGCCTTCAGGAAATCCCAGGAAATGGCTACAGAAACGCAGATTGAGGAGGATCCACTAGTACATCCTCAACGGACTATAGAGGATGGGTCAAGTGCCTCTCCACGACACAAGGATTCTGCGGAGAGTTCCTCCGAAGAAGAGCAAACAAGAGAGCAGGTAAGACATCCCACCCCTAGTGGAAGACCGAGCAAAGAAATCCAACAAATTCTAAAAGATGAAAAAGAATTGTTGGAGCTCCTAGAGACGGGAAAAGGGTACAGAGGCAACCTAATAGATACCAGGCCCTGGTAGCTTAGGTTGGAGAACCTTCCAACTTTCGGGAGGTAGCTCAGCATCAGCTGTGGGTAGATGCCATGGTGGAGGAGTATAGTTCCATCATGACAAACGATGTCTAGGAAGTAGTCCCTAGACCACAGGACAGATCAGTTGTGGGATCAAGGTGGATCTACAAGATCAAGTATGCTGCAAACGGCATCATACTTAAGTTCAAAGCCAGATTTGTGGCTAAGGGGTACGCACAAAAGGAAGGAATCGACTATGAGGAAACCTTCGCCCCTGTAGCTCGCTACACTTTTATCAGATCCGTCATCTCTCTAGCAGCGCAGATGTGATGGGAGATTCACCAGATGGATGTCAAGACAGCGTTCTTGAACAGTGTGATAAAGGAGGAAGTGTACATAGAACAGCCAGAGGGCTTCGAGACACATGAGCAAAAGACTCATGTTTGCAGGCTTAAGAAAGTCTTGTATGGTTTAAAACAAGCCCCTAGAGCACGGTATGGGTGAATTGATAGCCATTTGCAGAAGATGGGGTTCGTCAAGAGTGATGCAGATCCCAATATCTACTACTTGAGAGTAGGGGATGAGTCGTTAATCCTGGTATTATTTGTCGATGATCTGTTTCTTACTAGATCATCCAAGCTCATGCAAGGAGAATCTAGCTACGGAATTCGACATGAAGGATCTGGGGCAGATGCACTATTTTCTTGGTTTGGAGGTCTGGCAGCAGAAGGGAGAAATCTTCCTGGGGCAAGGAAGATACACTACAGAGATCCAAAAGAGATTTCAGATGGAAGATTGTAGACCCATGGCCACGCCCATGATTACAAACTGGAAGAAGAAATCCACAACAGAGGATGATGAGGCTGATCCCACCTTGTATAGGCAACTCATCGAATCATTGATGTATCTAGTCAATACTAGACCAGACATCTGTTATGCAGTGAATACCCTTAGTTAGTTCATGATGGAACCAAGGAGGGCTCACTGGGAAGCAGCCAAACATGTTCTTAGATATCTGAAGGGGACATTCGAGTATGGATTGAAGTACACCAGGCAAAATGAGGTCCAATTGAGTGGATTTACAGATACAGATTGGGTTGGAAGCACAGTGGATCGAAAGAGTACCAGTGGGTATTGTTTCAGTCTCGGATCAGGAATGACCTCCTGGTGTAGTAGGAAATAGAAGCTCGTTGCACTAAGTTCAGCCGAGGCAGAGTATATGGCAGCAAGCACAGCTATGTGCAAGGCCATATGGCTTCGTAAATTACTCTTGAACCTACTCAAGAAGAGGATGGAACCGACCGGGATTATGTGTGATAATCAGAGTTGCATCAAGCTCTCTGAGAATCTGGTGTTTCATGACCGGTCGAAACACATTAACATTCGGTGCCACTTCATCAGGGACTATGTCCAACGGGGAGCAATGCAATTGCAGTAAACTCCTACAAGGGAACAGGTAGCAGATATCCTCACCAAGTCTCTGAGTAAAATTAAGTTTACTTGCTTCAGAGAGAAGATGGGAATGGTCGAGAACCCCTTCCATTAGAGGATGGGTGGTCTACAAAGACAGAGGGGGTTGCAGTACAAAAGAGGCAGTGGTAGAGACAGTGTCAAAGGCAGCAGTACATAGCGCAGCAGCGCAAAGATGAGGGGCAACTGCCAGGACATCATCAGCACAGTAGATGTTCTAGAGTCAGAGCAGTACAGTGGTATCTTGGTTGAACACTTTTCTCGCTAGAGGGAGTGTTGATTTTATAGCATCGGGGAGTGTTCCAAGTCTCAAAATTGGTGGAGAGGCTTGGACAGCAGTTATCCAGAGAACCCAGAAATCGTTGGTGGAAATTTCACTCGGATCTTGCTTTATTAAAATAATTAATTATTTTAATGTAGATCCTAAGTCTAAACTTAGTGAAATTAAATAATTAAAGTGTATTAACAAAGCAGAGTGAATCTTCTAGAAAATGGAGATCAAGTCATCTTTTAATCTAAGCCATTGTTTAACGATATAATCTTGGTCGTTGATTCATCAGCAAGAAGATTATAAGAAGAGGCTTGAGGTTCATTTGGAAATCAAGCTGGGGACATTCTCAGTACCCAAAGGAAATCGATTCTGAAGTAAAAGAATTCGATTTCAGTGGGTGAGTTTGTAGAGGCGGGATTGCAGAGGCAGAAGGAGGAGGGAGAAGTCAGTTGACGGAGATACAGAAGACAGAAGGGTGAAGGGAAGGGAGTGTTGAGCAACAGCATCAACCCCTCCATGCAAAGTTACGCAGTCCAAGGAGGGACTGCGCAGAGCAGCTACACAGGATGACACAGAGGGTGTAGGACATCTTGAGAGTCAGGAATTCTTCCGGAGTGTCCGGAAAATTCATGCCAGGTGTATGCGATTTTATTTTCTCACCAATACTTCTGTAAAAAGACCTTTTCATTGCTAAAGATAAATACAAACCCTCATCTATTGCACCGATTTTCCCACATTAGGTTTTTCCGAGAACAATTGTCCAAAAATAACTGTGTTCATATGGTTGTTTCTATTGTGCTACATGTGTTATTTCTGTTCTTCTGCTTTTGATTAGAGTGAAGTACTACAACTGTGTTTATTTCCAAATTTACTGAAGCATCTGTAAATAACTTATCTAATAAGTAGGGGAAATAAATCAATCACTGCAGTAATAATTTTCAGATTTGAAAATTTCACATGGTATCAGAGCAAAAGGCTAAAGGCAGAAAGGGAGGATTTGCCATGGACCAAAGATCCAACATTCGGAAGGGGTCACACAATCAGATGTACTCACGCAGTCCCCCAGAGCAAGCAGAAACGCAGAGGGAACATGACATGACGATGTTGGCATCCAAACTAGAGGAGGATCTCGCTTGTGTGTCAAGCAAGGCTCCTCCACGTGTTTGATATATTGACAGTGGAGCATCTGCTCATTAGACGAGGGTTCGAGAATGTTTTTCGAGCTACCAAGAAGAACAGATGAACTTCTAGAATACTATGGGAAAAAAGGCCAAGTGTACCCCCGTTGGAAGAGGTACCATAACATTTCAAATAGAAGCTGGCAACAAGATTCAGGACACAAACGTTTTGCATGTACCAAGGTTGGGAATGAATTTGCTCTTAGTGTCTCGGCTTCAGAACAAGAGTTATGACGTATACTTTATGGAAACAAAGATTATGTCAAACATCCCAACTAGAGCACGAAGGCACAAATTGGAGTAAGAAGTCATAAACTATATAAGCTCCAGCTTGAATCCCCCGTGGCTCTGATTGGCAGTACAGACGTAAGAGATCTAAATGAATTAAGGCACAGAAGGATGGGGCATTATGGGGCATTATGGAGCCTTGAAGATTCTCGAGAACACTGTCATAGGAGCTCCTGAACTCAGCGCAAGGAGAGATGAAATTTGCAGGGGATGCGTACTAGGGAAGTATGCTAAAGCAGCATTTCCAAGAAGCAGCAACAGGGCCAAGAGCATATTGGAGTTGATACACTCAGAAATTTAAGGTCCAATGTCCACAACCGCTCTCAGTGGTGCAAAGTATTTTGCTACATTTATTGATGATCATTCTAGTAAGACTTGGATCTATTTTCTCAAAACCAAAGATGAAGTCTTTGAACATTTCAAAGAATTCAAAGCGTTGGTAGAAAATTCAACAAGAAAGAAGATCAAGAAGCTGCGGTCGGATAATGGTGGAGAGTATATCGATAAAGACTTCACTAGTTTCTGCGCAAAGGAAGGCATCAAGAGAGAATGGACAACTCCATACAATCCAAAGCAGAAAGGAGTTGCAGAAAGGAAGAACCGGATCATTATAGAGCCTGCAAGGGCAATGCTATATGACCAAGGTATGCCCAAATTTTTGTGGGCAGAAGCCTGCAATACAACAGTGTATGTGCAGAACAGAGTACCCCATAGAGAATTGGGGAAGGTAACTCCTGAGAGTGTCTTCACAGGCAGCAAGCCGGAGGTGAGCCATATCAGGATATTTGGCAGCATGGTGTATTGCCACGTTCCAGATGAGAAGAGGAAGAAGTTGGATCAGACTGCGGAAAAGGGTTATCTTGTGGGCTATAGTGAAAATGCGGAAGCATATCGCATCTATATTCCAGAAAGCAGGAAGATCGCAGTAAGGCGGGACGTGAAATTCATGGAGGAGAGAGCCTTCAGTAAATCCCAGGAAATTGCTACAGACACGCAGATTGAGGAGGATCCACTAGTAAGCCTCAACAACCTACAGAGGATGGGTCAAGTGCCTCTCCACGGCACAAGGATTCTGAGGAGAGTTCCTCCGAAGAAGAGTAGGCAGGAGAGCAAGGAAGACTGCCCACCACCAGTGGAAGACCGAGCAGAGAATTCCAACAAATTCTAAAGGATGCAAAAGAATTTGTTGGAGCTCCTAGAGAAGTGAAAAGGGTATGGAGGCAACCTGACAGATACCAGGCCCTAGTAGCTTAAGTTGGAGAACCCTCCAACTTTCGAGAGGCAGCTCAGCATCAGGTGTGGGTGGATGCCATGGTAGAGGAGTATAGTTCCATCGTGACAAATGATGTCTGGGAAGTAGTCCCTAGACCACAGGACAAATCAGTTGTGGGATCAAGGTGGATCTACAAGATCAAGTATGTTACAGACGGAAGGATAGAGAAGTTCAAAGCCAGATTTGTCGTTAAGGGGTACACACAAAAGGAAGGGATCGACTATGAGGAAACCTTCGCCCCTGTAGCTCGCTACACTTCTATCAGATCTGTCATTTCTCTAGCAATGCAGATGGGATGGGCAGGGAAAATTTTAGAGGCGAATTTTAGCCCAAAGGCGAATTTTAAGGGATTTTAAATTTTATTAGGGCGAATTTTTTATATAAAACCCATTTTTTATAGTTTAATAAAGTTAGCCCAATAAATATTTTAAAAATAATTAATTATTAAATATTAGCCCACCAAAAAAAGGGCGCACAAAACAGGAAACATGAAATTCGCCCCCGATTTTCCAGAATTCCATGGCATTCGCCTGGATTTACAGGATCGGAGGGAGGGGTTAGAGTGATTCGCCCCATTTTTTCACTGGTTCGGAGAGGTGGCTAGGCTTTGTGCACACCGATCTTCTTGCTGCCTGAGCGAGGCCGACCCTCTCTGGTCCGTTAGGGCCTCCCATAGTTCGTATATAGCAGAGAATCGAGATACACTTCGAAAGAGATGGTGTTGTGGGAGATAACACTTGCCACAGCCTACGTGCTCGGCCTCAAGCGCATATACAAACTCGCTTTCAGACTCCAATGCCGACTAATAACACATAGGCACCACACTTTTCGCCAATTTGTTCAACGATATGCACCTTCCTTCCCTTTCTCGATTTCAAGATCTCTGTTTCAATATGACATTGGTAAGTATTTCTGAAATTTTCAGCAAAAGATATTTCAAAATTTTGATGTGTTGGTAATTATTTATGAAACTTTCAGCAAAATATATTTCAAAATTTTGATGTCTTCTATACAATATGACAGCATGTGAATGCAATTTTTTGTTATGAACTATTTTCATAAAAGGAAAAACAAGTGAACACAAGTGGTTTAATACACTTACGGAAAAGATTAAAACACATGACCATTCAAGCTTCGATGTGTCCCTATTTTATCATGATCAAACACAGACAGTTTCATTGTGCCGACAATCATTACATGGTTGCATTGGCTCACTGGTTTCTTGCATGACTTTCATTTCGATGGGATTCAACTTTCAAGGGTTCTCATGTGGTTCCAAGGACACTTGGAGCCAAATGTTAGCCACCATTTTGGCACAGCCGGGAAGCTTGTTCCCAGAGGGGTGGAGAAACACTAGATCCAACAAAGGAAGATAAGGACATGCACTATTAGTGACAATGTTCATAAGGAGCTTTCTAAATTTTTATTAATTGCCATGGTATCCAAAGGGAGATGATACCGATTTTTCCCCGGAGGACATTAACACTATACCATAGCAATAGATCAAAAAACTAAGTCAAAATGAGCTGCAAGCATCTACCCAAACTGTCAATTTGATTTAAGCAAAGAAGAACATCTCGGTCATGTGCTTCAAAATGTCCCAACAAATCTGACCATCCACAATTCTATTCGTGATCTTCAAGTACATGGGACATGTACCAATGGTTGTGATGGGTTAGAGTGACTATGATCCTAAGAAGACCATTGTGATGAACTAGTATTCCTTAATCTTAGATTGGGGAATTGCATTGTGAATGAAAAAAATCCTAGACAATGAGGGGATCACAACTCCAGATGAGATGAGAGCATATCACGAACATAAACCTGAGCAATCGTCAGGGTTGAGTTGTCAAATCCTCAAAGTCACAAGACACAAGACTTACTATTGTGAACCTGCTACCAAGCAACAGCCATAATGTGCGAAGGCCTCTTTACAAAGCAAAAACTCCGTGACATCTAGGAAACAAAAAAATTTGTTGGGGCATATTTGTCTAGAGGAGCGTAATCTCTAGTTGCATCAGAGATAGTATTGATGTGGATAGTTCTGTTTTAGTGTGGATAGTATTGATGCACGCTAAATTGAGTAAATTATCCTTTATTTTTATCTTGTTTAGGTTAATGAATAACGATTATTACGTAGTCACCAATGTTATCATAGTCATTGATATTTTTATCTCATTATCTTCCTTGAACAAAGTTTTGATCATGTTCTTTCAAGGTTACCTATGTGAAAGCTCCCTCTCTTTTATTTATTGTTGAAGATTGTAGGATGCCTAGGTCAAACCTCTAAGCACATGTCTCCCATAGTCTTTGAACCTAAATTTGTTCCAATTTTTCTTCAGGATTTTTGATCATGTAACTCCATGTCTAGTAATTTTTCCCTTAGAAGATGAAGATGTTCATAAGTAGTGATGAGCAACCCATACAAAGATTCTATTATACAGCTAATTAAAATATCCCACTTGTTTGGACCTTTAACAGGCTAGACTTCCTCCTTGTCACTGAGTAATAAGGGTTCATCTTCATCGTCACCCTTTTTTTGTTTTGCTTTATTTGTCTTCCAGGAAGATACTGGAACAGAATCATGCAATATTGCAACATGGAAGTTTGGGTACAACTTTAGGACTTCTCGTCTCCAATGGCGTAAGAGAGTTAATGGGCATACAATTATGCTGGGTTTATACATACCACTGAAGTGCAGAGTTGCCAAAAAGGCTATCACCTGAATAGTTTTTGCAAGACCCATTTCATCTCCTATTATTCCTCCTACCCTCTATCTATGTAACTCCCATAGCCACTTTACTCTTGTTTTATGATAATCAAAGTTATTGTCAAAGATTTTAGCAGGAATTTTGAATCCTCGTTCAAGAGTTACAGTGTCTTCCTCAATACTGCCAACATCATCCATATCTTCCTCACAACCTTCAACTTTGCAATCATAGTCTGCTAAATCTAAACCTTCCTGTTGTTTATTCCTATCATTCTTTTTTTGCAAGATGTCTTCTACCAAAACAGTAAAACCATTAACTGCATGCATTATAATGTGTATTATTCCTAATTAGCACCGCTAATTGGAATATTTGATTTTTGTATAGTTTGTCACTTATAGTTAATTAATAAATAAAAGTGAGAAAGAGGGGTCAACTCACTTAAATAAACAAAGTGTTTCCTAGTAGATGCAACGTTGTAACTTAAGGGGAAGCCAAGGGGGCCTCACACACCACGGAGGAGCCAATGAGAGAGAGGACGTTGGTTTTGGAGGGAAACCAATGCTATAAAAAGGGGAGGAGCCTCCTCATTTGGGCATTATTGATATGTTATTGATATTGAGAGCTAGACTTCTGTCTACTTCAGCACGCCGGTTGTTTAGTCGGTCTGCAGCACTGTTTAGTGCGAACTGAGTGTCTTCGGTCGGAGATCTCGCCCTTGGCTCCGGGGGACTTCGAGTGCCTGCTCGAGCAAGGTATTTCCTTCAGTTTCTGTAGGTGATTTGCAGTGGATTTTGGGTGGATGTTTGCAGAGGAGCAGCCCCTTGGAGTGACTGCGCAGTTCAAGAGAGAGGACGCAGTTTCAGCAGGGAGGACACAGTCATTGTTGTGCAGCACAGTTGTGAGGTGATTTGGTGGTGGTTTCAGCGTTTTTCAGTCTTGGGAGATTGTTGTTTCATCCGGAGGTTTTGCAGGAGGATCTTGGCCCCTTTCCCAGCGTTTTCCTTGAGCTTCTGCGCCTGCCCTCGAGACAACATTAGCCTGAGAGGTGCGAGAATGAGGTGGATTGAGGTGGAGCAATTGCTTCACGGTTTCCGGGCTTTGTCCTGAGGGTTGGAGTGGCTGGGCCTTTACCTTCCGAGTTTTCAGCTCATTCCGGTATGGGGATCACCCCTGTTCTTGGGTGACATTGTAAAGAATAAATTTCTACTACGCTTTTCTCCCAATAGCCTAGACGGTCATGGTACCTATTTCTTATTCTCGAGAGGGTCTCCACTTGCCTAGGGCAAGGATAGTGCACTCATTCTGAATTATCACCCATACATGTATTTTCGCATTAATAAATGGCTTAGCGTTCCAGTATTTTTTATGTGCATTTGTTCAATATTCTAGTTCCGATATTTTGTTCTATATAGTCGCTTGTTGTTTTGCTTCGTGTATTACTGTTTATTTCCCGTTGGGGATATTACAGTGGTATCAGAACATAGTTCTGGCTCAGCCTGTGGTCTATGACATTGGAAAAGAGATCATACAGAGGTTTGCTGGAATTTTGGAGAGCAATAGCAGTTGCAGTACCAAAAACGAAATTGGAAAAAGGGCCAAAATATAAAGGGTCAAATTTTGAAGGTTGGAATTAGAAGAAACGTTTTCTGGGTTTTTCTGGGTTTTGGGCAAGGATCACCTTCCCAAATTCCTGGAATTTTCTAAGTAGTTTTCAGTGGGTAAATCGGAGGTTGAAGTTAAGCAGCAGTATGGTTTTGCAGCAGCCGTGCAGTTTCTGAGGAGCCTATAGACACATAGCAGAAAGAGCCGATGGCAGGTGATGATGATGAGAGGAGATTTAGAGAGGTGCTCCAACACATGCAGGATGTGTCACAGAGACTCACTGCGTTGGAGGTTAGTTTTCAGATTGGTGAGGGATCAGGCACATCCCACCATTTGCCGGAGCATGATGCCACTCAGCATATGGCATCACATACACCCACACGTCCTACCATGCCCACTTTTCTGGATGAAGACATAGGGGCAGGAGCACAGCGAGAGCAGGAGCCGGGCCACATGGGTGACTATTTTGCAGAGTACCAGGCATACGGGCAGGAGTTCATGGAGGCTCTCTCATTCAGAGACTTTGTTCAGCTCCAGCGTGATAGTAAACCTCACAACTTTCACAGAGGGAACAGGCACTCACATGATGGGGGCTTACAGCGCACAGTGGACAGATTCCATCTACCGACATTTGACGGGTCATCTAGGCGCTCAGGAAAAGCTTGGGTGGACAAGTTGGATACCTCTTTCCAGCTTGACCGAGTATCGGAGAGGGAAACCGTTAAAATGGTTACCTTGCACTTGGAGGATGAGGGAACACAGGGTTGTAGGGAGTCCGAGGTTACACCTAGTGTGACACAGGATTCACCCTCATTGGAGACCTCCTCGGCCGTGTCGGTTGATGTGGTAGTGGAGAAGGTAGAGCCTACCCCAGTAGAGCCATCCATTGAGGTGATGACCGGAGTCGCGTCCGAGTCTTCGGGTGGTAGCAGCACACATATGGGTGCAGTGTCAGGAGATGTATCCACCTTCGATGAGGCACTAGCAGGTACCGAGGTATTGGATGATGGTCGCAGACAGCAGTATCATCGGCTTCGGACGGACCTTCGAGTTTTGAGAGGGAAGGCCACGTCAGTACGGGAGGCCATTTTGTTGCAGGACCAGGAGCTGGAGGGTATAAGAGTGACTTGTGCCAAGTCGGCGGCCAAGTTGGTCCGCATTGGGGAACGACTAGATTCCCTGATGGTATAATCAGAGGGCACGTTGGAGCGTCAGATCATTCCCCTTCAGGCATGCATGGATGGGACTAGCAATGTTGTTGGGGCATCTCTTCCCGTTGGAGAGAGAGAGGCAGAGCCACCTAGTCAGATCTCATATGTTGACTTGGATAGCGGTATGAGACGATCAGAGCTGCACAGGGTACAACATCCACATGTTGAGGTTGGATGGCGAGAGATTCTGAGTTGGTACTCGGTGGAGCGGGCTATGGAGATAGTGAAGGATCCGAGTGTAGCTCAGCAGGATTTTCTATGCATGGGGAATACAGGAACCCCAGATTGGCATTGGGATCCAGGTGGGATCACCTATCATTTCCCAGGCAGGTCAGTTGACTATGTCTTGGAAGATACAGTTGGCGTAGTAGCAGAGCATGCGTATTCGCTAGGGGAGTGTCGGTCAGCTTCAGTGGCCACCCAGTTTATGAGCAGACTCCCTAGGTTATCTTGGCATGACATTCATACACGGGATCACGGGGTGGTCAGCACACCTTGGCAGGAGCTTGTCGGAGGAGGTGGCATTGGCAGGCCACCAGATGGCACCTTGCATGGGGCCAAGGATTCTTCACCTTTGTGTGGGGCACAGACGACGCAGCGGAGCCGAGCAGTGGTGGTAACACTACTGACACACAGGGAGATTCACTTCTCGGACCCCTTGAGGAGGATTTGGAGTGATGATCCTTTCGTCGGCAGGTATAGTGATGCGACGGGGGAGACGATGTTACCGATTGGTGGTAGTCTGACATGTAGAGGTACAGCTCTAGGACAGCACATCCAGGGATGTGTGGGAGCCTCTAGCATCGAGCGGTGGATTGCCGGTGGACATGGAGTAGCATGGTGGTGTACCATAGTGTGTGGGACTGCATTGTGGAGTAGGAGTATCCTACATCACATTGAGAGCATGCGGAGAGTGACCGATGCCTGGACACAGTCAGGGCACGAGACGGTACAGGGGGCTACAGCAGTAGCACATGGTATCCAGTAGCATACCGAGGTATGCCTCAGTGTGCAGTGGCATGTTGAGGAGTATATGGATGATCAGTGGTATGCGAGGGCACACGGTGCTACACAGCAGGGTCTTAGAGTATCGCATCCAGGGAGACTCACAGACAGGGACACTGGGCTTACCTTTGGGGGTATTTCACCCAGGATCGATGAGGAGACAGAGGAGCGATACTTGATGGTATCTGTGGGGACTCACACATCCGACACTCTTCTACATCACTCATGGGTACAACTGATTTTGTTGTTGTCCTTTGGCACTTTGGGCGTGAGCAGCAGGGTACGCGAGGTTCACCCAAGATATTTGGATGACACTCAGTACACTAGGCGAGAGACTTCTCAGCAGTGGCACTGGGTTGGTGTGCTAGTTGACAACCACAGGTTGGGGGATGAGATGATCCTTTGCAGAGGTGGTGCATCAGTCATCACTGAGCCTACGCTTGGGGAGCAGGTCATGAGGGAGACATGCATCATTTTTTCCTCAGGGCGTGTCGAGATCATGCATGTGCAGAGGATACGGGGTACAACAGAGGTAGTATCCCAGTATGTGTCTGGGCTCCAGACATTGTACCGACACTCTTACCGAGAGGGTGGATGGGGCATATTCAATGCGTATGAGGTGGCGGAGGCAGGAACAAAGGCATTCTCCGTATGCTGTGGTGAGGACTTCTTTCATATGAGTCCAGGATTCGCTGAGGTTGCTTCGTGGAGCAAGAGCAACATGTGTATGATGATGTAGATCACAGCCCGATTCCGCAAAAGGTGGTGAGCGCCGTATGTACGTACACCCGAGTACCGTGACAGCAGCTACAGATCCATATCCTCTGGAGATGTTGGAGGTAGATGTGATAGTTTGGTAGTGGGAGATGATTACGAGTTGGCGGCAACCTTCCAGGCAAGTTCCACATGCAGTTGTTGTTGCTACATCAAATGCTTCCTCCAAGATGGGCTGGCGGGAGATCATGAGTTGGTACCCTCTTGATGGTACGATATTCTTCGTAGGGAGCACAGTGGAGCAGGGGCCCTTGGACATAGTAGATGTTACAGATCCCAGTCGGCAGGAGGGCACCAGTTGTCGTTACTTCAGGACTCCTTCCCAATTTCAGGAGAGCAGGATCAACATGGGATTGAGTCATGACTTGGATTGGAGAGAGGTGATGAGTTGGTATGCAGTTGGAGGGGTAGCATATGCAGCTACAGGTACAACGCAGCAGGAGCCTAGGAGCATTGATGCTTATTGGTGGTCTTCACCTCTTAGAGCATTAGTCATAGCCAGAGGCAGTGCACAGTCCGAGCCGTGGGACTTGGGCGATTATTGGCCATGGTGGCGATGGGATCCGAGGGGATTATTGGTTGACTGGTACTGTGAGAGGTCACTTTGGGATCCTGGCATTGAGATATCCCTTCGTATCAGGGTGATGCAGAGGTCAGAGAGGTTTCAGTGGGACCCAGGCACATTTTGCAGTATCGGTAGGGAGCATCAGCTAGAGAGTAGGCTTGTTCAAGCGTTGCTTGAGGACAAGCAATTTTTGCTGGATGAGGATGCCACTTGGGAGAGCGAGAAGACATTGCAGCATCCATCACTTCAGTTGCTTGAGGACAAGCAACGTTTTGCCGGGGGAGACTGTAATATTCCTAATTAGCACCGCTAATTGGAATATTTGATTTTTGTATAGTTTTGCCGCCTATAGTTAATTAATAAATAAAAGTGAGAAAGAGGGGTCAACTCACTTAAATAAAATAAAGTGTTTCCCTAGTAGATGCAACGTTGTAACTTAAGGGGGAAGCCAAGGGGGGCCACACACCACGTGGAGGAGCCAATGAGAGAGAGGACGTTGGTTTTGGAGGGAAACCAATGCTATAAAAGGTGGAGGAGCCTCCTCATTTGGGCATTATTGATATGTTATTGATATTGAGAGCTAGACTTCTGTCTACTTCAGCACGCCGGTTGTTTAGTCGGTCTGCAGCACTGTTTAGTGTGAACTGAGTGTCTCCGGTCGGAGATCTCGCCCTTGGCTCCGGGGGACTTCGAGTGCCTGCTCGAGCAAGGTATTTCCTTCAATTTCTGTAGGTGATTTGCAGTGGATTTTGGGTGGACGTTGCAGAGGAGCTGGCCCCTTGGAGTGACTGCGCAGTCCAGGAGAGAGGACGCAGTTTCAGCAGGGAGGACGCAGTCATTGTTGTGCAGCGCAGTTGTGAGGTGATTTGGTGGTGGTTTCAGCGTTTTTCAGTCTTGGGAGATTGTTGTTTCAGCCGGAGGTTTTGCAAGAAGATTTTGGCCCCTTTCCCAGCGTTTTCCTTGAGCTTATGCGCTATTCCTGGGAGAGACAATGTTTTCATTGAGGAGGGGTTGTTTGGTGGATTTTCGGAGGTGGAGCACTTGCTTCACGGTTTCTGGGTTTCGTCCGGAGGGTTGAGTACAGCTAGCCTTCCGATTTTCAGCTCATTCTGGTATGGGGATCAGCCCCTAGTTCCAGTACATTGCAGCAGCAGTTTTCTACGGCAGTTTTCTCCAGCAGCTAGGACGCAGTCTCTGTTGCAGCCATTTCTTATTCTGAGAGGGTCTCCACTTGCCTAGAGCAAGGATAGGTGCACTCATTCTGATTATCTTTTGTACCCATATACATGTATTCTCAGATTAATAAAATGGCTTAGCGTTCTGGTATTTTATGTGCATTTGTTCAATATTCTAGTTCCGGCATTTTGTTCTATATAGCTGCTTGTTGTTTTGCTGTGTATTACTGTTTATTTCCCGTTGGGGATATTACATAATGTTCCACTATTATCTTCCAACCAGC